>CM059190.1:25159433-25619883 GCA_030323885.1 Branchipolynoe longqiensis | reverse complement strand
AAAATAGTCGCAATGAGCTTGTTTAAAAAGCCCAAACGAAATTTTAGATCACGACAAACACATGGAAGTGAATCTGGGGATGAGAATCAAGGGTCGCAAGCAGCAGGAGATGGCGAAGACGGAGAACAGCAGACATCAGTCTTTCAGGCTGCATCCAACATGCGCAAGTCGCTCAACAAAAAAAAGAAAACCCGAAGTACCCTTGGCTTAGATGAAGCTGTAGCGAAGAAGAAAGCTACCCTGAGTTTTGGGGAGGATTTAAATGAAGGTATGTACAATTTTATAAACGTTAATAATATTTTCTATAGGAGCGTACTTGACACAGTGTCGGTGGCGACGTCAAGCGTAACTTTAATATTATAATATGAATAAGCAATGCTTAGGTACTAAGGTAGGTACCCCAGTAAAATTTTCAAATTATTCCAAACATTCAAATTATAATTTCATTGGAAGCTCCAATGAATCAAAAGCAATATGCTTTTTGAATTTTTAAGATATTCCAAAAATTGAATGAGATATGAAGTCCATTGCCGCCACAATGATTGGATTCTGGCCAGTATCTGACAGAATTATTATGATGAAGCTGAGGGGAAAACCGTTCAATATAAACATTCTGCAAGTTTATGCACCAACCTCAGATCACGATGATGAAGAAGTCAACGAGTTCTATGACAGCATCAAAAAGGTAATGGAATACACCAAGTCTGGAGAAATAACAATTGTTATGGGCGATTGGAATGCGAAAGTTGGAGAACAACATGAATATCCAGTAACAGGAAGATTTGGCTTAGGTGAGAGAAATGATCGTGGTGAATACTTGATAAATTTCTGTTTGACATCAAAACTAGTAATTGCTAACACCTTATTTGAACATCCAAAGAGAAGACTATATACATGGAAGAGCCCTGGTGATGTATGTCGGAACCAGATCGATTACATTCTTGTCAACCAACGATATCGAAATTGTATCAAACAGGCAAGGACATATCCAGGTGCTGACATATGTTCGGATCATAATCCAGTAGTAATCAGTATGGTAGTGAAATTGAAACAGCAGAACAAAATTAAAAACAACATTCAAATGGATATGAACATGTTAAAAGATGCAAAATACAGAACTAAGTATAATGTCTCTGTTCATAACAAATTCAGTGTACTGATGAATGAAGAAACTCCTCAGAGAGAGTATAACAACATTGAAATGGAATGGGAAGCTCTCAGAGAAAGCATGGTCAAGTCAGCAGAGGAGGTGTTACCAAATAAAAAACGAGAGACAAAGCAATCATGGATGACGCAAACCATACTAGAAAAGATGGCAGAAAGGAAGAAAGTGAAAACCACTGATCCACCTAAATACAAACACCTGAAGAATGAAATAGAAGATGAATGCAAAAAAGCTAAAGATGAATGGTGGAATAAGAAGTGTGAAGTAGTGGAACAACTTGAGTCTCAACATCGTTCAAGAGAGATGCACAAGAAAGTGAAAGAGATAACAGGTCAAGGATACAGACAGAGAAGCAGTAAATGTATCAAGAACAAAGACGGCAAAATGCTCTTTGAAGAAGATGAAATAAAGTCCAGATGGGAAGAATATGTAAACGAACTATACAATGATGACAGAGGGAACCCACCCACAATTGAGAAAGAAGATGGGAATATTATATTAATATCAGAGGTTGAGAAGGCTATCAATGATCTAAAGGCAGGTAAGGCTCCTGGAAGTGACCAGATAACATCAGAAATGATAAAAGGACTAGATGAAGTGGGGATTCAAATCATTCATAAGCTAGTAACTGACATCTATGAGACTGGATTTATACCATTGAATATGAATGAATCCATATTTGTACGACTCCCAAAGAAGCTAAAACCAACATTGTGTACTGAGTACAGAACACTAAGCCTGATGAGTCATATGTTGAAGATGATCCTGAAAATAATTTTACTGAGAAACAGACAGAAAATTGAAGAACAAATCAGTAACGTACAAAGTGGGTTTATATCTGGAAGAGGTACACGTGAAGGGATTTTCAATATGAGAATGATTTGTGAACGTTATTGTGAAGTGAACCAGGATGTTTATGCCTGCTTTATTGACTATGAGAAGGCCTTCGACCGAGTCAATCATGAACTGTTAATCAAATGTTTACAAGATATTGGTGTCAATGGCAAAGACATTAAACTAATTGTGAACTTATACTGGACACAACGTGCATTTATAAAAATGGAGCAGGGCCTATCGGATGAAGTTATGATTAAACGAGGAGTTCGACAGGGGTGTGTATTGTCACCATGTCTATTTAACCTGTACACAGAGATGATTTTCAGACACATTGAAGATTGCAAGGGAGTGACAATAGGTGGCATGAACGTCAACAATCTTAGATATGCCGATGACAGTGTAATACTAGCAGACAGTGAGAAAAACCTACAAGATATAGTGAATAGAATCAATAAAGCTGGAATACTATTCAACATGAAGATGAATGCCAGGAAGACCAAAACAATGGTTATAAGTAAAAAGACAGATAAACCAAATGTCAATATAACCATAGATGGCACAAACATAGAACAAGTATCCGAATTCATATATCTCGGACAAAAGATTACAAATGATGGGAGATGTGAGGAAGAAATTAAAAGAAGGATAACAATAGCCCGAACAACATTCTCCAAAATGTATAGAGTGTTAACATCAAGTAAGATATTAATACAAACAAGGAAGCGTATTCTTCAGTGTTATGTGTGGTCTACTCTAATGTATGGGGCAGAGACATGGACAATCTCTAAGAAAATGTACAAACGTTTAGCAGCATTTGAGATGTGGACTTATCGAAGGATGATGAAAATATCATGGACAAAGAAGATCACCAACAAAGAAGTTCTCAGAAAAATTAAAAATAAGAAAAGCTTGTTTGCCACTATACAGACAAAGAAACTTATTTATTTTGGCCACATCATTCGTCAGAGTTCAATATACCGTACATTGTTGGAAGGGAAGGTGAATGGCGAGAGGGAGATGGAGACAAGAACTCATGTTTACAAATATTTCACAGTGGAAGGTTGAATTATTTCACAGTCTATCAGAACAGCACAACATCGGGACAAGTGGAGAACCATTGCATCCAACCCTCGACTAGAGGATGGAACTATTGATTGATTGATTGATGTGCATTTGAATTTAAGATTTTTTGTATTAGCTAATGCACTAGAGAAGTGCCTTATTTAGGGCTGTTAAATAGACTAATTATAACAACATTTCCTTGTAGTTTCTTTATTAATGATCCTATCTTGATCAAACTTCATACCAAGGTTCTTCTTCGTATACCAAATCACCCCAGTTTATCAAAACTGATATACAAAAATTAGATCACCGGAAAATGTAGGTTTCCATGGCAACCATAATGCAATCACTCCCACCTACAATATGAGTCAACTGTAGCTATTTTTAAATAATGGTCAGATCCTGATGAAATTTCACATCAAGGTTCTTCTTGGTCTGTCAAATCACCTCAGCTTATCAAAACTGATATAAAAAAATTAGATCACAGAGAAATGTTGGTTTCCATGGCAACCATAATACAATCATGCCTACAACTGCAGTTTCTTTATTAATGGTTTGATCCTGATCAAACTTGACATCAAGGTTCTTCTTCTTATACCAAATCACCCCAGCTTATCAAAACGGATATACGGATATACAAAAATTAGATCACAGGAAAATGTAGGTTTCCATGGCAACCGTAATACAACCACTCCCGCCTACAATATCAGTCACTGTAGCTCTTTTTTTAATAATGGTCAGATCCCGATGAAATGTCACATCAAGGTTCTTCTTGGTCTGGCAAATCACCTCAGCTTATCAAAACTGATATAAATAAATTAGATCACAGAGAAATGCAGAAATGTTATTTCCCAACTCCTGTTCCTTCAACCCTCTCTCCCCCCCTCCATCCCCACCCTCCCTCCCTCCCTTTCTCCCCCATCCCCCTCTCCTCCCCCCCCTCTCTCCCTCCCTCTCTCCCTCTCCCACCCCTTTCTCCGTTCCCCTCCCTCCATCCCCCTCCCTCCCTCCATCCCCCTCCATCCCTATCTCCCGCCCCCTCTCTCCACCCGTCCCCCTTCCTCCTTCCCTCTCTCCCTCCCGCCACACACACACACACACGCTCTCTCTCACACACACAGACACACCCTCCCACCCACCAACTTCCTGCCAAGAAACAAACCCACCAACACTCTTGGCACCACTCACGATCAGCGCGCTCACAAAATCCCTCTCACCTCCAGAGAAGGAGTTCCAGTTAGCTCGCTGCGTCATCTGCTGACACACACACAAATACACACACAGGCTCACACAGACACACACAGGAGGATGGCGACCATTACTGCAGGAGGAGGGCCAACTCTGGAGGAACGCCGCGCCTTTGCCAGTCTGCGGGATGGCACGCATGTACCTGGGTAAGTAACATGTTTGTTTGTTGGGGTTTTGTATCCTAGCAACATCAACGGTCATATCGGGATGGGTACCCACTTGTGACATGGCACACTCATGGTGAGTTTATAAGTACTGCCCTACTGGGAGATCAGGCCGCCGGCACCATGACCCCGATATCCCACTCATTCACATTATCCTGGAACTGAGCCAACCAGTCCTTTCCATATATTGGTAATGTCGAGCACCAGGCTAGGAAATGATAAGCATAAATTTTGTAAGTCAATGGTTTGACTCGGCCGGGATTAGAACTCCCGACCTTCTGCACGGGAAGCCTGCCCTCAGTTGATTTAAAGCTGCATAATCAGATGAAAGCCTCAAATCATCAAATCATCAAAACCCAAAGGCTTACGCAGATCTGATCCCGCGTAGCCAGCTTAAATACTGGTACATTCATTTAAAGGTGCATAGTCCAATGATTTTGAAGTTTCTGCAATGTTCTGAGATAAATTCATTAGGTTGATCATTATAGTCTACTTTAATTTTGTTTCACTTACCATGTATGTCCCAATAGACGTGCACTGCGCAAGAACAGACACATGGATGTGCATCTATTCAAAGTTAAAGAATTTCATGGATTTGTTTTTGTCGTGCCTCTGAAATAAAGTGGGATTGTCTTATTTTATGTGCATTCAGTCTGAATATGATCATAAATTTTGATTAGTTTTTGTCGTGCCTCTGAAATAAAGTGGGATTGTCTTATTTTATATGCATTCAGTCTGAATAGGATCGTAAATTTTTGCATGCTTTCAATTTTGAAATGGGGTGTGTGCTTCTATTGGGTAGCATGCATCTATTGGGATATATACGATACTTTTTATTATAGATGGCTTTGGAGATATTTGAAGTGAAAATATGGAAAATTAATCATCAAAACTCAAAGGCTTATTCAAGTCTGATCTCGCCTACACAACAAAGATAATGGTGTATTCATTTAAAATTGCATAGTCCGATGGGTTATACCCCAGTCACACTACAGCTTGCGACCACTTTGCGACCACCTCAGACCAAAGAACCCACACTCCCCAGTGAAGCCTAGGCATCGGCAACCATTGTTTTGGTAGCAAGGACATCACAGGTCAGTGTCGGTTCTTTGGTCTAAGGTGGTCGCAAAGTGGTCACAAGCTGTAGTGTGACTGGGGTCTTAGGAACATAATAAATGCAGACAAAATTGATACTTGTCACTACATAGCCTGACACGCATAATTAGTAGTATAATAAGACGATTTTAAAGTTTACAACCAGATGGGATGGCCGAATGAGTTGAGCGTCCGTCTCCCGTTCTGGTAGATCATAGGATCGTAGGTTCGAACCCTGGTCGAGTCAAACCAATGATTTAAAAATTGATACTTATCACTCCCTAGTCTGGTATTATTAGGATAGGTCAACGAGCAGCGGAATGAGGAAGACCAATCGGCCACGATTGAAATTTCCCCTGCTTCATCAACTAATCTACCGACAACAAAAAAAGACAATGAACTGGTTTTCTCAGTATGCAGATAATGCGAATGAGTGGGCTATCGGGATATGGTGCCCGCGATCCAGACTCCCAATGGTGCATCTCTATAAAGTCAGCACGAATGCATCCTGTCACAAGTCGATACCCGCCTTAATATGATCACAGATGTTGCTAGGTCTGCACTGACCTCTCAGGTAAGGAGCCACAGGATGATTCATCAGGGAGCCTAGGTAGTGTAATGGTTAACACACTAGAACCTGATTAGCAAGAAATGTGACTTCAAATCGTGCTCTGGGCGCAATATTTCCCAATTTCATCAGCATCACGTGATTATTTTAATTGCACAGTCGGGACTTGGTAGAAACTGAAAGGGGATCATGCCCTCGTTTAAAATCCCATAATTTCATTATGGAGCATATACAGTAAAACCTCTCTAACCGACCACCTCCACAGATCGACTACTCCCTATATCGATCGCTTTATTTGGGTCCCAAACAATCGCCCATACAATACCATTGTAACGGTAAAATAAACTCCCTAAACCGACCACCTCGGTAAACCAACCACCATTTAAAGTCTGTCCCATGGTCAGTCTATTTAGAGAGGTTTTACTATATATATATATATATATATATATAATATATATTAATATATATATAATATATATATATATATATATATATACACTAACACTTCTGTAATCGACCAGCTCCACAGATCGACCACTCCCCTATATCGATCGGTTTATTTCGGTCCCAGCAACACCATTGTACCCACATTCTAACTCCCAAAACTGACCACCTCCCTAGATGGACCAATTAAAGTCAGTCCCATATTAAAGTCAGTCCCATGGTCGGTCGATTTAGAGATGTTTTACTGTATATGTATATATACTGTGTATATATGTATTTATATATATGTGTGTGTGCTGGGATATGTTCTGCCTGCATGATGTTGGTGGTGTGTTGACTGCTCAGGTACTGAGTTGTGTGATGCCATGGTATCCCGGTAGGCAAGGTCTGTACAACAGAATAGGCTCAACAAACAACTAATCACATGCCGCCACACTCTAACCCACCCCACCCCCACCCCCACCCCCACCGAACCCCGACCTCGGGAAACACATAGGCCATATGGAAGCTTTAGTGCTTCTGAATACGTCATTTCCAAAATACCAAAGTTGGTGTGCACTATGTCATTAGTCAACCCCACCCCGACAACCATTTAAATTTTTAATTATTTAATCATTTTATTACATCCATTGATTAAGCCGGGGAATTTCCAACCGCGGACAATTAGTCACCGTCATTTTCACGACTCCTTGCCTTCTTCTAGCAATGTTGAGTGCCAGGGTAGGTAGCGACCAGTATAAATCTTTAAGTCATTGGTTTTACTTGGCCTGCGTTTGTACCGCAATGGTTTGAACCCGCATGACCTGCCACACGGAGAGTGGATGCTCAACTCATTTGGCCATTGCTACACATCCTACATGTTAAAGCTTTTACCGGAAGTCAGTTGCTGCTGGTTACTACTGCATCACGACTACTGGTTTCACCTTCTCTCTACAATATGATAGGGATAGTAGTGATTAGACATTACTATACTGAACCTCTCAAATGTAATTCGTAGTGGGTTGGTTGGTTGTTGGAGTTTTACGTGCTGGCAACATTTAAGGTCATATCAGGATGGGTACCGACTTGTGACGGTGTGAAGTCATGGTTACTTTATAGTGCTACCCAACTGGGAGATCAGGCCGTTGGCACCATGACATGATATCCCAATCAGTCACATTATCCTGATACTGAGATAACCAATCATTGCCATATCCTATTAATGCCGAGTAGCGACAAATATAGATTTTGTATGTCATTGGTTTGACTCGGTTGAGGTTCGAACCCACAACCTGCAGCAAATAATGAAAACATGAATAAAATAAACAAACAGATGATCAACAACATTTAAAGATAGTCAAACCATGTAAAGTCAAATCCGATCATGATGCCTATGCATAAGGAAAGTTGTGTTGGTAATGTTAGTGCCCCTTTAAGTCCTACACAGAACACAAGTTCTTGCCATTGCCGTTAGAGGGGGGGGGGGGTATAACTATAAGCTATTTTCTCATCTGGCTTGGACTGGTGTGTTGAAAGCGGGAGCAGTGGCTTATTTTTAATCTCCTTCACTGCACCTCAGGAGGCCTAGTCCTATGTAAACCTATTTACCCTTGATTTGTAGTTCATGTTGATGCTTGTACCACATACCTGATTTTCTCATGCTACCCGTCTGGGCACAGCGTGACGCCTGCAAGCGGCAGGTCATGACTTGATCCCCAACTGAGTCAAACCGGTGACAAATTGGCACTTGGTCTGTGGCTTGGCACTGGCAATAATTAATCGGATAGGATAAAATCCTGGTTGGCTTAATGTCGGGATTGATTGATTGATTGATCGCTGATGGTTTAATGGCATGTTGGCAGCAAGGGCCATAATCACAATGAAAAAAAAAAGTTGTAGTATCGATTCTGTCTGTCTTGTCAATCACATTTACATGCCTACATTCAAATTTACATACAATTCTGAAATAGTCAGAGCTGTGTCAAGTGATAGCAAGGATTAACTCTGATGCAATTCCGAAGTGGTTAGACTTACGTTGATTGAAAGTGAAATCTAACTCACAACAAATAGCCAAAGTTACAGGAGGCGATATAGCCCAGTTGATTTTAGGAACTTTAAGATTTGTTTGTGTATTACATTGATAAAGAGGTCTCGAATACTATTTACATTAAAACAGTGTTGACGCAAAGCCATCAAATCGGCACATGCCAGCACCTGTTTAAGGTAGATTTTTGCCGTAAATGAAATTTTGCTATATTAAGCAAGTTGTAAATATATCACATCATGGCTTTATTATACAACACCTTCTAATGGAACCTGTCAGTGAAGGTTATCTATTAAATTGACATCGTCATTTCCATTATCACAATATCCTACCCAGTCTCAATATTCTAACACTGACCCAATCCCCCGCTCCACTCTCTTACTAATTAATGTCCAGAGCCCAGCAAAGTAGCGACACATGCCAAGGTTTTATAGGTACTTAATTTGGCTCGGCTGTGGGAACTGCATCCTAACCTATGACCTGAGATATTGCTAGGATATAAAACTTCAATTCAAGCAATTAATTAATGAAGAGGTGTTTGGACAATGATCATGTAAACTGGACCTCTGGTCAAACTTCAGCAGTTTAAGCAATTGACATAAATACATTCAATGAAAAAGAAGTTTTCGTTTATTTCCTTAAACACATAATACATTGAATGAAAGCAGACGATATTCAATGAAAGTAGATGAGATTCAATGAAAGCAAATGAGATTCAATGAAAGCAGACCACATTCAATTAAACGAGACAACATTCAATGAAATCAGACGACATTCAATGAAAGCAGACAACATTCAATTAAAACAGACATTTTTCAGTGAAAGCAGATGACATTCAATGAGAGCAGACAACATTCAATGAAAGCAGACGACACTCAATTAAACCTGATGACATTCAATAAAGGCAGACAACATTCAATGAAAGCAGATGACATCCAGTGAAAGCAGACAACATTCAATGAAAGCAGACAATAACCAATAAAAGCAGTCAACATTCAATGAAAGCAGAAAACATTCAATGAAAACAGACAACATTCAATGAAAGCAGACAACATTCAATTAAAGCAGACAACATTCAATGAAAGCAGACAACATTCAATTAAATCAGACAACATTCAATGAAAGCATTTAACATTCAATGAAAGCAGATGACATTCAATGAAAGCAGACAACATTCAATGCAAGCACTCGACATTCAATGCAAGCAGGCGATATTCAATGAAAAAAGACAACATTCAATGAAATCATACAACATTCAATGAAAACAGTCAACATTCAATGAAATCATATGACATTCAATGAAAGCAGACAACATTCAATGAAAACAGTCAACATTCAGTGAAAGCAGTCAACATTCAATGAAAGCAGATGACATTCAATGAAAGCAGACAACATTCAATCCAAGCAGTCAACATTCAATGCAATCAGGCGATATTCAATGAAAACAGACAACATTCAATGAAATCATACGACATTCAATGAAAACAGTCAACATTCAATGAAAGCAGTCAACATTCAATGAAAGCAGACAACATTCAATGAAAGCAGACAACATTCAATGAAAGCAGACAACATTCAATTAAATCAGACAACATTCAATGAAAGCATTTAACATTCAATGAAAGCAGATGACATTCAATGAAAGCAGACAACATTCAATGCAAGCACTCGACATTCAATGCAAGCAGGCGATATTCAATGAAAACAGACAACATTCAATGAAATCATACAACATTCAATGAAAACAGTCAACATTCAATGAAATCATATGACATTCAATGAAAGCAGACAACATTCAATGAAAACAGTCAACATTCAGTGAAAGCAGTCAACATTCAATGAAAGCAGATGACATTCAATGAAAGCAGACAACATTCAATCCAAGCAGTCAACCTTCAATGCAATCAGGCGATATTTAATGAAAACAGACAACATTCAATGAAATCATACGACATTCAATGAAAACAGTCAACATTCAATGAAAGCAGTCAACATTCAATGAAAGCAGACAACATTCAATGAAAGCAGACAACATTCAATGAACGCAGACAACATTCAATGAAAACAGGCGATATTCAATGAAAGCAGACAACCCCAAATGGAAGTGTGCCGCTGATGTCGGTGTGTTCCAGTTACGCTTCAGTTCACTGTTGTATACTCTATACTTAGCTAGACTCATTATATATGCAAAAAGGACTGGGCTGCCTAAATATTATATGTAATTACCTGCTCACGCACGTAAAGGTAAGGATTAGTGTGAACCGCCATTGATTCCATAACAATATTAAATGCGGGAAGTTTGCACTGAAATCTGCATAGTTCGATGAAAGCATCAACTTGGCTTAAACCAAAATATATACAGATACGGTGGGTACTGTCCCCAAATTAAGTACTTGGTTGGCAAGCCTTAGGGGGCTTGTCTAGCAACCTTGTCCTGGAATAACCCCCTCTGCTCCAGTATGGTTCTCTGTGAGTGTTGGGCGTTGCTATGGTAACTGTGGATTTGTGTTCCTTACAGATACGGTGGGTACTGTCCTCAAATTAAGTACCGTGTTGGCAAAACTTACGGAGGCGACACACACGAGCTGAAACAGGTATGTCATAAAATAACACGGCTATGCAATAGATGTTTTCCACTATCAACCCGCCCTCTGACGGCAGTGGCAAAAACTAATATGTGAGTAGCAGCTCACAGTGCAACATGCTCTGAGGCAAAGGTCTTCGTAGACCACTGAGGACCATTTTGCGACGCCGTTGTAACCACTTAGAACCATTTTGCGACCACTTACGGCCTGTTTTAGACCACTCCTTTTTTTGTGGTCTCAAGGTGGTCGCAAGCAGTAGTGTGACTAGGGTATAACAAATAGATTTGATCAGAATATTGCCAATTTCTCTTTATGTATCATTCTTCATCTAGATGTATAATCCTTGTTTCAACCAGACTTATTTTCACCAGACGCAGTGGCCGAATCGATAAGAGCGCTGGCTTCCCATGTGAACGGTCGGGGGTTCTAATCCCAGCCGAGTCAAACCAATAACTAACAAAATTGATACTTGTTGCTACCTAGCTTGGCGCTTGGTATTACTAGGATATGACAGAACTGTTAGCTCAGCGTCAAGATAATATGACTAAGTGGGATAACGTGTCATGGTGCTGGTGGCCTGATCTCCCAGTGGGGTGCAACACTATAAAGTCACCATGAGTGTGCACTCTCACAAGTTAGTCCCCGTCCTGCTATGACCTTAAATGTTACTAAGATGTAAAGCCCCGACAAACAAAGCAAAACAGTTAATATACACATGCAATTACACCAATACTCTAAAGTAGCCTTCACTGATCAAAACTACGTGATTCTTAGGCAGTCTTGCAAAGCAAAAATCCTTACAGTTCAGTGTTATCTGGTTGGAGCTTCAGTACTAGTACTGGGTCTTTGGTAACGGGGATATTAACGCCACTGCACCTATTGATGCATTATGCAAATCAATAGGTCTGCTTGCAATACTGGATCCATGACATCTGTGGGGTTGTAGAGGGATCAGTCTACCTAGGCCAAACCATTTAAAGTTTAGCATCAAACGAATCAATTATTTTGCTGCATTGACTGGTTAAATTGAACCTATCACAAAAGGATACTCTCAATGAAAACCACCCAGAATGTGGCTCCTATTTTTACGATCGTTGATCCGCCTTTTCGCCTTTAGTGCACCATTCAACTGCTCTATTACACCATCACTTGTTCTTCAACTATAGTACATCATTCAAACTGCTGCTTTACACCAACTCATGTTCCTGACGTATATCCGGTAACCAAAAGATGAATGACAACAGCCACCTCTAGGAAGCTATAGATGATGTTGCTAGTATGTTGCAGTAAAAACCCCAACAAACAATCAAGCAGCTACCTGTTGACTTATATAGTACATCATTCAAACTGCTCACTTACATTAACACTTGTCCTTGACCTACAGTACATCATTTAACTGTTCTTTACATTAACACTGTCTTGTTCCTGACCTATACATCATCATTGAAACTGCTCTCTTACACCAACTTATGTTCCTTACTTATATAGTACATCATTCAAACTGCTCACTTACATTAACACTTGTCCTTGACCTACAGTACATCATTTACCTGTTCTTTACATTAACACTTGTTCCTGACCTATACATCATCATTGAAACTGCTCTCTTACACCAACTTATGTTCCTTACTTATATAGTACATCATTCAAACTGCTCACTTACATTAACACTTGTCCTTAACCTACAGTACATCATTTAACTGTTCTTTACATTAACACTTGTTCCTGAACTATACATCATCATTCAAACTGTTCTCTTACACTAACACTTGTCCATGAACTATGAAGTGCATCATTCAACTGCTCTCTTACACACAAACACTTTCTCCTGACCGATAGTACATCCTTCAACTGTTCTCTTACACTAACACCTGTTCCCGACCTCTGCTTCATAAATCAACTGCTCTCTTACATCAATACTTATTCCTGACCTATAACATTATCATCCAACTAGGCATTACTAGGATAGGACAAGAACTGGTCAGCTCAGTGTCAGGATAATGAGACAGAGTGGGATATCAGGCCATGGTGCTTGCTGTGATCATTGCTGCTTGCTGTGTGGTCTGCCAGTGGGGCAGTATTATAAAATCATCATGAGTGCGTATTGTCCAAGTCGGTACCCATCATGATATGACCTTAGATGTTGCTAGGATGTAAAGGCCAAGCAAGCAATCCGTCTCAGCAGCTTATTCTGGGTTCGTTTAATAGAGAAAAAAGACACCCTAATACGCTGCGAATAAGTAAAATTGTGTTGGGCACGCTCCTGTCCATTAAAGTGACCAATGTTGCCCTACTTCCAGATGTTCGGTAAGACTTGGGGTATTACGTCTACGACTAACCCTGTCTCAGCAAAACGTGTGTTGGTGAATTGTCTACCTGAGCCCGGAGCTGACAACAAATACACCCGCGACATGATTCCCGGCTACACAGGTGGGTAGGCAGCTTGCTGCTGGACCGTTCTTATTTATTGCTTCCATCCTAGTTCTCTTCTGATCACAGAAGTTAAAACTGCATAGTCCGATGAAAGCGTTTGTTTGTTGTTGTTTTACATCCTAGCAACATCTAAGGTCATATCAGGATGGGTACCGACTTGTGACAGTGTGCACTCATGGCGACTTTATAATGCTGCCCCATTGGGAGACCAGGCTGGCCGCACCATGACCTGATATCCCACTCAGTCACATTATCCTGTCACTGAGCCAACCAGTCCTTGCCCTATCCTAATAATGCTGAGCGCCTGGCTAGGAAGCGACAAGTATAAATATTTAAGTCATTGGTTTGACTCGACCAGTGTTCGGACCCACAATCCCACGGTCTACCAACATGGGAGACGGATGCTCTAACTCAATCGGCCATCCCGTTTGGTTTCAAAACCAAAACAATTATCTAGATTTTATTCTGCATATCTAATTTAGATGGTGCATTTAGTAAGTATTTGTTAGAAGGGAATACTAAGTTAATTTAATAGAACCTGTAACTGCGGAAGCTTTTGCTGTCAGAGTGTTGGCATGTTTGCCAAAATTAATTTAATATATTTACACTTCAAATATCTCAAGAGTTAGCCATTTAAAACAAACGTTACTTCAAACTAAAGTAAGGTAGATTATAACAATCAACACATATATTTATCTCAGTAAACGACAGAAACTCAAAACCATCGGATTATGCAACTTTGGTGTTCCTTACTTAGTTCGTGTGGCGGAGTAGTCAGATTGTCTGACTTTTTTCTAGGTCGGACTCCTAATCTGAAGGTCAGTGGTTCGATTCCCCCTGCCCCCACCTCTGCCAATTTGGATTTCTACCGCTGTGTATAACTTACAGCGTCATCCAAGGCCAGTTGCTCTCATACCATGTCTATGTGGTGTCGGAGGTTAAAAATCCCTTGGGTCAGTAAAAGTGTAGGCTCGGGCTTTCTATCGACAAACTGTCTAATGGTGAAAACAAGTCTATTCAGACTTATCCATGATAGGCAGTATAAATCTTCAAAGAGAGAAGCCTTTTACTTGGAAGTGTCACCACCCGGAAGACAATATGCCTTAAAGCGGCAATAACATGACCAACACAATTTAATGCATTTTGTCCATGTTGATCCGAAACATGGTAATTCGGGATGCGCAGACGACAGCAGCGCTCTGTTACCTACGTAACTAAGCACGCCTTCTTTGGCGCCACCTTCCCGCCGGCCTGGAACTATCCAGTCGCCGCTATGCGCCGCCACGCCGACTGTCGGAGCTCTTTCGAACCAGAATTCCGACCATTACCGAACCTTGCGTGATGGATGGAATCTACTGAGGACCCTAGTCTCCCGATTTGGCGGGAGATCTTAGACAACTCAGGCATTCGCCTGGGGTGTCACGTGCCAGCGGGTGCCACATGTTAGGGAGGGCACCAAGTCAGTGTTAAATTACACACAAATTATACTTGCAAGGGTGCCAAAGTTAAGCTTCTCCAGGACGCCAGCAACCCTACACCCGGTTATGCCCATTTCCGGTGGCACTCTGTCCCAGTGGAGCTGCGCTCCAACATCACCAGCGATACTCGTTCTGCTATGTGTATGCCAAGCGGGATATAGCCCAGGAGGTAGAGTGTCCACCTGTGAAGGTGTGGGTCATCTGATCGATCCTGCTCGGTGGACCCATTTGCAGTTTGGGCTATTTTCCATTCCAACCAGTGGTCCACAACTGGTTCATCAAAGGCTGTGGTATGTGTTGTCCTGTCTGTGGGAAAGTGCACATCAAACTTTAAAAGACCCCTTGCTGCTTCTCGGAAAGAGTAGCCTATGTGGTGGCAGCAGGTTTCCTCCAAAGAAATATGTCAGAATGACCATATGCTTGATGTCCAATAGCCCATGATAGAAATCAGTGTGCTCTAGAGGCGTCGTTGAATAAAACAAGCATTACTTTTTGCTATGAGCATGAACCTAAATGTTGCTTGGACATAAAATCCTACCAGTGATCACATGGTGCGCTCATGTTCCAGGCTACGTCCCGCGGAGACTGTACCGGTTCGGTGGCACCTACAAGGAGGACTGCGACGGCTGCGTCGACGAGCACATCAGCAACGTTAGCCTCCACCAGCGGAAGATGGGGTCCCTGCGCGCCACGGTGCAGGCTAACGGCCGCCTGGCACCGATGCGCGACCGGCGCGACACCAAGAACCAGCTGGACCTGATCCAGAGCAGATTGGCCAACGAGCCCTTCCTCAGAGGTCAGGCTGTCCCTTACTAGGGCTTTAGAAGTCAACAAATGAACAAAAAATTACATTAAATTTGTTGTTTTGTTGTTGTTTAGAATTGCATAGTCCGATGAAAGCATCAAATTTTCAAAAGCAAATTCCTTATCTAGATTTGAACCGACATATCTAACTTAGACACTGGTGCAGTTATTAAGCATGTGATGCTACATCAAAGGGACTGACTATTAAGCCAATTCAATAGAACCTGTTACTGCTGAAGCCTATGGGATCAGAGTTTTGCCAAGCATGCACAAATTAAATTTATATGTTTTAACTTCAAATATCTCCTGAGTTAGTCATGTCAAAGCAAAGTTACTTCGAACTAAAAGTAAGATAGATTATAACGATCAACCTAATATATTTATCTCAGAAAATGACAGAAACTCAAAATCATCGGAATATGCAACTTTAATATATATTAGAAAAGTAAAGACAATTAAGAAAAAGAAAGTTCTTTCAGGGCAAACTTCCCAAGAATCTCTTCCTGCTGAACCTTTCTCAGGGCAAGATGATCAACCAGCCTTTCTACAGATGTCAGTCTGTCATTTAGTAGTCGACAATTAAACAACAAAAAAAGAAATTTTGATTTTGTGTGTGCAAAAGTAAAGATAATATAATTTAAAAAAAAGATAAAAACGAAGGTTGATTCGGAGTACTATTCCTTACAATCCCTTCCTCCAAGGTCAACCTGCTTTTTTGTTAATAAATTTAGAAAAAGAAAACACTTTCATAAAAATTTTCCATTTTAGAAAGTGTAAAGGTGATTTTAATTAAAACAATTAAAGACAGTCTATTCCAAGACATGTTATATATCCAATATATTGTTAGAATCCTTATCTATAACATCCGATTTTGGTTTTGAATGAAGAATTTATGAAAATATGTAGATTAATAGACTTCCAAAGTCAAATCTAGAGCATTTAATGGCTGCCATCTTGGTGTCATCATCATCATCATCAACATCATCATCATTATTTCTGTGTTATATTTCATTCAGCTGTATACGTTTCAATGTTGAAAATAACATATATAAATGTTTAAGGCATCCCAACATGTAAAACAACCATACAGTTATGTAATGGTATCTAAGACGTACATAGGTTGAGTTGCTGCTAGCCTGATGCATTTTTAACAGTTTTTATTTTTAAAATCATAACAAATTTTTAAAAAGCGGGTACGGGCGATTTGTCAGGCACGGGCGGGGAAGATCACCAATTTTTATTTTATTTGGCCTAACTCCCCCTTCCCTCCTCCCCCCCTCTTGTTCCACAGAGAGCCGGCGGACGCTGACAGAGCCCCCTATTCCGGGTTACAAGGGTTACATCCCGCGAATAGGCACCACGGAGCTGGGACTAGGAACGCGATACGCAGAGAACACCAAACTCGGCTTTGAGGCTTTCAAGTCGGAGACGGACCAGCACAGACGCGCCCTACAAAGTGCCCCCGCAAGCATCAACAGGTTGGTTGTTGGAGTTTTGCGTCCGGGCAACATCTGAGGTCATATCAGGACGGGTACCGACTTGTGATACTGATAGTGTGCATACATGGTGACTTTATAATGTTGCCCCATTGGTAGACCAGGCCACCAGCACCATGACCTGATATCCCACTCAGTCCGATTATCCTGAGGCTGAGCCAATCAATCCTTGCCCTATCCTAATAATGAGTAGCGCCTGAGCTCTATCGATTTGGCCACCGCGTCTGGTGCGTCAACAGGTAGCTGCTTGATTGTTTGTTGGGGTTTTTACTGCAACATACTAGCAACATCATCTATAGCTTCCTAGAGGTGGCTGTTGTCGTTCATCGTTTGGTTACCGGATGCGGTGGCTGAATCGGTTAGAGTGCAAGCTTCCCGTCTGGAAGATTGGGACGTAGAATCCCGGTCCACTAAAATTAATGACTTGCAAAATTGATAATTGTCACTACCTTAGCCTGGTGCTTGGCATTACTAGGGTAGGGAAAGGTCTGGTTAGCTCAGCATCAGGATAATGTGACTGAGTGGGAGATTGGGTCCTGGTGCCAGCGGGCTGGTCTCTCAGTGGAGCAGGACTCTAAAGTCAACATGTGTCACAATTTGATATCCGTCCTGATATACCAAGCAATATCAAGCGCCAGGTTAGGTAGCGACAAGTGTTAACATTAGTCATTGATTTGACTCGACTGGGATTAAAACCTTGTACCGGTTGAAGAAATACAACCTCAATTTAATAGAAGTTAGAACCTGTTACTGTGTAGTGTTAAGGCTTATTGAGCCCAACATTTCGTACACTAAAATTGGTCGTAATGCTTGCATTGCGTTTGATGCGAGGGAAGGAAGAGACCCTCCCCCCCCCCCCCCCCCCCTCTCTCTCCTGCCGCCGCCCGGCTTTCTCACCTTCCCTGTCATCTTCCCCTCAGCTTTCTCCCCCCGCGCCTCTCTCCCTTCCCCACCAGCTTTCTCACCTCCCCCGCACCTCTCACCTCCCCGCTCCTTCCCTTATAAGCCGCCCGCCGGCCTCCCTCAGCCAGTCGCCCTCCAGCCATCCTCCCTGCACACGCTCCAATTTTATCCACCCACCCACCCAACTCTCTCTCTCTCTTCCTAGTGGAGGGCTCCTCGGCTCCCCTCACCACGAACAATAAAGCTCCCTCCGAGCTCCTCTAGTCATTAAGCTGTATACCCTTATCGCTCCATATGATCCTCTCTCTTCTCTTGCATTATATGTTTACCTCATTGCCTCCTGTATATAGCTGTGATTCTCCGTTTCCCTGTATCTCTCCTGAGACGTCCAATAAAGCACCTTTTCTCCACCCTCTCCTTACCTTCTTCCTTTTCGCGCATCAATGTTGAATGTTTTCAGTTCAAATATCTCCAAAGTTAGCCATTTTTAATACAAGTTACTCCAAATTAAAGCAAGCCAGATTCCATGTGATCAACCCAATATATTCATAAACACAGATCTGCCAAAAACTCAAAAGCATCGGAGCTGGAAATTTGCATGGTGCGATTTTCTTGAGTTTCTGTAATTTTTCTGAGATAAATATATTAGATTGATCATTAAAATTTAAGTTACTTTAATTTAAAGTTTCTTTTATTTTAAATGGCTAACGTTTGAGATATCTGAGGTGCAAACATGTCAAGTTAGTTTTGGCAAGCACACACAAATTCTGACACTATAGACTTCAGCCCGGGTTATATTAAATTGACTCAGTATTCCCTTCTATACATAAACAAATGATAATAAGCGCATCAATATCTAAGTTATATATGTAGAATCAAATCCAGATAATTGCTTTAGTTTTGAAAATATGACATCGGACTATACAGCTTTAATTAATGTAAAGGCTCTATACATATATTATTGGTGAATTAGAGAGGCACTTTGGATTCCTACTTTAAATATCGATTCATTAATTATTATAATTATTGCTGTTTTAATTTCCAGGAAGAGGGCTGATGCAGGTGCCTCAGCTCACAGGTTGTACGTCAACAAAGGGATGATCCCCAAGTACACTGGTTATGTACCACGTGAGTACTCTACAGTGATGCAAATGGGAAATATTATGCCTAGAGCAGGTTTTTTTAGCCCACACCTCTAGCAATTCCCGGGCTAGAATTCCAACAATTTAGGCTTCCTGGTTAAATAACCCTATCCATGCTTGCCTGTCTATACAATTCCCTTTCTGAGAGGTCATTGTGACTACTACACTCATGTCCCTCGAATCATACATATTTAGAATTTGTTCTTCTTATTTTGTTCAAGTGTTTTTATTCCTCTGAATAACATGTTGTAAGTGCTCTTGCACTGGTCTTCCAGCCCTAATTGCAATTGCCTCTCCACAGTAAACAAATCTACAACACTATCGATAGAAAATTACATGGAAATAAGCAAAACATCGGTACACGAATGACAGGTAAAAAAACAAGATAAGAGAAAAAAGAAACATATACCGGGAGGTAACTATGTTAGACTAGTATGGTGAGTGTTAGTAGGGGGCGGGGCATAACTGATCATCTTTCTAGTGGTGACATACTTGTTGAAAGGGTGATGGTGGGAATTAGCATAGGCCTTTGTGTTTGAACTGCTCTTCATGGTAATCTCAGGTGGGGCCTATTGAGTTAGTAAGTAGGTTAATATTGATTAATCATGTACCTCAGTAGGATCGGACTAGAATCATTTCCAGGCTCATTCCGTTGGAGGTGATTTTTTGTCTAGTTGGCCGCTACTGGTTGATTTTACAGTGTATGTTTGTTGGGGGGAGAGAGGGGGGGGGGGGGGGAAGGGAAAGGAATAGCAAGCACCGACCCCAGTGTGTCATTGATCTGCTTTACATCAATACGTTCTTCAATGCTTATGATTATACACATACAAGTACTACCCTTAGATCCTGGTCACAGCACCAGTGTCCTGAGGGTGATGATGGAAATGGGAAATACCCTACCTAGAACACTATTCAAACACACACTTCTTGCAATTCCAGGGCTAGTGTGATAACCATTATACTATCTAGGCTCCCTGATGCAATCACCCTAGCCATGCCAATCTGTCTATGTGGCTCCTTGTCTGAGAAGTCGTTTTAGAATACTACAAATGCATATAATTAATACTCCAGTCACACTACTGCTCTCGGCCGCTTGCGACCACTTTGCGACCACAAAAAAGGTGGGCCGCAAAGAGGTCCCAAGTCTTCTCATGTGGTCGCAAGCGGTCACAAAGCGATCCTCAGTGGTTGCCGACCTCCTTGAACCCATTTTGGTCTCAAGAAAGTTCCAGCTACAGCACTTAAAACCTTCTTGCAACTAAAATGGTCGCAAGGAGGTCGGCGACCATTGCGTTGGGCACAAGGAGGTCGCCGTGGATTGTGGGTTCTTTGGTCCAAAGTGGTTGCAAATTGATCGCAAGGGATCACACGCCATAGTGTGAATGGGGCTTAAAGCAGAGAATGTGTATGCATATACATATATATATAGGTTGTACATCAACAAAGGGATGATTCCCAAGTACACTGGTTATGTACCACGTAAGACCTCTGCCATGATGCAAATGGGAAATATTACGCCTAGAGCAG
This sequence comes from Branchipolynoe longqiensis, assembly GCA_030323885.1. Classification (NCBI taxonomy): domain Eukaryota; kingdom Metazoa; phylum Annelida; class Polychaeta; order Phyllodocida; family Polynoidae; genus Branchipolynoe; species Branchipolynoe longqiensis. The sequence continues at coordinate 25,598,909 of CM059190.1, read as the reverse complement.
TTTTTTTAAAAACTCGCACCTCTTGCAATTCCCAGGCTAGAATTCCAACCATTTAGACTTCCTATATATATATATATAAATATATATATGTAGAGAGAGAGAGAGAAGCCCAACTCCCATCACTGACCGTGTAATACTAGCGACTTTCACGTACTGCCTACCAAGTGGCGATTGTTGAACAAGGCCTTCACTCAACTGGTAGGAAAGCAACAGCTAATCGGCGCCAGAACGTTGACAAAACTAATAGCTGGTAGAGAAACATATATTTTGAATTGACCAGCATATTTACTTACCAAGGCTTTTGCTTTTTGAATGTTACTTTTAAACTGTAAATGTGAAATAAAAATACCATGTCAAACTATGCCTATGACACTGGAAATATTGGTACTTCAAATGGCATAATGGTTACATTTCCCCCCATGGGTAGGCATATTTAGTCTGTATTATGAATTGTTTGTTGTTGACTTAATGTTCTGATAAAAAAATTGTTTTAGAAGTAATGGATAAGCATAGACTGTCACAGAGAACATATTGTCATGTATGATATGACCAATGTTTTTACTTGTCCAACATTGACCGCGACAGGCACCACTAGAGTCTATGTGCCACTTTTCATGGGAGTTGACCATCTCATAATGCATCTCTCCTTAATACCCCTGTCACACTACGACGTAACGAGCCAACGTGAGCCTAACGTGATGATTTTTCGTCATTACGTTGCCGTACGTTGGGTCACGTTATGATGACGTCATAATGACGTTAGAGTGACGTCGAGCTACGTCATGTTACGTCGTGTTACGTCGGCGCGCGTCGAGGTTTTGAACCTGTTCAAAACTTTCAACGTATCTCAACGTGAAGCCGTTACGTTGGGATGACGTGACAATGACGTTAGGTTGACGTTCCGCGATCGTTATAGCAGCGTAAATGACGTTAGAGTCACGTTATGTCACATCAGACCGACGGCCCGGGTGGGAGCAACGTGTGGGCAGCGTTTTGCACGTTACGGTCACGTTACGGTCACGTTACGGTCACGTTACGGTCACGTTACGGTCACGTTACGGTCACGTTACGGTCACGTTACGGTCACGTTACGGTCACGTTACGGTCACGTTACGGTCACGTTACGGTCAAGTTACGGTCACGTTACGTTCACGTCACACCCGTTACGGCGACGTTACGCTCACGTTACACTAACGCCCGGTCACGTCGCCAATTACCCCTCCCCTCTAACGTTGTCACGTTACAGCTAACGTCACGACGTACACCCACGTTACTTTCACGTTACGCTCACGTCAACTACGTTGCATTCACGTCCACAATTTGCATATTACGCCGATAACTTCGACGTGATATCATTATTTTCACGTTGTGGTTACGCTGACGTAGTCACGTCGTAGTGTGACAGGGCCATAGTCCGATGGTTTTGAGTTTCTATCATTTTCTGAGATATATATATTACGTTGATGGTTAAATTGCCAAACTTGGAGATATTTGAATTGAAAATATGTAAAATTAATTTTGGCAAGCGCGACAACACTCTGACACCATACGCTTCTACAGTAACACATTCTATTAAATTGCTGCAGTATTGCCTTGTGTCACACCTCTCTCTATCTCCTCTCCGCTGGCCTTGCTCCTCCTTGATATGTCTGAAAAGAGTTCCAGGAGGGGGAGGCCACCAGCATTTCATTTTCTACTCTTACTCTGTCCGTGTCTTTTGCTCGCTGGTTGGTCACCATAGAGCAAATAGACACGGTCCTTTGACTCAACTCTCCTCATTTCGCTTTCCTAGACTCTACCCTTTCTATTTCTCCCAGGCATACTTCTCCCCTGACCAGGGGATTTGTGTGCTTGGGTGAGGCCCTGTACCTTATCTTCTCTCTCTTGTTCTCGTTGCTGGAACCCTGTACCCGCCTTTGCCCGTCCCTTTCTCCTAAACCCTCCCTGCTGTCGACTGGATACGAGTGCTCTGCTACCGCCGGACCGGAGAGATTCGGTGCTAACCCAACGCTTCACCGTTTTGAATGTTGTAAAGATATCCTCCAGCTTCTACAACCATCCCTACTGAAGATTAATCTTCAACCAAAGATCGGACTGATTTATCGGTGCCTTTCTATATTGCTGCAGTTCTGCAGCTGGTAACCGTCGTAAGGTTATGAACAACCCCACAAGCAATGTCTTGTGGACCTATGTGGTAGCAAATGTTTGATAAATGCACCAGTATCTAAGTTATGCCCGGCGCACACCTCCCGTTTACGACGTAAAACTGCCCGTTTACGACGTAAAACTGGGTTTTAGTCGTTAGGTGTGCGGCCCCCGCACACACCAGAGCCATGCGATTCACGACTTAAAACTCAGTTTTAGGGCTTAAAACTCGAATCGCAAGGGATTCGAAAAACGAATCGGGCCGTTCGAGAAACGGTAGGTGTGAGCGGTCAGCCGTTTGCGATCAGCCGTTTGCGATCCAAGTCCTCTGTGTCTGTGTGTCTCTGTGTGTGTCTGTGTGTGTGTCTATGTGTGTGTCTCTGTGTGTGTGTCTCTGTGTGTGTCTATGTGTGTGTCTCTGTGTGTCTCCGTGTGTGTCTCTGTGTGTCGATATGTGTGTCTGTGTGTGTCTGTGTGTGTGTCTCTCTGTGTATGTGTGTGTCTTTGTGTGTGTATCTGTGGCTGTGTGTGTGTCTCTGTGTGTGTCTCTTTGTCTCTGTGTGTGTCTGTGTATGTGTGTCTCTGTGTGTGTCCGTGTGTGTATCTCTGTGTCTCTGTGTGTGTGTCTCTGTGTGTGTCTATGTGTGTGTCTATGTGTGTGTGTCTGTGGGTGTCTCTGTGTATATGTGTGTGTCTGTGTGTGTCTCTGTGTGTGTGTCTCTGTGTGTCTCTATGTGTGTGTCTGTGTGTGTCTCTCTGTGTATGTGTGTCTGTGTGTGTGTGTATCTCTGTGTCTCTGTGTGTGTCTCTGTGTCTATGTGTGTCTGTGTGTGTCTCGTCTCTATGTGTGTCTGTGTGTGTGTCTCTGTGTGTGTCTATGTGTGTGTCTGTGTGTGTGTCTCTGTCTCGATGTGTGTGTCTGTGTGTGTGTCTGTGTGTGTCTCTCTCTGTGTATGTGTGTGTCTCTGCGTGTGTGTCTCTGTGTGTCTCTATGTGTGTGTCTGTGTGTGTCTCTCTGTGTATATGTGTCTCTGTGTGTGTCCGTGTGTGTGTATCTCTGTGTCTGTGTATGTGTCTCTGTGTGTCTCTGTGTGTCTCTGTGTCTCTATGTGTGTCTGTGTGTCTGTCTCTGTGTGTGTCTATGTGTGTGTCTGTGTGTGTCTGTGTGTGTGTGTCTCTGTCTCGATGTGTGTGTCTGTGTGTGTGTCTGTGTGTGTCTCTCTCTGTGTATGTGTGTGTCTTTGTGTGTGTATCTGTGGCTGTTTGTGTGTCTCTTGTGTCTCTGTGTGTGTCTCTTTGTCTGTGTGTGTGTCTGTGTGTGTGTCTGTGTATGTGTGTCTCTGTGTGTGTCCGTGTGTGTATCTCTGTGTCTCTGTGTGTGTGTCTCTGTGTGTGTGTCTATGTGTGTGTCTGTGTGTGTCTCTGTGTGTGTGTCTCTGTGTGTGTATATGTGTGTGTCTGTGAGTGTGTCTCTGTGTGTCTCTATGTGTGTGTCTGTGTATGTGTCTGTGTGTGTCTCTCTGTGTATGTGTGTCTCTGTGTGTGTCTGTGTGTGTATCTCTGTGTCTGTGTGTGTGTCTCTGTGTGTCTCTGTGTGTGTGTCTATGTGTGTCTCTGTGTGTGTCTCTGTGTCTATGTGTGTCTGTGTGTGTGTCTCTGTGTCTCTATGTGTGTCTCTGTGTGTGTCTCTGTGTGTGTCTGTGTGTGTGTGTCTCTGTGTGTCTCTGTGTCTCTAAGTGTGTGTCTGTGTGTGTCTCTGACACAGACATAGAGACACGCACATAGACACAGGGTCACACACACAGAGACACACACACACAGACACACACAGAGACACACACAGAGACACACACAGAGACACAAAAACACACAGACACACACAGAGGCACAGAGTAACACACACACAGACACACACACAGACACACACAGACACACACAGACACAGGGAGGGAGAGAGGGAGGGAGAGTGTCTGTGTGTGTCTCTCTCAGAGACACACACAGACACAAACATAGACACGCACATAGACACAGGGTCACACACACAGACACACACAGAGAGACACACAGAGACACACACAGACACAGACACACACACAGACACACACACAGACACACACACAGACACACACAGAGACACACACAGAGACACAAAAACACACAGACACACACAGAGGCACAGAGTAAGACACACACAGACGCACACACAGACACACACACAGACACAGGGAGGGAGAGAGGGAGGGAGAGTGTCTGTGTGTGTCTCTCTCAGAGACACACACAGACACAAACATAGACACGCACATAGACACAGGGTCACACAGACAGACACACACAGAGACACACGCAGAGACACACACAGACACAGACACACACAGAGGCACACACAGAGACACACACAGAGACACACACAGAGACACAAAAACACACAGACACAAAAACACACAGACACACACAGAGGCACAGAGTAACACACACACAGACACACACACAGACACACACAGACACACACAGACACACACACAGACACAGGGAGGGAGAGAGGGAGGGAGAGTCGCGAAAACGGACGGTATATGTGAGCGCTCCAGTCGGGAAACGGGTCGGGTCGGGTCGGGTCGTCAGTTTTAGTGCGCGAATCGTAAACGGTAGGTGGGTGCGCACAGACGGTAGGTGTGTGCCAGCCATTAGACATGTAGAATCAAATCTTTTTTTTTTTTTTTTTTTCGAAAATTTTATGTTTTCATCGGACTTTGCAGCTTTAAACTAAAAACATTTGTACATTTCAGAACGCCGCTTTAACTTCGGCGCCACTTACGGAAACACTACGCGGTCCCTCGACGTCTGCTCCCACCAGCAACGCTGCTTCGGCGAGTTCAGCAAGGTGGCGCAGTCGACTGCTTAGTTCTCCGGTATGACGCTAGGGGATGGCATTGAAGCACTCGACCATCCCCTAGCGGAGGCACTCGCCAACCAAGGGACTGCTTTAACTTGTGATGACATCAACGTCAGGCTGTTTAGATAAACTAATTCAACCTCTGTCTAGAAGACTATGGGTGGATTATATCACTGTCTAAATGGGAGCAAAAAAAAAAAAAGCATCCGGTTTCAATAGAAATTAACTATAAACAAACGATGGAGGGGATTGTTCCAGCATGCAGTGTTTATCTATATTGGTATAGAGTTGATAAACTGTGAGAGAATGCACGCCCTCCCAAATAGTGACCACAGGAAGCTCTTGATACGACTTTTAAAGTCTATTAATCTAATTTAAATGATTTCCTAAATTATTCACAATAAAAGTAACGGGCTATGATAGATAAGTATTTGAACAATATTTAAGTTAGCATATTTGATTGCAAAATGATGTGGTTATATTTCCATAACCCAGCATTCTGGCACTTTTTCTAATGGGTTGTTCAGAAGCCCTGTCACAGAGACTGTTACAACTTACAGTGGGCATAGCGACAGGATATATGTGTGCAGGGTCAGTCAGCAAATGGCAGGTGCATGTGAAGTTGATGCTCTGTTCACTAGTCCGTTCTGCTTATTGCAATAAATCTGTACATAAATACAATATTCCCCCTGTCCACAGTAGCGGTGAGTGACAACTATAGCTGCGTTTACACGGGCAAGTTAAAACGCCCCAGCTGGAACCAGTTGCCTAGATCGGTTCACATTTGCCCATGTAAACACGCCGCTGAGGCGTTTTAGGGCTGAAACGTTCCAGGTGAAACGTTCCGCATATACCACCTCTGTAGGTGGTCTACAGGAAACGTTTCAGCTGGTTCCTAGGCAGCGATAGTGTACAATAGTGGTGCTCGCCGGCTACAGTCTCAGCAGTAACTAATCGCTGGTGCCCGGCAGTGTTAGGGACCGATTAGACCGAAATCTATTGAATGCGATCATATTTAACAGAATTACATACTCAAATAATGAAATTTAATTAAATTAACCCTAAATTCCAAGCGATATTAACGTAGCCGCTATATTGGCGTCATTATTCATATTGTGAATCGACGAATGTAAACTAAACAAATAGCAGTGCTCGCCGGCTACAGTAGGCTGCTGGTTCCCGGTCGTGGACAGTTTCAAATTTGGTCCATGTAAACGCGCCACGAGAACGTTTCAGGTAGAACGCTTTGTCTTGAATCGTTTTACTTTTGGCCGTGTAAACGCAGCTTATGTTTAAGTCTGAGAAAAAACTAATTTGCTATTACCTGCTGGAGCTCCTAGTTCCAGTGTCCAGTATTTATCTATAGTGGTGTAGAGTTGGTGAAATGGGCGAGAATGCAAACAATAATATTAATAACTAAGATGGCACCCACACCCACCACAGACCTACACCACCAACACACACATACCTACACCCCCACCACATCCCTAAACCCCCACCATACACCTACCAAGCGACAGCAGGGTTTCTGCTGACACTCCAATGCTGTCAAAATGAGCAAACCCACCACCTGGTGCGCTGGCTGTTCTCTTGATTACACAGTACAGGCTGAGTGAGCCGTCTTAGTGTTACTGTTACTGTTATAGGGTCTTTGACATTATGTAGCCCCTATGTCCCCTGTGCTTGACATGGAGGCCCTACACTGCATCGGCTTGCTGGATTGATGCAGTGTGCTTCCATTCCACTCAAACATGGTGAGGAGCTTGACCATGCTGCGTCTCTCAGCGTCTGTATTTCGGAAGATGCCTATTGTGAACCACCTCCCAATACATGTATTCCGAGTTCCGCTGGTCTCTCAGGAAGGACTGAAGCTGTGAACCAGCTCGCCACATCACAGCTATTGCGGGAAAGTGGCAGAGGTGGTGAATAAACATACACAAAGTGGGATTTTTATCTAATGTAAAATATTTGGTGGGACAATTTCACTGCAATCTAGATTAAGTCCAAATGTATGGCAAGAAACTGATAACATTTGGTCCTAGACACAAAGTGAGTTTAAAATGAAGGGTCTTTTGTGAAAGATAGGGGTCAGTGGGGCAACCATTGCAACCTCTTTCGTTGATTATGCAGAGGGAATTTCAATCACAGACAAGTGGTCTTCCTCAATGTACTACCCTACCCTACCCTAGTATAAGTAGTGACAATTACAAGTCTTGATGTCCTTTGTTTAACCCGGCCAGTGTTCGAACCCGGAGTTTCTAATCTCATTGCCTTCGAAATTAGGGCATTACGCCTGTCGCATCCTGTGATATAACCAGTATTATGTAATTGGAATATATCTCTGTACATAAAGCATTTGATACTGGAATAAGTATTAGCACCTAGGTATTATCTATCATATTAACCTAATTATATATTATATTTCTCTGTGAATTAACTCATTAAAGTGACATAATCCGATGGCTTTAAGTTTCAGCTGTATTATTGTCTATAAATACGTAGGCCTACATGTACAACAGATTGATTGGTCCAATCTGCTTTACTATAGTTTGAAGGAACTTTTAATTTTTAAGGGTTAACTTGGAGATAATTTGAATTGAAAACCTGCAAAATAATATTTTGGTGCGCATGCCAAAAGTCTGGACATAGTGAAAGGTTTGTGTATCTCTGAATAATTGATGGTATTAAATTCTATGTTGTATTAAGATATGAGTTTACATTAGATTAAATTGAAGTAGTTGTCAGAGAACTTCTACACATATTCTTTATATATATACTGTCAACTATCTACTTCTAAAATCACTTGTTGGGGTCAGAATCTGAAATATCACACAAGAAGACACAATATTGTACTCACATGGTTTAATCCAAACTAAAGTTGACACAAGCACATGCTATACACAGATCTGGAGTGGCTGGTGGTGGTGGTGAGAGAGTGTGCATCTGACCTGCACCCCTATTTACCGTGGGTCATTAGTCAGGTGACCTAGCTTTCTTGTACCTGGCACCCATTTGCTTTCAGACTAATGTATAAGGTAGCTATCACATAGAAATCCCTTTTCTGTGCAATAGTACCTTTATTACCCTGCAACCACATTAATAATATTTATTACCTATATATCATTATATGCACATACAACATGCTTTTAGAATATTATTTAGCTACCCCAAAATTCCGAAATATTTTACAATAGGCTTTCTTTACCCATTTTCAAGCCTGACAGCCTATCACAGGATCACCAAACTGCAATAAATGTTTAATAAATGCATCAGTATTCTAGTTGGATGCATTCAGTCAAATCTCAGTAAGCGCTTCAGTTTAAAAGATTTGATGCTTTCAAAGGATTTTGCAGCTTTACGGAAGCCACCTACATGAGGAAAGGGACCGTGAATATATTAGATGGTCAACTCTGATGAAAATCAGTGACACAAACTCTGGTGGCGGCTCTCGGTGGTTAGTGTTGAACAAGTAAAAACATCAGTCATATCATATATGACAAATGTTCTCTGTGACTGTCTGTGGGCTTGTCCATTACTTCTAAACATTGAGAATTAAAAGAATACACAGAGCATTAAACTCTGCATCAGACTAAGTTGCAACAAATAAAATAGAGACCAAATATTCCCTAAAAATGTAAACAAATGCAGATTGACAACATACCAGATAGGAGTGTGAATGCATAACTGTTATTGCCTTTGTTTTGGGTAATTTCTTTCCCTTCAGAATACTTGGTCTCTATATATTTTGGAGCATATATAACTGGGCTTTGGTATGGTCAAGGATCTGTTTTCTTTAAATAAGAACACAGTTTCCAGTGCCATAGGTATAGGCATAGTTCAACATGGTATTTTTATTTCACATCTATAGTTTAAATATAGCATTTAAAAAGCAAAAGCATTAGTAAATAAATATCAATCAATAAATCAATAGGATACAGCTATAATAGGCCTTGGATTTGTTAGCTGCTCTTAATTAATAGAAATGGAACCAGTTCTTCAGATGTGGTGGATTGTAGCAACTGTCACTGGCTCCAAGATATACGAGATATACGAGAATTGCATGAATGTTGGCAACACTGTGACACTTTCACAGTGAGTGAGCTCATTTGACAGTCGAGGTGTAACCCAAAGCACCACTAGCAACCTGAGGTGTGGCAGCTTTCTTTTGGACAGTTTCTTGTTAAAATATGCTATGAAGTAGCCAAGATTGAGTTAGCGGGGGGGGGGGGGGCAGACTGGATGGCCGAATGAGTTGGGCATCCGCTTCCTAGCCAGGCATGCGCTTGCAATTATTAGGATAGGGCAATGACTGGTTCGCTCAGTGTCTGAGTTGCTAATGTGACTGAGTGGAATATCAGGTCATGGTGCTAACGGCCTGGTCTCTCAGTGGGGCAGCACTATAAAGACGCCATGAGTGCGCACTGTCACAAGTCGGTACCCGTCCTGATATGACCTTATATGTTGCTAGGACGAAAAACAACAACATACAAACCTAGGGGTTTGGAGGCATGTCCACCCCCCCAACCCGACCAGGAAATCTTTCTTCTATTGCATCAAAATGGTGTATTTAAGTAATATTTGGATGCACATTGCAGTCATTTTATTTCTGTTTTTTTAAAACAAATTGTTTTTAGAGGGGGGTTTCTAGACAACCAGGACCCCCCCCCCCCCCCCCCAACCTCCCCACACCAAATACGCCATTGATATGAATGTGAAAGTGCCAGAACTTATGGGGCTGTCACACTACGACGTAACGACGTCAACGTAGGGAGAACGTGAAGAACGTTGAACTTCTCGGCGTAGTATGCAAATTTGGGCAGAAGTTGAACGTGGATGCAGCGTAGTGGACGAGAGAGTAACGTCGGTAAAGCGTAGTGATACCGTCGTTCGACGAGAGAGGTGAACGTAATGACGCTGACGGAACGTTATGAACGTTATTCCATCGTCAGAAGAACGTTACGTGATGTTAGCTACGTCATGAGACGTTGAACGTACGTTGAATGCACGTTCTCCTGACGTTCTCCTGACGTTCTCCTGACGTTGTCCTGACGTTCCCATTACGCCCCGTGGGCATTTGCACTTGGTTTAATGGGGGTCAACGTAGTGGAACGTAGTTGAACGTAGTGAGGAGCGTTGGAATAACGTCCGTTTAACGTCATTGACGTTCGCTGAACGTGAACAGAACGTACGGCGAACGTAAACCCTTACGTTCGACCTACGTCGAAACTTTTGAACATGTCCAAAACCTCGACGTATCTCGACGTAACACGACGTAATGTGACGTAGCTCGACATCACTCTAACGTCATTATGACGTCATCATAACGTAATCCAACGTACATCAACGTAATGACGAAATATCACCACGTTAGGCTCACGTTGGCTCATTACGTCGTAGTGTGACAGGGGTATAAGGCCTAGTAGAATAGGACTGAAAATGGATTGGATTGGGTACTTAAAGGGGGGCCAGTGCCACAACACAGTTCACGACATACTTCTGAGGCACAAACTACACATGGGTCAACTTATCAGTTGCAAATGGAGGACGACTATGCAATATGTGATGCAATCAAATACGGGAACACTAGTAAGTTAATTTTAAATTCATATAAATTTATATTACACCAACACTATACATAATCTGTGCTATTTTGGTGATTCAGTTGGTAGGCCGGTAATAATAGTATACAGTAAAACCTCTTTAACCAACCACCTCCACAGATTGACCACTCCCTTATATCGATCGCTTTATTTGGGTCCCGAACGACTGCCCATACAATACCATTGAAACGATAAAAAAACACTCCCTAAACCGACCACCTCCCTAAATGGACAATTTAAAGTCAGTCCCATGGTCGGTCGATTTAAAGAGGTTTTTACTGCATATGTATAAATGTATTTTTTTTGTATACATTACACATGTATGTAAGTGACGCAGACAACACGGACGAACAAGTATGGTCGATACAGTTTATAATAATAACAGAACAATCAACCAAATCTGTCTGGGCCAACCGCCCTACCGATTAGTACATAAGGTATTTAAGAAATAAAAAGGTTGAACTGGGGTTTAAATGAGGGACTATAACCACCATAGTTCAAACGAGGTAAACTCTCCAACCTGATGAATGGGTTAATGTGATATGATGTTTGTTTATTTGTTGGAGCTTTTCGTCCTAGTAACATCCAGTGTCATATCAGGTAGGTAGGCCTACTGACTTGTGACAGTGCTCACTCATGATCACTTTATTGTGCTGCCCCATTGGGAGACCAGCCCACCAGCACCACGACCCGATATCCCATACAATCACACTATCCTGATAATGTGTATGGGGCTGTCTCACTACGACGCTTCTCACCGGCGACCGGTCGACGTGTGGTGATTTTGGACGAAAATTAGGGAAACGTCGGGAAGCATTACGCGCGCGTTAGGCTCGCGTCGGTACACGTCGGTAGATTATTCTGGACGTTGATGGTCGGCGGACAACGTCGTCGGCGCGCGTTATTGGTCGCTGAATGTTTTCAACATGTAAAAAAAAAACAACGACCGATAGCGCGCGTCAACGCGCGGGTTCCAATATTATGGCGATGTCAGAAGGACGTCGACGTCGCTGGAATAACGTTATGGGAACGCTAGGCAGACGCCGCGCGCGCGGGCGGGTCGTCTCCACATGTTGCGCTAAATGGTTGCTTTCTTGTCTTACGTCCTACCAACATCTAATCTGATATGAGCACGTCACGCCAAACTTTTTTTTTTTTTTTCCTCACGCGTCGATACCCGTTGGCCGCACGCGAATAACGCGCCGCGCTGATGCCAAACTTTTTCCCCAAACCGCCGAAAAGTTGGACGTTGCTCGACGCGTAGAAGTTATTTTGCGCGCTGGCGGCACGCCGGCGAGAAGCGTCGTAGTGTGACAGCCCCATAAGTTAGACCAGTCCTTACCCTATCACATTAATACCAACATGCCAAGCTTGATAGTGACTAGTATCAATTGAATAAGTCATTGGTTTGGCTCGGTCAAGATTCAAACTCCCGATGTTCCGCAAAGGAAGCCTGCGCTCTACCGATTCAGCCAGCGCGTCTGGTCGAATGTGGTATCATGTAAACTGCTGCATTATGTTTCAATTTATTAATTAACTACAGTATTATACATTCCCTACAGAATAGCATTCATTATGTGACAACGCCAGCGAAGTGATTAACAAGGATTTATGACAACGGACAACAACATTAACTTAAATCAGTATTGATATCCGTAGTTTGCAATCGTATGTAAATATATGTATATTATTCATTGGATTTTGCAATTAGAAATCATATAATCTATTCGATGTAATCAAACACGTTATAATGTATTATTAAGGCAAAGGTATTATTAAGTTACAAACGTTTAGCAGCATTTGAGATGTGGACTTATCGAAGGATGATGAGAATATCATGGACAAAGAAGATCACCAACAAAGAAGTCCTCAGAAAACTTTAAGATAAGAAACGCTTGTTTGCCACTATACAGACAAAGAAACTGATTTATTTTGGCAACATCATTCGTCAGAGTTCAATATACCGTACATTGTTGGAAGGGAAGGTGAATGGCAGCAGAGGGAGAGGGAGACCAAGAACATCATGGTTTACAAATATTTCACAGTGGACAGGCTTGAATTATTCACAGTCTATCAGAACAGCACACCATCGGGACAAGTGGAGAACCATTGCATCCAACCCTCAACTAGAGGACGGAACTACTGATTGATTGATTATTAAGTTAAGATGATTGTTAGTTTCTCACAATGGAAGAATTAACTTGAATATAATTCTGTTTTCAGCAACGGTTGTTTATGTTTAAATGGATTAACACAAAGTATAGTGAAAGCTGGATGTTGAACTGTTTGCAATCTACCAACAGTTACAAGCCATTAACAAGAAGCAATAAAACCAACATTGTTACTCAAACAAAATTTAAAAAGATTTGAATCAAATTGGACTAGTGCTGCCCAGAGGTGAACATGAGTGTTAACACACTTATTATCCGTTATGAGGAAAGTAAATAAATTCATTAAAAACACCACAAAGTTGTGGTCAACCACATGTATGTCTAAGACGATTATTGAAACATCACCTGAGATTATTGCTCGATTAATTGATTGAATTGCAATGGCTTATTGCTGAGTCAGTAGCAAAGCTATATTCATGATGAAAAGTCAGTGACATTTTATTCGGTCACTTTTATTTCATGAAAACAATGCATTAATCACATTTGTATGTTGATATTAACATATACAGAGGGTGTGACCAAAGACCCTATAATACTAAGACGGCTCACTCAGCCTGTACTGTGGAATCAAAATGATCAAACCCACCACTTGGTGCGCTGGCTGTTATAGAACAAATATTCAACGAATAGATTATATTAAATTTATATGGCTAGGCTTCTGTATCTCTATTAATTTTGAATAAAATAAACGTTTTGCACTGCGCATACCGGCAAACTCAGTGGCAGTGTGCATTCGGTCTGCAGCCAAGCTGGGCGCGCATACACGATGTTTACAAACATTGAAAGGGGTCTATATATATGTATATGTATATGTGAATGGACCCCGTCACCCACGGTCACGTGGCGGTCACGGTCACGTGGGGGTCACGGGTCACGTGGGGGTCAGACGTCACGAGAGAGGTTTGTTGGGCAGGGAAGGATTCTGAATAAACAGCACACAACGTTTGCAGATTCTTTACAATCATTAGGTAGTGGATAAATAATAGGTGATCCTTGTCAATACTTTGAAGGGTGACCACGTGTAGACTTCCTGATACAGGCTTATGGTCTACCACATCATTAGTGGATAATTAAGACATATGATCTTTGTCACGAGTTAGATAGGTAAGCCCTAAATATCCTGTTTACTAGAAAATGACCTTAGATGTTATTAAGACGCAAAAGAGCAAGCAAACTAACAAGGGCATTGCAAATAGCATTTACATATTGAAATATACAACAAAGAAGTCTGTTTTCCATGCCTGTAGAATGGTGGCCTTGCAACATATCACCTCTTTTAAAGTTGCCTGGTCCGAGAAAAGCATTACATTTTCTCAAGTAAAACACTTATCTAGATTTGAACATACATATCCAACTTAAGCCTGGTACATACCTCCCGTATACGATTCACATGCTAAAACTGACTGCCCGACGCAACCCGTCACAACCTGACCCGTCCAGTTTCCTGACTAAAACTGACTCAAACGGACCGATTCATTTTTCGAATCTTATGAGATTCCAGTCTTAAGCCCTAAAAATGAGTTTTAAGTCACGAATCAGAAGGCTCAGGGGTGTTAGGGGGGTCACACACCTAAAGACTGAAACCGACTAAAACTCAAACTTAGTCGCGAAACGGGCAGTTTTAGTTTTTATACGGAAGGTGTGTACCAGGCATAAGATACTGCTGCACTTATTAAGTACCTGCTGTTACTTGGAAGTCAATTTAAAGCTCCATAGTCCGATTGAATATCAAATTTTCAAAACCAAGCCAATTATCTAGATTTGATTTTATATATCTAACTTAGATACTGATGCACTTATTAAGCATTTGTTTCTGCGTAGAGGGCAATATTGAGTCAATTTACTGCAGAAGTCTATGGTGTCAGAGTTTTGGCACACTTGCCAAAACTAATTTTCCATGTTTACACTCAAAATATCTAAAAAGTTTACCATTTAAAATAAAAGTAACTTTGAACTAATGTAAGGTAGATACTAGTGATCGATCTAATATATTTATCTAAAAAAACATCCAGAAATTCAAAACCATCGGAATATGCAAATTGAATAGAACCTGTTAGTATATTGAAGCCTACGGGATCCGAGTTTTGAGAAGCACACCGACATCTATTTTGTATGTTTGCACTTCAAACATATCGTTGAAGTTAATCATTTGAAATCAAGGTTACTTCAAGCTAAAGTAAGATAGAGTATAACAACCAACCTACTATATTGATCTCAGAAAGTGACAGAAACTCAAAAACCATCGGACTATGCGACTTTAAATAGCAATCATTTGCCGCGCAATTCCAAGCAAGGATCTAGATCGCCTCTCAGTCTCACTCAATTGCTCGGAATCGGATGACAGTAAATCTTCGGCTGCACTTCCACATCGAGGCTCTCTGTTAATAAGATAAATACAAAAAAAACAAAAAGACCTAGACGCTCTACTTGGAAGGGAGTCGATATCCCCGAGTGAATGGCAATGTGAATAAGTAATACATGAGAAATGTGCCTTCCCACCAAGTAGGCAGGGCGCCATAATTGCAGGGCTTGAGAGGCAGAACCGGTGATGGATGCTCACCACCGTGACGTCACAACTCTTAAAGGTCCAGTAACACGACCGCGGCAAGTTGGGATATTCACGTGACGTTATGTCTAAATCCACTAACATCATTGAAACAGGTTTACATCATCAGGTACAGGCAGCGATATTTAAAGTTAGCTAACATGATCTAGGCAACTTTATATGCTCATGTGACTTCACTCACATTAACGGTCCAGTAACATGATAGAAATCACTTTACATAATCACGTCGAGTCAGCGATATTTAAAGTTCGCTAACATGACCTGGGAAACTTTACATATTCATGTGACATGACCTACCTTTTAGGTCCACTAACACGAATCAGGCAACTTAATATTTTCATGTGACGTCATGACCCCTTAAAAGTCCAGTAACATGACTGAAACAACTTTACAAAATCAGGTCAAGTGAGCGATCTTTTATATTTGCTACCATGATCTAGGCAACTTTGCATACTCATGTGATGTCACTGATCTTAAAGGTCAGAATCGTGCATGAATGAGACTAGACAGATTTGGGACTGGGCACAGTCGAATAATTGTTGGTTGTCAATTACACACATACCAGGGATATTGAATAGTTTGGCAGGCTTTAAATCAAGATGTTTTAAACAGCAAGTAGAATAGGAATTAGGTCCACTAACACAACAGAGGGAACGTTAACTGTTCACATGACGTCACCAACGATAAAGGTCCAGTAACATGACTGAAACACCTTTACATAATCATGTCGAATCAGCGATATTTAAGGTTCGCTAACATGACTGAGGCAACTTTACATACTGATGTGACATGACCGGCGTTAAAGGTCCACTAACATCACTGAGGCAACTTCTAATGTTCACATGACATCATGATTCCTTAAAGGTCCAAATGCCTTTACAACATTAAAGGCATGTGGACCGTTAACGTCCACATGCCTGGATGGAGGGTTTGACTGAAGCAACTTTGCAAAACCAGGTCAAGTGACTGATATTAAAAGTTAGCTAACATGACCTAGGCAACTTTGCGAACTCATGTGACATCATTAATCATAAAAGCCCACTAACACGCATTAACGTGACATCACATTCTTAAATGTTCATTAATGTGACCAAGGCACCTCTACAGATTGATGTGACATCATCGTCTTCAAACAGATCCACTAATATGGCCTTGCAACTATAAATATTCACAAATAAAATGATCGAATATATCTTGTCATTGTAAAAATATTAATTTATTAGCAAGACAAGGGGTGTTGATCATATCCACAAGTATCATGATCGATTATATTTTGTTATCATTGTTAGAAGATATTTCTTTCTTAGGAGAACTATCCAACTTTAGATATTCGCAATTAACATGATCGAATATATTTAGTTATTGCTATTTTTGTTTTATAATGTTAATTTATTAGTAGAGATCTTCACGACTAAGATGACCCTAAGATTGTTGCTGTGTTGTACGATCTTCAGTCATCAGCAGGGGAGATGGTAGGTGGAGAAGTTAGTCGTCCTCCTTTTCCGGCTCCTAAATATGATATTCTATATATCTTGTTGCACAGCTTAGCTAGAAAAGTATTTATATTTATAGCTCACTATTCCAGTTTATGGTCGAGCATTGTCAGAGAGTGGTGTGCTATACTTCAGGTGTAGGAATAGGGACACTTCAAGTTGAACACTCGCCTCCCAGGCAGTAGGTCGTGAGTTCGAAACCTGATCCGATCAAACCAATGACTTAAACATTTATGCTTGTAAACATTTGATCTTTATTTATTTATTTGTTGGTAAATGAATTTGATTCATAATCATATATATATTTTATCAGTGTCCTAGCATGGGTGCTAGGCGTGGCCTGCTTTTCCCCTATTACATCACCAAGTGTGTGCACTGACACAACTTGGTACCCGTCCTGATATGACCTTAAATGTTGCCAGGACGTAAAACTCCAACAACTAACCAACTAAACCAAGACATTTACCTAGATGTGATCTTAATTATATGACTTAGATACTGCCGCACTTAATAAGTATTTGATGCTGCAAAGAAGGGATTACTCTACCAATTCAGGATTTCCACGATGCATGTGCAGAGCATAATCCAGACTGGACTTGTGGGTCACAGAGTCTGTGGAGAGGCAATTGAGGCTCTGATAACACTGGCTTCATATTGAGCAACTGACACAGTCTTTTTGGCACAAATGTGGATTTATAGAGAAAACATACATACCATTTTTTAAATCATTTTTGATAATTATAGCTGTATCCTATTGATTGATTGATTGAAAAGCTTGATCGTCAGTGTAAAACAACACAGTGACACTGTCGACCCACAACACGAGTGTCGTTGCCTATCACCAGGTGTTGTACTAGTTATGGAAATCGTGTATTTGATAGAACCTGTTACAGCTAAAGCCTGTGATTTAAGAATTTTGACGTCCATATCAAAATTAATTTAACATGTTTTCACTATAGATATCTTCAAACATAGACATGTACAAATAAAAATTACATTAAAGTAAAGTAGATCATAATGATCAATCAAAGGTATTTTTCTAAAAATAATTGCGGAAACGCCAAACCATCAGACTATGCAAACTTGAAAATAATATTTAAAAAAAGAAAGTCTTGATAATAGTAATAAACAAACACATTAATTTTCTTTTTAAATAGATGAACAACTGATGTCGTGCAATTAAATGTAAATAATTATGCAAGTAACTAAATAGGTATGATAAACTGCATAGATACCATTAAAGCCTTTAGAAAACCACAATACAATTTGTATATCACAATACAATGTCTATAACCTTTCCTCCATTTTATTCATATGATGCATTTGTTTTGCTCCAAAACACAGAAGGATAGAGAGGTGGGTAGAGTTAATACTATCCAAATTGATTTAGGCTTATTTACGATTTTTTAAATGATATATAAAGCCATTTGGATCCCATTTCATAACTACTAGGGCCAAGGCTCCTTCATCAGCCCTTCCCCCCGCCGCCCACCTTCCCACATCTCCTCCTCCATCTTGCCCCCCCCCCCCCACCCCGCCATCCCACAACCGCTCCTCCCTCCCACACCCTCCCTCCACTAAGCTAAGTAGATCCCTGCCTAACTTTCTGAAGGATGGAGGGTTTTAACCAAATGGTCCAGCTGATACTAACTCAAAAATAAGGAGTAAAATCCAAACTCACACACCTAAATTTTGCATGCATTTTAATGTATTTTTGTGTGTGTCTTGAAAACCATTTTATTTGTTTAAAAACTTAGCGTTCAATAGTCTGATGGTTTTGAGTTTCTGTTTAAAAAAAAAAAGATGAATATATTTGGCTGATCATTATTATTCATGTTACTTTAATTTGAAGTAACTTTGGAGATATTTGCCAGTAAAACATGTACAATTAAGTAAAACCTCCATGTTAAGGAAGCTGTTAACAATTTATATTAAAGCTGCATAGTCCGATGAAAATATCAAATTTTCAAAACCAAAACAATTATCTAAATTTGATTCTACATATTTAACTTGGATACTGTTGCACTTATTAAACATTTGTCACCACATAGAAGGGAATGCTGAGGCAATTGAATAGAAGCTGTTACTGCAGAAGCCTATAGGGTCAGAGTTTTGACAAGCTTGCCAAAATTAATTGTGCATAATTAAACACGCGAACGAGGAGCCCATGTTATGGAATTTTATTGAATCAAAGTCATGTAAAAAGCAAGTAAGTAATGTCAGATCAATGGGGTTTAAGGTAAAGTTCGACTCAGGCCCTCAACCCTTGCGTTTGACTGTTCGTTTGATGGGTTGGGTGGGCGGCTGAGCTGGTGGCGTGGTCTTGGTCGTCTGACTGCCCGGTTGGTAGTGGCAGGAGCAGTGAGCTGCTCAGTTATATAGGTGGTATGTAGGTCAGGCAGGGCGTGGGTCTCGCGAGGCGAGATCGTGATGTCAGAGTCTCATGTGGTAGTTCTGGCTGTCTCCGGCAGGGTTTTAGTTGGTGAGGTTCAGTTCAGATGGCGCCACCGTCGGGTCGGAGGAGTGGAGGGGGGAGGTAGGGGAGGTTGTGGGCGTGGGCAGGGGAGGGGGAGGGTAGGGCTCCTCGTACGCGTGTAAATTATCCATGTTGGTGGACCATCATGAACAATTAAACACGCAAACGAGGAGCCCATGTTATGGAATTTTATTGAATCAAAGTCATGTAAAAAGCAAGTAAGTAATGTCAGATCAATGGGGTTTAAGGTAAAGTTCGACTCAGGCCCTCAACCAAATGTGGGGAGGGCCTGTGTCGCTGAGGGGAAGGCCGCCTTCGGGACGTAGGTGTGAACTGCCGAGGATCGCCAGTTCCCCAGCTGCCGGACTTCGTTGATGGATGCGCCGGCCCTGGCACAGGCCTGTGCTCCTCCTCTTCGGAGGCTGTGGAGGGTGTAGGCTTCCGGGTGCGGATGGCGGGCGGCTCAGAGCGCGGCTCTGAGAGCGGCCAGGAGTGTGGGAGCGGTGAGCGGGGCCCCATTGGGGAGCCCGAATGCCGGGTCGTGTGGGGCAGGCCGAGCCGACCTCCTGTAGGCCCGCCACGCTCGAACGGGGCAGATGGTGTGTTGCTCATTCATGCGGATTATGATGGAGAATGCGTCGCGAGCCAGCCTGGTGGTCTTGGTGGAACGGACGTGCAGGACAGGGTGGGTACCTGCATCGTGGACATCCGCGTCCTGGATGGTGTGGCCCGGGTCGTCCTTCCGGCCAGTGACGAGCAGGTTGCCTTGCCTCAGTAGGGTGAAGTACCCCATGAGTATCGCTGCGGTGAATACCCGTGCGCGGCGGCCTATGGCTCGGAAGTGGTTGGTGATGTGGAGTAAGGTTGTTGGGGTGATGGGTGGGGCCTGTCTCGGTTGGTGGAGGGAGGACCGGATGACCCCACGTTTTATGACTGAGACCGCGTAGGTGTCAAACGCGGCTGTCTGGCCCTCGCTGGTGCTGACCCATGTTCGTGCCCCGCTGAAGTAGCTTAGTACTGCCGAGGGCGATCTTAGTGTGGCGTCCAATGATGCGACGTAGGCCATGAGGTGGTACTGTGATGGGCGGCGGGGGTCGTAGTGGCGGTCGTGTGCGTGTTGGAGGTAGCGTTTGACTTGCCGGTTCTTGTTGGCCCACGTCCCCGCCGCCAGGCCTGCTCGGAAGAGTGTTGCGATGCGCGTCCGGTTGTCGTTGCGAGGGGCTGGGGATAGAAGGCAAATGTTACTATCCCCAGTCTATATAGCATCGGGTATCACGGTATTACAATGTCTGACCCGAAGTCGGTTTAGGCTAAGGCGGCGGCAGATTGTATCGGCTTTCTCTTGTGCGGCGCTGTCGAAGGGTGCCCTGCTGAGGGCGTCGGCAAGAATCAGTTCTTTGCCTGGCTTGTGGATGATGCGTACTTCCGTGGAGTACAGGGCGGCAAATCTCCATATTTCCCTAGCGCAGGCGCAGAGCACTGGGTCCTTCCCAGCTCCGGACGAGAGGACCGCTTGTGATGTCTGGTTGTCGGTGTTGATAGTAATTGTGTAGTCTTGCGGTCTGGTGGGGGCAAGGGCGTGGAGAGCGACGACTAGGTTTAGGGCCTCGAGTCTGTTTATATGGTGGCCGGTTGCCATATATTCGTGGGTGTATGCCTCCGTGTCGTAGGCTACCTGGGAGTGTGCTCCACCGGCGCGGAGGGAGGAGTCGCACTCGATCGTCCATGGTGTTTTCGGTGCTGGTTGGAGGAGGACGACCCCATTGGTGGTCCTCGCATAGTCTGCAAACCATGCCAGGTCTCGTCTTAATTCGATGTTGACGGGATGTCTGCCGGTTCGTGGTGTATCGCGGAAGGTGGCCAGTATCCGGTTCATGAACCTACGTGCTGGGTTTACGCACCTCGCGATATGCTGTAGGCGTCCTACTATGCGCTGTAGGGTCATCCGGGTCAGGGTCTTCATGTTGGCTGTGTCTTTGCATTCTTTTAGGACATCTGCTAGTTTGTCGTCGGGGATACTGACGGTCATTTGGTCCATGCAGATCTCGTAGCCCAGCCAGGTTGTGCGGTGTGTGGGTGGGGTGCACTTTGTGGGGGAGAGTGCCAGGCCGAGGGCCGCCATGATTTTGAGCATATCCACGTAGGCCGCGTCGGCAGCCTTCTTGGTGGCTGCTACCCCGACGAAGTCGTCGAGGTAGCATAGTGCGAAGTGTCCCCGTTCCGTATGAGATATATAACGGCGTTTGTTGTGCGCGCGCAGGCCATTGATGATGTCCGGCAGCCGAAGGCGGATGCCAGGTCAAGGTATACCTCGTCGTCAAACTTGATCCCTAGCAGGGGCAGGTTCGCAGCTGCCGGTATGCTCGGGCCAAGTCAGCAGACCAGATGTAGGAGCCCTGACCGAGCCTGGTGACTTCGTCCGCTAAGTCCATGATCCCCGGGAGTGTGTAAGTGTTTGGTCTGCCTTGGAAGTATCCCTTCCTGATTCCGGCGTTGACGCTGGCTCCTCTGGGATAACTCAGGTCTACTATGACCCGGCGCTCGTCGGTGTTTTTCTTCGGCCGGGTCATTAGGGGGCTGGTCTGGGCCCATGGCGTGAAGGGTGTGGTGGTGAAAGGGCCGAGGAGTGCGCCGTGTCCTACTTCCTTGCGTACCTAGCGGCGGATCCATTGTGTTTGGTCGGCGTCTTCGGTGTGATTTGCTGTGGCCGGTATTGGTGGCTCGTCGGCCGTGTAGTCTACCGGCCACCCGAATTCGAGAAAGTCTACTAGTTCTTTGTCATGGTAGTTCCTGAGGTACTTCCTCCAGGCCGGGATGTTTAGGTCAGATGGAACCGGGATCCTTGCCGCGACGTGGTTAGGGAGGCCCGTGGCTCTGACCTGGTCGTATATGCTCATGTATGGGTGATCGTCCCATGCCTGGGCAACCGTGGTCGGCCAAATCTTAAAGATGGTGGAGCGGTAGGTTATTGGTGTGTGGGGTGGGTCGTAGGGTGGTGCCGGCTCGTTGGTGGGGTCAGCGAGTGCCTCGTCGACGTCCTCGTCCGCCTGTGCCCTGTGGTCGGCGGTGAGTAGAGCATCAGGTTGTTCACCCTCCTGCGTGTCGAGGCGACTGGTGGATGGAATGGGCGGAGTGGTTGTGGGCCGGACCCGCGCTGTTTTCGTTCCTTCCTCGTGGCAACCTGGGTCCATGGTCGTGGGGCCAGGTGGTGGTGGTTTTAGTTGGTGAGGTGTCTTCCCGTCTTTTGTCTGGATGGTGGGTCGGTCCCCTGTGGCGGTGTCGTGGTGGGTGATGGTTGGTGGTCGGGAGATGCTTCGCGGCAGTGGTGGCTGGCTGTCTCCGTTTGATGTGACGGTAGTGGAGGGCTGAGGTCGGGATGGACCGTCTTGTTGGAAGGTGGAGAGTGGCTCCGTGGTGTCGGCGGTCGTTTTGGGTTGCGTGGTGGCTGTGCCTGTTTGCGCCGGGCTTGCGGGGGCTGTTGAGGCGGTGGTTGAGCTGTGTGTGCAGTCTGTGCTCGCTGCATGTGTGACGGGCGGGCTGCGTCTGTGTTGCTGTTGGTAGCGTGAGTCAGTTGTGGCCTGTTGGTGGTGGTTTGGCCGTGGGTTTTTAGTGGTGTTTTGCTGGTTCAGGTTCACTTCGGCCAGTGGTGTGCGTTCGTTGGTGGCCTGTTTGGGGGTGGTTCTTACTTGTGTCGTGTCCATTTTTCCGGCCTGGCTGGGGCCGTTCAGCAAAAATCCGATTTCTCAGTCGCGTTTTCGTTGGATGCGCCCTGAGTTTGTCTCTCGAGTTGCCTCTTTTTGTTGTTGCACTCAGTTTCCTTATGCGGGTTAGCCCTGCGGTACTTGTTTGCACACCACGCACAAAGGTGGGCAAATCGTTCTACCCCGGTTCCGTGCGATGTGGTGAAACCGCAGTCTTGGCCCGTGTTCCATCGATGGCATGGCCGGCCGTCGGTTTCATAGTTGAATTCTGGCCGCCTATATTGTTGGTATCCTGGTGTTGAGGTGGTGTCTGTTCTTTGGTTCTGCGTGTCATCGGTGCGTGGGGGAGGTGTGCGTTGGGCCCTTCTGGCTGTTGTGGAGCGTTTCTGTGCCTGGATGCTTCTCTGTCCGGTGAGGCACGCGTCTCGCTGTACGTCCTTTATCGCTGTAGGGTCTCTCCATGCTCTTGGGAGCCTGCCGTCGTCGATCATGTTAAAGATCCTTTTGGACCACGCGAGGCAGGTCTCCCACTCCCATTCTGCCACCATCTCCACTATCTGCTCGACGTGGTCCGCGAGTGGGTCTATCCAGCTCGTGGGTACCATGGGGTCTTTCGCCATCCTGTGTATGGCGGACAAGTATTCGAACCAGGTGCTCTCGCCCTGCCCCACCTTCCCCTTCTGTTCTGCCCGGATTACAAAGGTATGTGGAAGTAGTGGTTTCCTACCTCTGGGCTGCTTGTTGTAGCCATTCCCTTGTGTTATGATCTCGTCCATTATCTTCCGGTGTGCTCGTTCATCTTCGGAGGATGGGGAGCGCCTGGATGCGCGCGGTCTACGTTCTCTCCCTCGGGCGGCGTCGCTGTCTCTCCGGTCGTTGTGCCTCTTGCGTGTGGTGGAAGAGGGGCACCATGCTCGCCCGTGTTCTGGTGAGGAGGATGGTTCTCGGTTGCGGTTGCGGCGGTTGGTGTGGTGGTCGGAGTTGCGTCGGCTGGTGGATGTTCGGGACGAGGATGCCGACGATCCCCGGCTGTTGGATCGCTTCCTTTTCTGTTTCGATGTTTCCATTGCCGTAACCCTCTCCATCATGGTTCTGTTGAGCTGAGCCTGCTGGGCTTGTGTTTCTGTGAGTGTTTGCTGTAAGGCGGCCATCTGTGCGGTTGGATCGATTGGTTCTTTAGGGGTGGTATGTGAAAGGACCTCGGCTGGCGGTGCTCGGGTGGCGGCGGCGCGCGGTCTGCCTCGTGTGCGTGTGGTTGGTGTTGCGTCTGCTGTGGCGGCTGCTGGCGCTGGCGCGGTTGTAGGTGCAGGTGGAGCGTCCGTGTGGTCAGATGCGTCTGTGTTGCGTCTAGTGCGTTTAGTTGTGCGCACCATTTTGCTTTTGACGTGGTGTGCAGGTGGTCGGTTTGCGTCAGGCGGGTCGGTCGGTGAGTCGAGCAGCTCACGGTCTTGGCGAGAGCGTGTGTAACCGTCGCTTGGTTGGTTGAGGTTGTAGAGTTTGCCTTGTCCGCGGGCGGTGCAGTGGCAATAGTGGAGCCGGGGCTCAGGTAGTGCTTCGGGCGTGCCGCTAGGGTGGCACCTGAGTTGATGTAGAGGTGGTGTTGTTGTTCTCGCTGTGATGCCGGGCGTTTGTTGTCCGTGGTGTGTTGTCCGGGGGCGGTGCAGTGGCAGTAGTGGCGCCGTGTGGCTTGTGTGTTGCTGGTGGGCAGTAGTGCGGCGTGTTCTCGATGTGTTTTTACGTTATGCAGCGGTGGCGCCGTTCGTCTGACTATCGTGTCAGGCGGTGTGTTATTCACGGCGTATGTGTGCACACGGTTTGCCGACGGTTGAGTCGAGCAGCTCATGAGCGCGGGGTGCTGTAGGGCTCGTGACAGGGCTGGCTTGGGTGGAGAGCGAGCCGAGTGGCGACTGTAGAGCAGGCAGGTGGAGCTTGTTTATCCGGCTGCACGGCAGTTGGTTAGTGTAGGGTGGTGCTGTTCGTCTGGCTGCAGTGCCAGTCGGTTTGTTGTGTTCGCGGTGTGTCAGTAGGCGGTGTGGTGGCGGTGGCGGTGCCGGGGCGGTGCTTGCTTGATGGTTGGTCGTTGCCGGGCGGTGCAGTGTGTGTAGCGGGTGGTTGTAGAGTTTTGGCTGTGTGCGTGTGATCTGTTCGTGGTGCGTCGTGCCGAGCGGTGCAGTGGCGGTACCGGGCCGAGTAGCATGTGAGAGGGTAGGTTGGTGCTTACTTGGTGGTTTGAAGGTAGGGTGGTGGATGGGACGTGAGCCGGGACGTGAGCCGGGTGGCGGTTTGTAGAGCGAGCCGGGTGGCTATTTTGTAGAGCAGGCCGTGTGGCCGTTTGGAGAGCGAGCCGGGTGGCTGTTTGGAGAGTGAGCCGGATGGCTGGGCTGGAGCTGAGCTGGTGGCGTGGTCTTGGTCGTCTGACTGCCCGGTTGGTAGTGGCAGGAGCAGTGAGCTGCTCAGTTATATAGGTGGTATGTAGGTCAGGCAGGGCGTGGGTCTCGCGAGGCGAGATCGTGACGTCAGAGTCTCGTGTGGTAGTTCTGGCTGTCTCCGGCAGGGTTTTAGTTGGTGAGGTTCAGTTCAGATGGCGCCACCGTCGGGTCGGAGGAGTGGAGGGGGGAGGTAGGGGAGGGTGTGGGCATGGGCAGGGGAGGGGGAGGGTAGGGCTCTTCGTACGCGTGTAAATTATCCATGTTGGTGGACCATCATGAACGTTTCCACTCCAAATATCTCAAAAGTTAGCCATTTAAAATAAAAGTTGCTTCAAGCTAAAGTAAGGTACATAATAATGATCAGCCTAATGTATTTATCTCAGAAAATGTCAGAAACTCAAAACCATCGGACTATGCAACTTTAAATTCACTTAGTATTCCGTTGGATGCAGTTTTAAATACTTAGTAAGTGCACTGATAGAGCTCTATGTTAGGTAATTATGTATTTAACCAAATTTAGATGAGTGTTTTGGTTGTAAGAAAATGCACCTCAGCTATCCTGAGCTCACTATATTTGATTTATATTTGGGTTGGGTGGGTGAAAACTCCTTTATTTTCAGAAGTCAAAGCTGGATAGTGCGATGAAAGCATCACCTTTTTCTAAACCAAAATATGACACATTTGGAATGGGTTGTTTAGCAGCCTTGTCACAGAGACAGTGCTCCGGGAGTAAGTAACTAGGTTGATTCCAGAAAAAAATAGTCTACCTCCGTCGGTACTGTCTCCTTTAGTTTCCACCCTACATTATAATTGTATATAATATAATAATAGTACCGGACGGGAGGGCAGAGTCGGTATAGCGCAAGCTTCCAATATGGAAAGTCAGTAGTTTGAATCCCAGCAGAGTCATACAAATGACTAATACAATTCTGGGCTATGGGGCGATCTTCCCCGGGGCGACCATCCCCAACCCAGCGGGTCGCAGGTGGCGGATAGCGACATGGCCTTTAAATATGGTTAGCTGTGAAATAAGGTGGGCTTGCCCAGTCGAATAAACAGCCCTGGACCAACTGGTGATGATCCTAACAGGACGAGGAGTGGGCAACTGGTTGGCACTGGTGTCCTCATTGAAATACCTCATGTGTCCCATGACAGGTACAATATGCGAGCAAGAGCCGCGTTATAAGCTCAAGCCCCTTGTGCTCCCAAGGTAGGTCCTTTGATCAGGAGCTAAGGGTGAGGTAACCCTAACAGAAAACCTCGAGTGCTGAAGTCGGAGGTAGCAGGCCGCAAGGCGCACCCTAACAAACCATGGTACCACGCATACACAGCCATATGACACTTGGAGACAAATTCAACTCGAACTGGGCTCCAAGTGTAATTGAAGGCGAACGAAAAGAAGAAGAAGAAGAAGACTAATAAAATTGATACTTGCCACTACCTAGCCTGACCCTCGGCATTAATAAGGTACCGTATGACAAGGACTGGTTAGCACAGTATCAGGATTATGTGACTCTGTGGGACATTGGGTAATGGTCTCCCAGTGGGGCAGCACTATAAAGTCGCCATGAGTGTGCACTGCCACAAGTCGGTACCTGTCCTTGTATGACCTTAGATGATGCTAGGACATGCAACAACAACAAACAAACTATAAAAATAGTTTAAAAAAGAGACATAGGACACAGGCCTTGGCTATTTTATTCATTTAATCTTCTCACGTAAGACAACGCCTGATTATCTGTCACATGGCGCTCGTAGAACTCCCGCCTTAGAAGGTAAGCGAGGATTACATGGCTCTACTGAGAATATCTAATGGCGATGTGTCCCCACACTGTACTGTGTCACTAAAGGTTTTACTTGTCTATTGACAGAAAGCCTCTCAGATTTTCATTTTTTTATTTATTTAAACAATTTTGTCTCCATATAATACACAGGATTATGGGGATATTATGGGAACGGATTGATGTTGTTTGAGCGCATGAGGTCTGGAAGGATCTAGAAGGATCTGGTGGTTGTTGCTAGAGCAGCCTGGTGGGCAGGTGGGTTACAGTAATGCAGGCAGCAAGGCTGTTGGGGGTTTGCGACATCATCTGACCACCATTGGCTGGTTACTTGGCCTGGATTTTACTTTAAATAAAGAATCTGGAGGTTAGGAGCCAGCCATAGCTGAGCCTCTCCTCCAATACCATTATATTCTATTGTGTTGTGTTTATGAATGTCAATAATAATCGTTTAAATTTATTGTTTTGGTGATTGTGTAGGGGCCTATTTATGCTACCCATAACGGTTAAGTCTAATGACTTGTTTTCGCCGCTAGAGAGTAATAGTCTCATGGTTCCCCTTGTTTTGTTCCCTTCAGTTGTGTTGCTATCTACTGCATGCATTCTTTCTCTGTCTGTAACTTAAGCAGGGTGTGCAAGGGGGTAGTTATCTCCACTCTCCCTCCCCCCCCCCCCCCCCCCCCCCCACACATACTTTGACACTTGTCTTGGTAGCTTAGTTGGGAGAATGATAGACAAGAGCTGTAGCTAGCAGGGTGTGCAAGGGGGTAGTTATCCCCCCCCCCCCCCCCCCCCCACACACATACTTTGACACTTGTCTTGTTCGATCAGTTGGAAGAATGATAGGCCAGGGCTGTAGCTAGCAAGGGAATGGGGTGAAAGGGGGTAGTTACCCATGCCCCTCCCAACCCCCCCAACCCCCCAACCCCCCCAACCCCCCCAACCCCCCCAACCCCCCTAGAAAAACTATTATGTTAAGTTTAATTCCAAATAATGTGACAATTTACTGTTTATTTATATTGACGCTTTGGCCCATTCACCCCTGACCAGTGGGAGATGACCAATGTCTCCGCCTCAGCTACACAGTAGGCCTACATATTTCTCCATTTCTGGAATATTAGGAATTTGGCATAGGGTCAAATTTAAAGTTCCTGACAGGCATACACCAGGAATATGACAACCTCCCTGAAATACCTGGAAATGAAATTTCAGTGCATCTAGAATTCAAATTTATATGAAGGAGAGTGGGCATACCCCTAGTACCCCTTAGTATCTTGCGCCTAAAACCGTGTTCACACGGGCAAAATGTAAAGTGATTCAGAAAAGGCGAATACTAGGAATCAATTTAGCCGCCCGTTCACACAGGCAGTACTTGGGCCGGAAATCGATATCAGCGCATAAGCAAGTCGATACT
Source organism: Branchipolynoe longqiensis (assembly GCA_030323885.1). Classification (NCBI taxonomy): domain Eukaryota; kingdom Metazoa; phylum Annelida; class Polychaeta; order Phyllodocida; family Polynoidae; genus Branchipolynoe; species Branchipolynoe longqiensis. Next base: position 25,570,243 of record CM059190.1, on the reverse strand, counting down.
AACCAGCGCCAGTTTCGGTTAGTCGATGTCACCATGAGAGAGTGTGTGTTCGACCTAGATATGTATGGACTGAATCGTATTGGTTTGGAAGGGTCAAAACTTCTGCTGGGCAGTGAAACCCTAAAAATAAATGATGAACAAAATATCTGTGCACAGCTAGCAGTTTCATAGACTAAATTATATAATATGCGCTTTTGATCGACCGGAAAGTCAACAAACTAAGGTCTCGACTGCACGTGCATGTGAAGTCCTTAATCCGCCTCAGTGTGTTCACATGGGCAAAATAAATCGGTTCACAGAAATTGATTCATGTAAACTACCTCGACAAGTGGTTTACAGTATCCAGATCACAGGAATCGAATCAGCCCTAAACCGCCTCAGCCGCGCGTTCACACGCGAAATGTAACCCAAACTAGGCAAGTCGATTTCTATGAATCGATTTACATTGCCCGTGTGAACACGCCTTTAGACATGCATCCATTCCAAGAATTTATCTGCGAGACCCGAAACAGAAATTCCTAGCTATGGCCTTGTAGACGGTATAAAAGTTCCTAGACTGGCCATATCTAGACACTTTGGGCAGATACATCACTGTCACGTGACTCGCATTTCAGAACAGGTCTGGTGGACAAAAAAAAACCCCGGCAGTCGCTGTTTTCTATAGCAGTCAGTGGTGCCCGACTGGTTGGTGAATGGTTGGTTGGTTTGTTGGAGTTTTACGTGCTGGCAACATCTAACGTCATAGCTAGTTGGTGAATGAGTTGACCGTCCGCTTTGCGTGTGGCAGGTCGTGGGATTACCATGACTAACTTAAAGCAAAACTTGTCTTGGTATGAATCACCTTAATCTTACAGCAGGGTTGCTGGTTCCAGCACGCAATGTTTATCTATATTGGAGTAATGTTGAGGATTTGGGAGAGAATGCAAAGAAAACAAGATGGCGGCCACCAAACACTCTCGATTCTACTTTTAAAGTCCATTAATCTACATGATTTCCTAAATTATTTACCCTAAAATTAGCTGGCTATGTTATATAATTATTTGAACAATATATGTAGCATATTAGATTGCAAAATCATGTGGTTATTTATATAACCCAGCCTCCAGGCACCTTTTTTAATTGGTTCTTTAACAACCTTGGCCTGGAGACTGTGTTGTGGGAGTAACTCCAGGACAGAATGATAAATATTCATATAAACTAGCAATAACTGACACATTCATGAGATCGATCTCCACATTTTATGAATCATACCATTTCCAGCAAAATTACCTCCATATATATTAGGTTTGTTGTTGGAGTTTTATGTCCTGGCAACATCTAAAGTCATATCAGGATGGGTACTGATTTGTGACGGGGCACACTCATGCCGACTGTATAGTGCTGCCCCATTGGGAGACCAGGCCACTAGCACCATGATGTAATATCCCACTCAGTCACATTATCCTGATACTGAGTCAACCAGTCCTTGCCCTATTCTAATAATGCCTCGTGCCTCGCTAGGAAGCGACAAGTATCAATCTTTAAATCACTGGTTTGAATCGACCAGGGTTCGAACCCGTGGGTTCGAATCCCACGATCTACCAAAACGAGAGATGGACGCTAAACTCATTCGGCCATCCTGTCTGGTCTGTATATATTATATATTATATATTATATATACTGTAGAGGCAGTTAAAATACTTGACAGTTAAAATATTTAACAGTTTAGATATACAGTACAACCCCAAACGTCGGTTAATCCAAAGTATCAGTTAATCCAAGCAAAATTGTCGGGCCCCAGCCCACTTCCGGTATGGTTAAACCAAACTTGCATGTGGTTATATGGTCATCTGAGATTTGTTATATGATAAATGGTAGTATTTTGCTGGGCCGCTGAAAACAGTTTGGATTAACCGATCGCTTGGTTTAACAGAGCTTGATTTAACTGGGTTATACTGTATATACATAACAAAAACAATAATCAAAATGTCCACATACAGTGTATATTACATTCATAATGCACCTGCGTTTTTGACAAAGCCAAGTCAAAGCCAAAGCTCGGTTAAACCAATGATCGGTTAATCCAAACAAATTTCTAGGGTCCCTTCAAGTTTGGTTAAACAGGGTTATACTGTATATCAGTATTGATATATACATATATATTATTCACATTTCCAACCCTCGCACTTTCTGTGTATTCCCACCTACAACCATAAATCGGACAGGCTCTCACAGTTCTTGCCCCCGCACCAGGTAGCGCGCCAGACGCAGGTCCCGGTGTGACTTGACGTCACAGGGTAATGGGAGAGAAACCATGTGGCGCCCTCTACGATCATGCCGCAGGATCGCACTGTGCCCAACTACCCCGTTTATCGCTCAATAAACAACCCGCGACGTGTCGCTAACAATTCACCAATATGAAGAAAGAACACTAATTCACCCACCCACCCATCCCTCTGTTATAAGGGTTAAGTGCTGAGCTTGACTGCTATCTATCTGATTGAATGTTCTCATTATGTTGCTTATCTCACTACAGGCACTCACTCATCTCGAGTACGCCTAGCTACTTGAACACTAACTCTATACCTCGGAAGGCAGCCTTCCATGATCACAAGGTGCCAGCCACCTTCCATTTGAACCAGCCTCATCAGCCTATCTGCACTGAACTCTTGAGCCAGCCTCATTCGCCTCTGACGGCACCTTATGTTAACATGACTAATTCATAATTGTTAATTATATTCAATAAATCTTGATTAACAATCCTCCCTCCTTCTCATCTGTCTGAGTGTCGCGAATTAGGCAAATATTGTATCGATTATTCACATATATTTTCATGTGAGTATTTGTAATTTGGTGATTTAATTGCTTGGTGTTTTGGTAGTAAGAACAAAAAAAGGTGTGATGGAGTGATGGAGGTGCCCGAATAGTGACATCTATTGGCCAGGTGTGGTGAGAACATACTACTATTGCCGCCGAATATCCACACCCGGGGGAGCCGCCAGCAGCGCCCGCCTAGGGGGCGCCACGTAACTGAAATAGTCGGGCACTGTGCAAATGGAAAAGATTCGCAGCGGATAAGTCCCATTCCCACAGCTCTCCATTCTCCTCTTCCCTTCATCTCCCCTCCTATCCTATTCTCCCTCTGTACTTTTTTGACTCTCTCTCCTCTCTCACCTCCTCCTTTCTATCTCCTCTGCCCCTTCCTATTCGCGCGCGCTCGCCCTCAGCTGTTCTCGCTACCACCTCTCTCGGACCTCCTCTCTCCCCATCTTCTCCTCTGTGTCCTATGTGTCCTCCTTGCCCCCTCCTCTTCACCTATTGTCCCCTCCTCTCTCACTCCCTCCCCCTCTCCCTCCCTTCTCCCCCTCCTCTCCCCCTCCTCACTCTCTCCTTTCTCCCTCCTCTTTCTCCCTCCTCTTATCCTCCTCTCTTCCTCCTTTCTCCCTCCTCTCTCCCCTATCTCTGCCTCCGCTCTGCCTCCTCTCTCTGCCTCCTTTCTCCTATCTTTCTGCCTCCTCTCTGCCTCCTCTCTCCCTTCTCTGCCTCCCCTCTCCTCCCGTCTTGCTCCTCCCCCCTCCTCTCTTCCTCCTTTCTGCCTCCTCTCTGCCTCCTCTCTCCCTCGTCTCTCCCTGCTCACTCTCTCCTCTCTCCCTCCTCTCTCTCCCTCCCCTGTCCCTCCTCCCTCGCTCATCTCCCTCCTCTCTTCCTCCTTTCCCCCTTCTCGTTCCCTACCGTCCTCCTTGTCCCCTCTTCTTCCACTCATAGCCCCCCTCTCTCACTCCTTTTCCACTCATTTTCCTTTCTACTTCCCCATATGTCCACTTCCTGGCCTCCTCCTTTTCCTTTTTTCTTTCTTCTCTACCTTCCTGGTATCCTCTTTCCCTCCTCTCTAACCCCACCCCTCCTATCTCTGACCTATCCTCTCCGCCTTCTCTCCTATCCCCCTCCATTCCTCTCCCCTCCTCTCGCACTGTTCCCTTCTTTCCCCCCTCTCCCCTCCTTTCCTCTCCCCTCTCCTCCTCTCCGCCGTCTCCTCTCATATCCCCTCCCCTCCCCTTCCCCACCTCTCCTCTTCCATACTCTTACCTTCTCTCTAGCACCTCCCTCCTTCCATTGTAATTTGTATCCTTCACCCTCGCCCACCCCTCCACTCCCGTTCTCTCTACCACCTCCCTCCTTCCATTCCATCCCTTTCCTCTCTCCCTGCCTCCCTGCTTCCCCTCCCCTCACCGCTCTCCCTTCTCTCCCATCCTACCACCATCCTCCATCCTCCTCCTCTTTATAAATTAGCACATACATGCTACATAGTAATACTAGCAGACAGTGAGAAAAACCTACAAGATATAGTGAATAGAATCAATAAAGCTGGAATACTATTCAACATGAAGATGAATGCCAGGAAGACCAAAAAAATGGTTATAAGTAAAAAGACAGATAAACCAAATATCAATATAACCATAGATGGCACAAACATAGAACAAGTATCCGAATTCATATATCTCGGACAAAAGATTACAAATGATGGGAGATGTGAGGAAGACATTAAGAGAAGGATAACAATAGCCCAAACAACATTCTCCAAAATGTATAGAGTGTTAACATCAAGTAAGATATTAATACATACAAGGAAGCATATTCTTCAGTGTTATGTGTGGACTACTCTAATGTATGGGGCTGAGACATGGACAATCTCTAAGAAAATGTACAAAGGTTTAGCAGCATTTGAGATGTGGACTTATCGAAGGATGATGAAAATATCATGGACAAAGAAGATCACCAACAAAGAAGTTCTCAGAAAAATTTAAAATAAGAAACGCTTGTTTGCCACTATACAGACAAACAAACTTATTTATTTTGGCCACATCATTCATCAGAGTTCAATACACTGTACATTGTTGGAAGGGAAGGTGAATGGCAGCAGAGGGAGAGGGAGACCAAGAACATCATGGTTTACAAATATTTCACAGTGGACAGGCTTGAATTATTCACAGTCTATCAGAACAGCACACCATCGGGACAAGTGGAGAACCATTGCATCCAACCCTCAACTAGAGGACGGAACTATTGATTGATTGATGCTACATAGCCCGTTCATAAACAAGCTACTGTCATGTACATTACATTATGAAACACTGCTGCCTCATGTATCTGTTATATATACTAGATCCCGCATTACCTCATAGTTAAGTAATCGGTTAGGCCAGCGCCATCTACACCCGGCAGCCGGCTGACCTTTAGTTATAGGCTGACTCACCAGAGGGCGCCATAGGCTCACTTGTTTTCCACCTCTTACCGCCAGGTGTGGTTCATTCCCAGGTCAGCAACAACAATGGTTTCTTGGTTGTAGGAGCTTTACGTCCTGGCAACATCTAAGGTCATATCAGGTCAGGTACCGACTTGTGACAGTGCACACTCATGGCGACTTTATACAGTTGCCCCACTGGGAGTCCAGGCCACAAAGCCCATGAGCTGATATCCCACTCAGTCACATTATGCTGACACCAAGCCAACGAGTCCTTGTTCTATCGTACGAATGCTGAGCACCTGGCTAGGAAGCGACAAGTATCAATTTTGTAACTCATTGATTTAACTCGAACAGGAATTGAACTTCCGGCTTTCCACACGGGAGGCCTGCACTCTACCAATTCGATCCCCGCGACTGGTTAGCAACAAGAATGTCCGCTCCTGGGTTGATATTAGCTGTGTTGTTGTTTTGGGCTTTTGGACACTGGCAACATCTAACGCTACATTCATGGCAAGTTTGTAGCGCTGCCCCTCTAGGAGACCAGGTTACTGGCAACATGACCGTAAAGCAACCACCAATCAATCACTTACAGTTGCATAGTCCGATGGGGGGGGGGGAGAGTACAGTTGGAGCCTGAGATACAAAATTTTGACCTGAAAAAGGAGCAGGACCACACGGGTGAGATAGCCTTTGTATTAGTATTGGTTGAAGAGAGGGGAATTGAGTTGTCTGTATCGTATTGTATTGTATTGTATGGCATTGTACATGTGAAGTATTGCTCAGTTCTTGGAAACAAAATAAAACTAAAAATATCAATCAGAGTCATGAGCTTTGTTGGTATTTCAGTCTGAAGCGTACATACTCGTCCTTGTTCATCAGATGTGTCTGAATGAGAGTGAGGTTCTAGGGTGGCCGACAGTGGCCTGTCACAATATCTAACTTTTCTGAGATAAATATATTAGGTTGATTGTTATAATCTACCTTGCTCGAGTTGGAAGTAATTTGAATTTTAAATGGCTAACTTTTGAGATATTCGAAGTTGAAACATGTCAAATTAGTTTTGTCAAGCACGCCAAAACTCTGACACCATTGGCTTCTGCAGTAACAGGTTCTATTAAATTGCCCAAGTATTCCCTTCTATGCGGTGACAAATGTTTAATAAATATGCCAGTAACTAAGTTAGATATGTAGAATCAAATCTAGATAATTGTTTCGGTTTTGAAAATTTGATGTTTTCATCGGACCATGCAGCTTTAATCAATCAATCACTCAATCCCACTCAGTCACATTATTCTGATACTGAGTGAATCAGTCCTCACCCTATCCTAGTAATGCCAAGTGCCAGGCCAGGTAGCGACAAGTATACATTTTGTAAGTCATTAGTTTGATTCGGCACGGGAAGCCTGTGTAGTACAATTTTGGCCTGTGTAGTACAATTTTGGCTGTGTAGTACAATTTTGGCTGCTACGTCTGGTCTTTGTTGTTGGTATTTACATACAGTAAAACCTCTCTAAATCGACCGACCATGGGACCGACTTTAAGTGTTTTTAGCGAGGTGGTCGGTTTAGAGAGTTAGAATATCCTTACTATGGTATTATTGGGACCTAAATAAAGCGATCGATATAGGGGAGTGGTCGATCTGTGGAGGTGTCGGTATAGAGATGCTGTACTGTGTATATGTGTTTATGCATTATATATATGAGACTGTCTCAAAAGGTGCTGAGCAATATGGGACAAAACTTTGTCCATTGTAACGATCAAGATACTATCTGCTTATGCATTTGCTCAGGATAAACTGATTTGTTTTTTACATGGTGTTTCATAATGCTAATAGAATACATATTGATTTGAAGTCAATGTCCTTGTGGTTTCAGTGTAACCGTTTCTGTGCTGTTTTGTGTCAATTGTTACAATGGAAAAACCCCCCAGAGTTATCACCTTTTGAGACAGGCTCATATATATATATATATTATATATATTTATATAATCAATGGCCCACTGGTTAAGCAGATATGACAGAAAAGAGAAAAGGCTGGTTGAGTAGTTTATTCTCTGGCAAGGAATAGGTGGGTCTGACCAATCACTGGTGGCGCCAGCGGCTTGAGCAGGAACTAATACGGGCGTCCTTAGTTGCGCACTAGTTATGAATGAAACTGTGTGGAAAGGGCGTCTTTATTTACATTCGCATAATGTTATTATATAATATATAACAATTTAGATACATATATACAAGAAAAAAGGAACTAAGATGTCCTACTCTTAGTTCCGTTGAAATGATTAGCTCTCTTCACGTGTATTACACCCCGCCAGTTAAGCTAGTGACATCTATCCTCAGAATCTGGAACCACTCTATTCGGGTACTTTCCAGTTTAACTGCGACACTACCACTATTGGGTATGTAGATCAAATCTAGGTAGCTAATATTTAGGGTGGCTTTGACAATTTGATCCTTTCATCGCACCTTTAAACTCAAACTCAGTTGACCATGTGTCATGATGTTTATAATCCATTTAGTCCCTCGAATCCCAGCCTTTTTTTTTTATTGAGGCTGTATTTATACTGTCCATAGCATGTAAACCCGGGTACCCAGGCTTGTTTTCAATGCTGGCCAGCTGTAGTGTTGGTGTTGTCTTACCAAGCAGTAGCTGGTGATAAGTTATTTGATTGTCTGCATTTCAGTAGCAGATAGACAGTTTGTAGGTATGTTTAGTAGCCTATGTTAGTTTTTTGGGCGCCCTCTCGGCACTGTATATCAGTATAACTAAGTACTACTAGAATCTCCGTTGATTTCTAATGCATCACCATAGAACTTATCATCTTTGTTTGGTGTCCGTGATTTATGAACAATTTAGGAAATAGAACAAGTCAGCAACAAAATCAAGATAACAGAACCACCAAGCCAAAATATGAAGAGTTCATGAGCAACACCCCATAAACACCAACCCAAAAATGCAATTAAAATACAAGATTTTGACCTGAAAATAATATTAATGTTGACTAATTCCATTTTCTTGTTGTGATTGCATGATTTTGGAGTTATGATAAAACAAGTGGGAATGTAAAAACATAGATTTTGTAGGTTTGATTCTAATGTTTATCCCAATTTTTGGATTGGTGTTTACATGGTTTTGCGCCTGAACTCTTCATGTCTTTGAGAGGTTCAATGTTGTAATCTCCGTTCAAGTCAGGAAATAACTAACTACACCCACGGTTACTTCTCTCACGTTCATGGCTACAGTTATATGTCATCATTGCCTGATGAAACCGTACATATTTCCACCTGCATGTGCTATACATGTGCGCATTGGTCATGTTGCATAAGCAATATGGGTAATTTGGGATCGACACAGGACTCTTGCCTCCCACCGCTACCCCCTCCCCCGACCTATACCGTAGTTCCCCCTTTTAACTATAGGGGGCTGGGAGGCGACTCCAGATGGCGCCCCCCGTGCCCACGCCCACGCGCTGGTAGCCTCCGCTTGTAGACAGGCCGCGCCCCTGTGACGTCACTTCCGCCCTCCCACCTCTCCAGATGGCACTTCACCTCCAGACGCCACCTTTTCTCACCTGTATGACTTCTCCTTACTAGATTAATAAATTCCATATTAAGTAGTTCCGTGTCGTGTCCTGAATTAGAGACCAAAAGTACCATACATTTTATAAATGAAACATCAGCTGTAGTAGTAACCGTGTACAAATTCAGTCCAATAAAAGTATCATGCATTCAGTGAATATGTATTGCATGGGTTTAGAATTGTCTTTAAACACTTTTCCTGTTTCTTTTAAAGAAATATCTCAAAATATATACCTATTTCCCAAATACACAGTGACTGCATGCAAATGTTGTTACTAGAAGTATTATACATTTGATAAATGAAGTATCAGCTGTAGTAGTAACTGTGTACAAATCCAGTCTAATAGGAGTATCGGATAAAGAAACTACTCTCAGTTGTAATAGTGACTGCATGCAAATCCTGTTTGTTACCAAAAGTACCATACATTTTATGAATGAAATATCAGTTGTAGTAGTAACTGTGTACAAATTCAGTCTAATAAAAGTATCATGTATTCAGTGAATATGTGTTACATGGGTTTAGAATTGTCCTTAACACTTTTCCCTTTTTTTTTTTCCTTTCTCCTTTTCTCTTTTCAGAAGAAATATATCAAAATATATATCTATCTATTTTCAAAAACATGCAGAGTATGCATGCAAATCAGTGGATCCAATCACAATTAATACGCTGGTATCCAGCAACTACCTACACTGATTTGTCCACAAATGTTAGTCGTTATATACTGAAGGATATGGTATGATGGTGACAAGAACACTAGTTGTCAATTTGTATGATGTTAATTTTGCAATACTGTCATTTAATTAGTAATTGTTAGTTTTTGGTATTGTATGATTTGATGAATGGAATGGGGGTCTGTGATTTTATTGGGTGGGAAAAAAAAAGAAAAAAAAGAAGAAAAAAAAGAAGAAGAAATTACGTACTGGACGTTGTAACAGGGGCGGGAAGGGGCTTAGCGCATGTGGAATTACTATGATAGGAGAAGGAGCAATGGAATGGGGAAGACTAATTGTCTCTCATTTAACATTCCCCAGTATATCACCTAATGTACAATCACCCCCCCCCCCCCCCCCCCCCACAAACAACTGCCAAACAAAACTGTTGTTAGTGTTGTTGTGGTCAGAACGGACATTTACCCAGCTGAGTCCTGACAGTTGAATCACAGAGAAAATGCGTGGGCGTGGGCGTGGGCGTGGGCGTGGGCGTGGGCGTGGGCGTGGGCGTGGGCGTGGGCGTGGGCGTGGGCGTGGGCGTGGGCGTGGCGTGGGCGTGGGCGTGGGCGTGGGCGTGGGCGTGGGCGTGGGCGTGGGCGTGGGCGTGGGCGTGGGCGTGGGCGTGTGCGTGTGCGTGTGCGTGTGCGTGTGCGTGTGCGTGTGCGTGTGCGTGTGCGTGTGCGTGTGCGTGTGCGTGTGCGTGTGCGTGTGCGTGTGCGTGGGCGTGTGCGTGTGCGTGGGCGTGTGCGTGGGCGTGGGCGTGGGCGTGGGCGTGGGCGTGGGAGTGGGCGTGGGAGTTGGTTTTGTTTTTTGTTGAGAGTTTGTGTTTCACAGATGTCTAACCATGCGTGTAGTGCGCCAGGACGTGGGTGGGGGGGGGGGTGTCGTCTCGATAAATCCTCATCCCCATATTGCTCAGGCCTTGAATGCCATCTCGGGCAATAACTCCTTAATGGACGAATCTAACCCGCTACATACCGGTTTGAATCGATCCTTGATTATTATCGATGAAGCGTAGTTCTATTCCGATTTTAAAATATAAAAATATAGTCTACGGTGATTTAATGATTCCTTATTAGGAAATTAAATATTACAAATATCCCCGATAAACCACAAAGCCTGCCGATGCCCACACACCGACACCGACAGCGACACCAACACCACGCCCACACCCACACCCACGCCCACACCCACACCCACGCCCACACCCACACCCACGCCCACCCCCACGCCCACCCCCACGCCCACGCCCACACCCACGCCCACACCCACACACACACCCACGCCCACACCCACGCCCAAACCCACACCCACACCCACACCCACACCCACGCCCGCATGCACTGATTAGGAAGAGTGCTGGCTGGCTTTCCGCGAAGAAACCACCCCGAACAAGTGAAGCCAATGATTTACAAAATAGGAACTTTTCGCTACTTAGCATTCAACATTACTAGGACGGGGCAATGACTGGCTTTCTCAATATCATGATACTGGGTCTGAATGGCGTATCAGGTCCTTGCACCTATGGCTCTGTCTCCTACTGAGGCACCACTATAAAGTCACCAGGACGTAAAGCCCCAAGCAAACATCACACTGTTGTTGTTGTTTGTTGTTGTTTTACGTCCTAACAACATCTAAGGTCATATCAGGACGGGTACCGACTTGTGACAGTAAGCACTCATGGCGATTTTATAGTGCTGCCCCACTGTGAAATCAGGCCGCCAGCACCATGACCCGATATCCCACGCAGTCACATTATCCTCACACAGAGCTAACCAGTCCTTGCCCTATCCTAATAATGCCGAGCACCAGGCTAGGAAACGACAAGTATAAATTTTTAAGTCATTGGTTTGACTCGACCGGGAACCAAACTCGCGAACTCCCGATCTTCCGCACGTGAGGCCCGTGCTCTACCGATTCGGCCACAGGCGCCCGGTCTAACATCACACCATCACAGTAGCCTAGCTTGTGGTTTTCACTTGGTACGCATATGGAATAAAAGGCTATTATAATAAAACACGATGGAATAAAACGCTACAAAACAATCAGATTGTTTAATAAAATAGATATATGTAATCTCAGGTTGTATGCAGCTGCGTACCTGCATACGCGGAAAGCTAGGTCCCTGTGTCAAAAAATGGTATGCATCCCGATATGATTTTAAATGTAAAACCTAAACAAAGAGAAGCATTATTATTTAGTAGAATGAATTTACCGCAATATATAAAGGCGCTGTCACACCTCGCCGGATTGATAAGTATCAAAATGTATTAAAATGTGTCAAAATGTTGCGCTATCGAGTAAACGGCCGCTGGACGAACGGACATGAAACCAACATGAAAGGGACAGGAAACGGACATGAATGGATGGTCAACGGACAAAACAAAATCAAACCGGACAAGAACCGTAGACATCAGTCCAGCGGCATCCGTTCCTAGTTTTGTGCATGTTCAAAACTTATACGGACACAAACTGGACATTGTTTGTTTTCTGTCCGTTCCCCCAATCCGGTGAGGTGTGACAAGGCCTTAAAGAATTAAACAAATAAAATAAAGCACATAAAACCAACACATCATGGACTGTGATAATTTATTGCGCGTCGATTTGTTGGTAAAGCAGCCACTTCCAGATAGCGCATCGGTGATGACCAACAAAGCCACCAGGGGGCAGCACCAGCAGCCTTGACCAGAACTCATTATCAGCACTTCCGGTGTAGTCGTCAGGGGTGCTCTGGCAAAGATTGGCTTTTTGATGCCACGTCCCAACAAACTGCTTGTCACACTGTCCCACCGGGCAGAATGGACGAGTTGGTACAGCGGTCAGGTTTGCTTTTTTTACGCCTGCGGGACGTCATTCTTGGTTCAATGAATCCTCTGGCCGAATCAAAACAAAGAGTTGTTTCATACTATGTAAGAATTGTGGGTGATTCGCAGGGAATGGTTGGTTGGTTGTTGGAGATTTACGTCCTGGCAATATCTAGGGTTATATCAGGTCAGGGACCAACTTGTGACAGTGTACACTCATGGTGGCCTTATAGTGTTGCCCCACTAGGAGAACAGGGCACCAGCACCATGACATAATATCCCACTCAGTCACATTATCCTGACACCGAGCCCACCAATCCTTGCCCTATCCTAGTAATGCAGAGCACCTGGCTAGGAAGTGAAAAGTATCAATTTTGTAAGTCATTGGTTTGACTCGAGCAGGTATTGAACTCCAGACCTTCCACACCGGAAGCTTGTACTTTATCGATTCGGCCACCACGTCCGGTATTCGCAGGGAAGGAGATGGATTCTTCGGGAGAGCAACATTTTACTATAAGTTATAACCCTCCCACCTGGATTCAACATTCAAGTTTAGTGGTGAATGACAACCTATTCTAAATGTGAGCAAAAACTGCCTCGGTATGAATCGTCTTAAAGCCTAGGTCACACCAGTAATATATGCGTAGACCTATGAGTTAGTCATTTGCGAACTGTAGTCACACATAAGCACATGTGCATGTTAGTTTAAGTTTCATTGCTTCTTGAGTCGTATGTTGTTATTATGTCAAACTGGACACTGTGTCGCATAGGAGGACGTCAGTGACATGGTGCACTCGGACATTTGCTAAACCTGTGGTCAAAGCTAAGAACCCGTGATATTTTCTTGTATTATTGTATTCCATTGTATGTTAAACATGTAGATTTGATGTGACGATGACGATTTTGAGACATTTCATGTAAATGAGATGACGTCATAGACAAAGGGTGCCGGCGGTTCAGGGCCCTGAACGGGGAATAAAGCATTCAGTATCCAGAAGTCAAATATTTCAGACGTTGTACTCTCACAACACCTACCCAGATCAGGGGCCGGACGAGCCCTGGACAGTGATCCTTGGTGATCCTTGGTGATCCTTGGTGATCCTTGGTGATCCTTGGTGATCCTTGGTGATCCTTGGTGATCCTTGGTGATCCTTGGTGATCCTTGGTGATCCTTTGCTGGTCCGGCATCATCTGGGTTCGGCCCCGGAGGTTTAAACATTTAAGAAACATCTGGGGGGATCCGGGGAATATAGCAATCCAGGCTCGATCCGGCATCATCCGGGTGTAATCCGGGGGTGGTCTGGGTAGTCCGGGTGTGCTCCGGGGGTAGTCCGTGTACAATCCGGGCAGTCCGGGGCAGTCCAGTTGTTTTATAACCCGGATGAGCCACGTTTTAGCCATGGTTTAACCCGGACCAGCCCCGGCCTAGCCCAGACTAGCCCCGACATAGCCACGGACCACTCCAGGACTGCCCGGATAAGACCCAGACAAGCCGGATTACCACATAATAACAGATTGCCACGGATAGCCCGGTTACCACGGATCAGCCCAGGATGAGCCCCGTTTTTGTATATATATAGCAGGAGCAAGTCCGGGACTGATCCATGACTACTCCGTGGATACACCGGGTAGTCCGGGGGTGGTCCGGCTCAGTCCGGGGCGATCCGGCCTCTGGTCCGTGGCTAGACCATGGCTCGTCCGGGTAGGTGTGACAGCGAGCCCCAAAACGACCAAAATAGCAATTTTATCCGGGGCTGTCCGGGGTGGTGCGGGGGAGTGGTGCGGGGGTGGTCCAGCTAAAAATCCGGGGCTCGTCCGGGTAGGTGTGACTTGGGCTTAAACAACCAGTTGCGTTGTTGGTTCCAGTCCGCAATACCATAGTGTCGATGAATTGGGAGAGAATGCAAAGAAAACAAGATAGCAGCCACTAGATACTATAAATTTGACTTTTAACATCTATCAACATAAACAATTTATAAATTATTCACCCAAAAAGTAACTGGCGACAATAGATAATTATTTGAACCATATATTTATCCTATTCACTTTCAAATTCATATAGTTATTTCTATATCCCAATTATCCGACACCTTTTCTGTTGGATTATTTAGCAGCCCTGTCACAGAGACATGGCTGTGGGAGTAACTACCTCCCACCAGACTCTTCCAGCCCAGGTCTACTTGGAATCACCAATGGCCGAGACACGTCACAGGGGCCTAATCGGTAGAGTGCAGGTTCCCGGTCAAGACAAACCAATGACTATAAAATTGATGCTTGTCACTTCCTAGTCTGGCGCTCAGCATTATGGACTGGTTAGCTCAGTGTCAGGTCAATGTGACTGAGTGGGACATCAGGTCATGGTTCCAGTGGCCTGATTTCCTAGTGCAGCAGCACTATAAAGTCACCATGAGTTCACAGTGACACAAGTCGGTCCCCATCATGATATGAACTTAGATGTTACCAGGACATAAATCTCCAAAAACCAATCAACCAATGGCCGAGCACCTCATCAGCACCCTCTGGAGACCCCCACTGGAATTCCACCAGACTGGTGCAGACGCCCCTTATTTTCCCCACCCAGAATAGATTCAAGTATTTGCTAATTAATACCCCAGTCACACTACAGTTTGCAACTACTTTGCGACCACATTAGACCAAAGAACCTGCAGTCACCAGGGACGTCCTTGCAAGCAAAACAATGGTTGCCGACGTCTGGGCATCACTGGTAACTGTGGGCTGTTTGGTCTAAAGTGGTCGCAAATTGGTCGCAAGCTGTAGTGTGACTGGGGCTGAATGTAACATTAAAACCAAACAAGAACATATGGAGTACAGAGCGGTCCCAGATGACATTGCATATAAAGGGAAATGGTACTGCGTCGTTGAGGTGATGAGAATGGGAATTATTGTGACTAGAGTGGGTTTCGAACCCACACCTCTTGCATTCCGGGCTATTGTGCTAACCAATAAACCAGCTAGGCTCCCTGATGCTATCATGCTCTCCGTGCTTACCTTGCAAAATAGGTCGGTGCACACTACTACACTCATCCCCCTGGAATTGTAAATCTTTTAAATAGTTTACATCGATAAGCCATTTAATGCTTACAATTACATACATATAGGCAATGCACCCACGTACACACACACTCACAGAGGATATATAGATTCAACACCCGTTCTGATCTGACCTTAGATGTTGCTAGGACGTAAAACCCCAACAACCAACCAAGCTAGATTCAACAACCATACAACATGTAGCTTGTACAGGATCCTGGTCATGGAACCAGTTTCATGGGGGTGATTAAAATGGAAATGTTGTACCTAGAGCAGGAGTTGAACTCCAGGCAAGCATGCTATCCATGACATCACCTAGGATCCCTGATGCCAACAGCCTGTCCACACCCACCTGTATAACTGCATACCTGCCAGAGAGGTCAGTGCAAAGTACTACACTCGTAGGATTGTATACTCTTCTCTAGTCATTATCCCTATCCTCCATTGTCACCTTCCGTGGAGTACGGAGCCACCATTATAGACTAACCCGAAGCCAAAAGAAATGCACATTTCAGACACCTGGAAATCTTATGAAGTCTTTTTTCAATCGCTATAATTTTGAAGCACTTTCGCTATTCCTCGTAACCCTTGTGAGGTAACCATGTTTCGCCAATCCTCCATCACAGAATTATTTTATTTTAGCATCAACAAAGTAGGTAAATGTTGCTCACTCCAGTGGCATTGGTTCATGATTCTAGAATTATGGATTATTCAGGGAGGATGCGGGAACAGCCTCCCTTCCTCTCCTCCTCCCTCCGCCCTGAGCCTCTCCTCCCTCCTCCCTCCTCCCTCCTCCCTTCTCCTGCTCTCCTCCACTCTTCCCTCCCTCCCTCCTCCCCCCTCCTCTCCTCCAGCCCTCCAGCCCTCCCTTCCCCCTCCTCCCTTCCTCCCTCATCCCTCCGCGTCTCCTCGTCTCCTCCCCTCCTCCACTCCTCCCGCCCTTCCCTCCTCCGGTCCTTTCCTCCTCCCCTCCTCCACTCGTTCACGTCTCCCCTCCTCTCCTCCTCCCATCCATGCCCCCCCCCCCACCCACCCCCCCGCCATGGCCCCCAATTAACGAAGGTGATATGGGAACTCGGCTGGTTAGAGGGCGGGCCACTTGAATGTGGATGCCGCAGTGGGCGCAATGATAAATAAACATCTAGTAAAATGATGCAGATTTTAGGCTTAGAATCGACAGTTATCAAATAAAAGGTGCAATGTTGAAAGTTATGGAGCAGGAGGGATAATTCTAGTATATTGGAAAGGAAAATAAAAGGTAGATTAAGTTAGGCTGGGTAAATATTAAGGGGTCAAGAACCAGTGAAAGCATGTGTGTAGCGATAAGAAATATTGTAGACCACTGTGTAGGTCCTGGTGGGAAGGGGGAAAATACTGTACAACGGATGTACCAGGTAGTGCATCGGTAGGTGAATGGTGTGAAAGAGGGGTTGCAGGGCAGTGGAGCATGGAGACAGGCCAAGGAGAGGCTGGTCTGCAGCTGGACAGTGGTCAAGGTAGGCTGGTGCTTGGAGAGTGGTCAAGCTAGATATAAGGCTGGACTGTGGGGGGGGGGGGGGAGTACAGTTGGAGCCTGAGACCAGAGCAGTGAAAAAGGAGCAGGACCACATGGGTGAGATAGACTTTGTATTAGTATTGGTTGAAGAGAGGGGAATTGAGTTGTCTGTATCGTATTGTATTGTATTGTATGGCATTGTACATGTGAAGTATTGCTCAGTTCTTGGAAACAAAATAAAACAAAAAATATCAATCAGAGTCATAAGCTATGTTGGTATTTCAGTCGGAAGCGTACATACTCGTCCTTGTTCATCAGATGTGTCTGCATGAGAGTGAGGTTCTAGCGCGGCCTACAGCGGCCTGTCACAATATCTAACGTAGATACTGGTGTACTTATTAACCAATTGTCACAACATAGAAGCGGATTCTAAGTCAATTTAATAGAACCTGTTCCTACAGAAGCCTATGGTGTCAGAATTTTGGCATGGATGCCAAAATTAATTTAGTATGTTTGCACTTCAAATATCTCAAAAGTTAGCCATTTAAAATAAAAGTAACCTTAAAATAAATAAGATAAATTACAAAGATCAACCTAATATATATATATCTCAGAAAATAACAAAAACTCAAAACCATCGGACTATGCAACTTTAAATAACACCTTATGTTACTTATACGGATATAATAAATTATGCATCATATTTTTAATGATTCAATTGTATTATGTTCTGGTGAATTCCTTCGATGGGATTTACTCTTGAGGCAACATATAACAAGGACGTTTGTGGCAAGGTTTCTTATTCCAATTCCCATATGGTATCGATCAATTTGCAAATCATCAGATCGGTTAGGTAGGCTCACCTCTAAAGCCCCAGTCACACATACCCGGATCAGGGGCCGGACGAGCTGGTGGTCCGGGGCAATCCGGGGTGATCCATGGCTCATCCGTGGCTAGTCCGTGCTGACACCCCCTGATCCGGCCTGATCCGTGGCTTGTCTGGCGCCGTCCGGGGTCAGCCCCGCATGTCTTAAAATGTTTAAAACATCTGGGGCGGTCCGGGGGATTTTGCAATCTGGGCTCAATCTGGCCTGATCCGGCCTGATCCGGGGGTGGTCCGGGGGTGGTCCGGGGGTGGTCCGGGGGTGGTCCGGGTATTTCAGGGGTGGACCGGGCCTGTGCGGGGGTGGTGCAGGGTCATTTTGAGCCACGGTTTGACCCGGACCATCCCGGGACTATCCAGGAGTACCCCCGGCCTAGCCATGGACCACTCCCGGACTGCCCCCGTAAGACCGGGGGTGGTCTGGGATAGTCCGGGGGTGATCCGGGATAGTCCGGGGGTGGTCCGGGGCAGTCCGGGGGTGGTCCTGCCTCGTTCGGGGCTGGTCTGGCCCAGTCCGGGGGCGGTACGGGGCAGTCCGGGGCTCGTCCAGGGCTCGTCCGGGAAAGTGTGACCGCGAGGCAAAAATCGACGAAAACAGTGATTTTATCCGTGGCGGTCCGGGACAGTCCGGGCTCTTGGTCTGTGGGTGATCCAGCTCAAAATCCGGGGCTCGTCCGGCTATGTGTGACTGGGGCTTAAGATGGCTCCTTAAATTCATTCCTTTCAATAATTAGCGGAATGAGAAAATCGATTTCTTACGAAGACGAACGGCTAGTGGGGGAACACTAATAGTGATCCATGGCTGAAACTTCAAAAGGCAGACGCTGTTTCCAAAGAACTTTCGGACATAACAACGAAAGGAATTCCCTCAGCAAATATTTCAACAAAATACTAAGAACAAACATTGAAACCCATCCTGTGCATTGGTTAAAACTAGGCTCCGCATGAATCCCTGGACCAATATTGTGTTGAACTGTCTTTATATATATGTTCACGGTCTCTGACTATATTCAGAGACCCTATATATATATATATATATATATATATATATATGTTCTCTGCTATTTTTTGTTTTTTTTTCTTGAAGATTTATATTGCCTATCATGGATAAGCCTGAATAGGTTTGTTTTCACCATTAGACAGTTTGTCGATTGAAAGCCCTAGCCTACACCTTTACCGACCCAAGGGATTTTTAACCTCCCACACCACATAGACATGGTATGAGAGCAACTGGCCTTTGATGACGCTGTAAGTTATACACAGCAGTGGAAATCCAAATTGGCAGAGGTGAGGGCACAGGGAACAGCTATATTCTGAACTTGTACATGGTATATAGTCCTGTCATCTGGTGGAATCCATCTGTACCATTATGCAGTAAACCATATCGGTGGCACTATCTAATGGTGGAGTTAACAGCACTGGTAGTACAGTGTTTGATTTGGCATGAACTACCCACATCCACCGCTACGCACCATTCTTTGGATTCTACTTTGGGCGGATGCATTCATCAACTGTCCACTCACACATTTGTTTGGCCAGTGGGCTTTCCTTCCTAATCTGGTTTGATATCAATCTGCGATAGGTATGTTCTTTAACATTAATAGTGGAAATGCATCGCTCTGTATAAAGGCCTAATACAATACAAATAAGAATCAAGGACAATTGAGTGGATTGAGATAGATATATTCTCTGACATAGTGTAAACTTTTCCGATATAATGGCATGAGGATATATGTGAGATTACTATAATAAATTGCACACTGTCTATATAATGGTAAATGGTAATATATAAAAACCAAAGGCATATATATGAGGGATATGTGGAGTTGGTAAACTATTACTCTTTAGGTATAGAAATTGTATAGTAAAATAGTCTTTGGAGGAGTGTCACTTCCTAGAATAGTCTTTGGAAGAGTCACCTCACATACCCCCTCCCCCCATGGTGTTATTTATGGATCATTGGCCACTACAAGGCACTGTAGCCAGCATAACAAGGCCTTGGATACAACAGATTGAACTCTGATTGGTGGATCGAACCATTAATAGTGGAAATGCATCGCTCTGTATAAAGGCCTAATACAATACAAATAAGAATCAAGGACAATTGAGTGGATTGAGATAGATATATTCTCTGACATAGTGTAAACCTTTCCGATATAATGGCATGAGGATATATGTGAGATTACTATAATAAATTGCACACTGTCTATATAATGGTAAATGGTAATATATAAAAACCAAAGGCATATATATGAGGGATATGTGGAGTTGGTAAACTATTACTCTTTAGGTATAGAAATTGTATAGTAAAATAGTCTTTGGAGGAGTGTCACTTCCTAGAATAGTCTTTGGAAGAGTCACCTCACATACCCCCTCCCCCCCATGGTGTTATTTATGGATCATTGGCCACTACAAGGCACTGTAGCCAGCATAACAAGGCCTTGGATACAACAGATTGAACTCTGATTGGTGGATCGAACCATGTGACCACTGCCATCTTGGATTCTAGAAACCTATATAAAGTAATAAATGAAGGAGTCTCACTCTCCTACTTTCACTCTTCACCTACTTTCCTTCATTACCTGTATTGATTTCCCTTGGCTTGTCCACACCACCCACACCACCAGCCGGCGACTTTACAATAAGAAATATGATGCCCTATCCCATTCCTATACAACAATTTCTTGGGTGCGAATGGCACAGTAAAGTGCCCGTGGTTAGGATTGGTGCCTGTGGCACTGCCACCGGTCACATGGAGAGAGGGCCAGGCGCAGAGTATGGCATACAATAACAATAATAACGGAAAGTAACACTTCAATTTTGCACTTTCATAATTGCATAATTGCTTATGCGTCACATACATACAGGATCTCTAAATATGGAACTTAGAGTAAAATATAGTTTAACTTAACATATCAATCCCCCATGATGGCCACATAGGTTGATAGTTCCAATGGTTGTTTTGCCACTGATGAATAGTGTTGCTTATGGTAGTATTTAATTTTGACCATATGAATTATCCGGATTCCACTAACACCCCCCCCCCCCCACACACACAACCCCTCCCCTCCTCCATCCTCATCCCTATCCCTTCATCTTCCTATTAGCGATCTGCTAATAGGAAGATGAAGGGGAACTACTTGGGCAGCGTGTGGGAGGTCATACAGTACAACCCCGTTAAACCAAGCTCGGTTAAACCAAATGATCGGTTAATCCAAACATTTTTTGACGGCCCGGCAAAATACTACCATTTATCATATAAAAAAGTTGGTTAAACCAAAGTCGGTTAATCGAAGTTATCGGTTAATCCAAACAAAATTGTTGGGGCCCAGGCCACTTCCGGTACAGTTAAACCAAACTTTCATGTGGTTATAAGGTCATCTGAGACCCCACCAACGTTTTTATCTGATAAATGGTAGTATTTTGCCGGGCCGCCGAAAAAAAGTTTGGATTAAATGATCGTTTGGTTTATTTAACAGGGTTATGCTGTATATACATAAAAAACAATAATCAAAGTGTCCACCTATATTGTATATTACATTCATAATGCACCCACGTTTTTGCTAAAGCCAAGTCAAAGTCGAAGCCAAAGCTCGGTTAAATCAAAGATCGGTTAATCCAAACAAATTTCTAGGGTCCCTTCAAGTTCGGTTTAACGGGTTATACTGTATTGACAACTTGTTTAGTAAGCCTAGACCCATAACCGGCCCTCGGGTAGATGGCGCTCTGGGCATGCTGAACCTCACCGCCCTGATAAGTATAATTTTAACAAATGACGAATTCAGGCACAAAACCACGTAAACATCAATCCAAAAATGTGGATAAAATTGGAATCTACCCTTCAAAACGTGTATTAGTTTATATTCCTACTTGTTAGTTCATTGTTCCATAAGCATGTGATCATATGAAAAGTGGACTTAGTGAGAATTAAACTTATTTTCAGGTAAGCATATTTTATTTCAACTACATACATCACATTTACGTTGTTTTGCACCTGAACTCTTAAAATTTAAGACTGGCGTGGCACCCCTCTAGCACATGCCACCCCAGGCGACTGCCCACGTTTCCGGTACCTTCATCCGGTCCTGCCTAGACCAGTCAAATCAGTTTGGTTGCTCATTGTGAT
Source organism: Branchipolynoe longqiensis (assembly GCA_030323885.1). NCBI lineage: Eukaryota > Metazoa > Annelida > Polychaeta > Phyllodocida > Polynoidae > Branchipolynoe > Branchipolynoe longqiensis. Next base: position 25,548,375 of record CM059190.1, on the reverse strand, counting down.
GATAGATATCCCATTAATGCATTATCAAGTTTCTAATATTCGCTCAAAATCTGACTGGCTCATACATAACCTGGACCGCATTCAGGGACTGTCTCGGAGTCGCCTCGGAGATGGCCATGAAGTCACGCTAGTCTGAACTGCAAAAGCAGTTTGGTGTCTCAAAGATGGCTGCCCCCATAGGCGGCGGCCATTTGCAATGGGAAAGCTGTGCTGTGATAGGCTGAAACCACTGGATACGGCGGCCATTTTCGAGGTGCTTTTTGTCTCCTATCTGAAAAGGGAGGCATTGCCGAGACGTCGCTGCGACGCACCCTGAATGCAAATAGTCCAAAAAGCATCGCCGTGACGTCGCCGAGACATCGCCAAGACGGACTCTGAACACGGCCCTGGAGACTTCTCCAGCATTCACATCCAGCCACATAGAAATCAAAAGTAGGGAAGTGATACCTGAATTCAGACAATACCTTTGTTGTTAGTCTACGAAATGGCTTTGTCAACATAATAATGTAATCGAGCACAATAAGAACTAATATGGTATATGGTGTTGTGATGTAATTCAGGGCTTATATAAGAATTGATAGAATTTGTAAAGGGAGACCAACTTCTGGTACCGGTGTCGCAGTTTCTCCCATCCGCCAGTTTCCATGGTACGCATACACTCAAATGCATTGTCAATGGCCGTGAGCAATCTTCATACAGAAAAAGTGAAATATCTCTAAAACCACACCAGCTAGAAACAAATCGCTTGGTACACATATAGAAAACATCTTTACCAAAAACATTATATTAAATTCATAAGGTTACTGATGATGCTGTTCGATTTTGACGCATGCGCAGAAGCGATGCGTACCGCGGAAACTGGCGGTCAGCGGAAACTGCGACACCGGGCACGGTATCCGAAGCAGTAGAGTGCAGGCTTCCCATGCAGAACTTAGGGAGTTCTGATCCTGGCCGAGTCAAAACAATGACTTATACGATTGATAGTTATCACTACCTAGCCTGGCACTCAGCATTAATAGGATAGGACAAGGACTGGTTAGATCATTGTTGGGATAATGTGACTGTGGGATATCGTGTCATGGTGTTGCGGCCTGGTCACCAAGTGGGGAAGCTATATAAAGTCTATGTGGCTCCTTGCCTGATAGGTCAGTGAAGACTACTACAATAGCAAAGACATTCAGTCAGTTTGACTTATTGTGATAAACAAATGAATTCTTTTTTTGCAGCCCACCAAAAAAACCCACAAAAAACCCAAGAACAATTTGCTCTAGATCAGCATTCCTAGGATAGAACAAGAATCAATCAGCTTAGTATCAGGATAATGTGACAAAGTGGGGTACCATATCATGATTCAAATGAGGCAGCACTATAAAACCATCCTGACTGTGCACTGCCGGTAGTGTGATAGTGATTAAGAACCAACTCTAATCAAAGACGTCTGGTTTCATAATGCTTTATTCGGCAACGCGCAGCCCGTGCCGCCGGCCAACTGTGGGTTTCGGTTTCGGGTTTGTCGGGCGGTTACATACATCACATCTCCCTTTTTATAATCGAACACCATTGTACCTGTGGGGCTTGGTTTATATTTCCAACCTTCTTTTGGCGTGATGCCACCTCAGCTGTGGACAACATTGTACCTGTGCGGATTTGGCTTAATATTGCCAAGCATGCTTTTATAGTGGTGGCACCTCAGCTGTGCCGTTCATCCGTTTACATTTACTGCACTCCGCTGTGCCGACCCCAACCTTGTGCGTGCTTTTAGGGTTTATGTGTTATGGGTAGTTTGTTCGCATTTGTGGCTTACTGTGCCTTGCATGACGATCCCATCTCCCCTTTTATTTTATTTCATTTTATTTTATTTTTTTATTTTTAATTAATTTTTTATTTTTTATATAGTAGATAAGTTCTATGTGTCGCATTCGACTCATTTTGCTACAGATATCTATATGTATACCTTTACACATGCGCATGATTGAATTCCCCGGTTCGATCCTGCATCCTGTATTTAGTACTCATCTAAGACTATATGCGTTTTCATGCGACATGTTATGCTATAATTTTATTTCATGCTAATACAAGTCTGCTTGAACAGTTAGTGACCCTTTCTTGTTTCTTGCACTTTGGCCCTCAATCGGGTACCGTTATCTTGAGTACGATACATGCGTTAATTGTATGTGATACTCTTTAAGTTCTTCGTCCATTATCCGCATTTGTCAGTTTTATTGGTGTTCTGCCTTATCTATCGTTCTTTATTGGTGACCGAATCTATCTACGGGTTTGCTTGTTCGGCCATATCTTGTTATATAGATTATTTGGCCATTGTTGCGGCCCTGCGGTTGATTCTGTTTTGCATTTACGGATGTTGCCGTTTGGGCTTGGTTGTATTCAGGGTTTTGCGTTGGGAATATGTGCTTTCGATTGCGTTTTAACACTTTGTCGTTTGTGTTTCTTATATCATATTCCCTCCCGTTGTTATTGCTTGTTTTTGTTACTACACCCTTCTCCCATTTTCCTTTGTGTGTAACGTATCTGACATGTTCGCCTGTGTTTATTTGTCTGTGTCGTTTGCCTGCGTGTCGGTCAAAATTTTCCTTTTGTTTGCTCTGAATGTTTGCTATCTGTTCTTTTGTAATTATTTTTATTTGCGGTTTTAGTTGTTTTGGTATTGTCGGTAATTTAGACCTTAACCTACGGCTCATCAAGAGTTGTGCGGGTGACGCTTCTAATTCGGGCAACGGTGTGTTTCTATAGTTCAGTAGAAACAGGTTGTAGTCTTTCTTTTCATCTTGTGCCTTTTTGATCATGTTTTTTATTGTCTGTACGTGGCGCTCTACTTGCCCGTTGCTTTGTGGGTGTATGGGGCTAGAAAAGGTTGGTGTAAACCCATATTCTTTGGCGAAGTTTTTGTATTCCCTACTTGAGAATTGTGGTCCGTTGTCAGAGACTATTATTGACGGGATGCCGTTCCTACCAAATATCTGTTTTAATTGTGATATTATTGCCTCGCTTGAGGTATTTGTTAGTTCTACTACCTCTGGGAATTTTGAGAAGTAATCTACTAGCAACATGTAGTCTTTTCCATCTACTTGGAATAAGTCTACCCCTACTTTGTGGAATGGCATGCATGTTATTTCATGGGATTTCATTGGCTCTTTGTGTAGTTTATTTCTGTATTGTTGGCATGTCGTGCACCTTTCTACTCTGTCTTCCAGTTGCATCTGCATCCCCGGCCAGAATACACGTTCCCGTGCTAGTCTCTTGCTTTTTATGATGCCTTGGTGTGTCTCGTGCAGTGTTTCTAAGACTTTATTTTGCATTTGTTTTGGTATTATGATTCTGTTTCCTTTTAGTAACATACCGACATATAATGTTATTTCATGCCTGAACGCGTGGTACGGTGTTGCACATTTCGGTATGCTCTTTTTGTCATCGTCCCATCCGTTCTTTACCAATTGTGTTACCTCTTTTAAAACCGTGTCTGTTTGTGTTGCATTTGCGATGTCTGTTAATGTCTCTTGCATCACCTCTATAGCTGCTATGCTTATTTCTTTGTCAAAGAGTTGTTCCGGCCCTGTCGTGTCGCTGTGGTCTCGTGACAGCGCATCATTTGTTGCGCTTGGCAGCCATTGGCCTCGTCTTGTGTACCGACCACATCAATCCGGGAAAGGATCCGCAACCGGACACACGCATCCTTTCCCAGAATCGCACATCCTTTTTCGACCACCTGGAATCGTAACTATTGTCCTCTGATCTGTAGCGATGTTTCTCCCATGGGCACAATCTTCTGTCCTGAGTATGTGACCAATCGGCATCGCGGGTTTGTGAGTTGAGCGCCTTTTATTTTCGTGAAGACGCCGATCGGGATGATATTGGCTTCAGAGCCTGTGTCCAGTTTGAAGTTGATGTGCTGTTGCCCTCTCGTGATGTCTGCAAACCACATGTCGGTTGAATCCTGTCCATCCGTGGACATCGCTCCGATGAACAAGTCGTCGTCCTGCCGCACGAAGTCGTCTACATCTGTGCTGTCATGCTCGTCTAATACTATTTCATTTATTGTTGTTGTTTTACCGCGACACACGCATGCAAAGTGCCCTATCTTCTTGTATATTGCGCATGCCTTGCCTTTCGCTGGACACGCATCTCTGTCGTTTTTGTGCGAATACCCGCACCACGCGCACTCGGTGCGCACTCCTGCACTCGCGCCGGTTGTCTCTCGGTCCGTTCTGGCTGTGTTGAGACGCTGCTGTTGAGGACTTCGATACTGTCTTGTTGACTGTTTTTTCGCGTCGTATTGCCGTATGAAGTCCACGTCGTATTCTGTATTGCTGCTTCTTGTTAACTGCTTTCCTTTGTTTTCACTCATCCGACACATGTCTTCGCATAGTTCTAACGTCAACTTTGGCGTTTGCAATAGCCTGTCCCGCAGTGTGTTACATTTCACACCGCTCACCAGTCTATTGGACATCATTGAATCCTCTAGATCCCCGTATTCACACTGTCATACTTTGTGCCGTACTTCCCTGATGTAGGCGTCCATTGACTCCTGCCCTTGGTTATAGGAGTTGAAGTTGTATCTTGTTACTGTTATGTTGGTTTTCCCCTCGCAGTACTTCCTGAACGCGTCTCTCAAGGGTGCGATTTTATCCGTGTCGCCTGCACTGAATGTCATGGCTTGATGTATCTTCTGAGCTTCTGGACCCGCCACATGTAGAAATACACAACACTGTACCTTTTCACTTCTTGTTAGCACTCCAGCGGCCGTAGCATATATGTTATATGCATGATACCAACTCCTCCAACTGGTCACTAGATTCCCATCTAGATTTAGATGTCCTGGGGGCTTCAGCCCTGACAGTGCCATAGTGTTTGCAGGTTTGCGTCTAACACCATGTGATAGTGATTAAGAACCGACTCTACTCAACGACGTCTGGTTTCATAATGCTTTATTCGGCAATGCGCAGCCCGTGCCGCTGGCCAACTGTGGGTTTCGGTTTTGGGTTTGTTGGGCGGTTACATACATCACATGTAGTCGCTACCTCCGTCCTGGTATGGCTTCAGATATTGCTAGGAAGTAAAATCCAAATAAATGAATTCAAATCTCATCTCAGAGGTGAGGAGGGGTGTTGGAGGGGTGTGCGTTGTGTGGGGAGGTGTGGTTAGATGGCAGCGGTGAGTGGGTTGGTGGGTGTGGCCTATGTGCTCCTAGCAATGACAATGAATGAACGCCTGTGATGGATGCCCATCCATCCCGACCTTCACCTGAGACGTTACTAGGTTATGAAACCTCAATCACTTTACTCATGCCAAAGGGCTATTTTCGGAAATGCTAGCACCCATTGTTGGTGAAACCTCTATGTTGAACAAATGCTGGACCAAGGTGGACACAATTTCACAGTTCTGTGATCCACAAAATGAGAACTGAACTAACTGAGTGCCTTCCACCAAGCGTGGTGGTCTAATCGAGAGAGCACAGGCTTCCCATCCCGAAGGTCGCGACATCGATTCCTGGTCAAGTCAAACCAATGACCTACAAAATTGATACTTGATGCTTCCTAGCCTGGCGATTGGCATTGCTAGGATAGGGCAATTACTGGTTTTCTCAGTGTCAGGATAATGTGACTGAGTAGGTAATCGGTGCCGGCAGCCTGGTTGCCCAGTGGGGCAGAACTATAAAGTAACTATGAGTGTACGCTCTCACAAGTCGGTACCTGTCCGGATATGACCATAGATGTTGCAAGGATGTAAAACTCCACCAACCAACTGGCTTCCGGGATAGTTCTGGTTTCCCGGTTTGAAAATTAATCTCATCTTCACACTCTGAATAATAATGAATAACATATATAAATAAACAGAAATTAATTCCAAAGCTTTTCACATTGTTGTTTGTTGTTGTTTTACATCCTAGCAACATCTAGGGTCATGTCAGGACGGCTTTTAACGAGCCACAGGATGCGATGGCCAAATTGGTAGAGTGCCAATTTGGATTTCCACCGCTGTGTATAACTTACAGCGACATCAAAGGCCGGTTGCTCTCATACCATGTCTATGTGGTGTGGGAGGTTAAAAATCCCTTGGGTCAGTAAAAGTATAGGCTCGGGCTTTCTATCGACCAGCAGTGGAGTGAGGAAGACCAGTCGTCTGTGACTGGGATTTCCCCTGCTTGGGACAACTAATGTACCACAAAAAAAAAAGAGAGACAAATAAGTGTTCACACTTCCTGTCTACCATTCGCTATATCGCTATATCGAAAGCTTCCTATGCCGAAGTTCGGGACTCCGATTCCCGGCCGAGTCAAACCCAATGACTTACAAAATTGATACATGTCACTACCTAGCCTGGCGATTGGCATTACTAGGATAGGGCAATGACTGGTTAACTCAGTATCAGGATACTGTGACTGAGTAGGTAATCCAGTCATAGTGTCAGCAGGGCAGCTCTATAAAGTCACTGTCACAAGTCGGTACTCGTCCTGATATGACAGTCGATGTTGCCAGGACTTAAAACTCCAATAACACAGAAACAAGCAAGCTAACAAAATAGAAATATTTTAATTAAAGGTATTCACCGTAACAGGTGTATATTGTGACACATATTGACTGCTACAGGCATTAGCTGTGGCATGCATTGAATATGACACATGTTAAGTGTGATTTAAATTTGGCTGTGATATATATTGACGTGACATGTATTCTAAAATTGGGACATTTATTGGTTCCAACATATATTAACTATCACGTCTATTCGATTATTGTGACATCTATTGACTGCTACATATAATGTTATCTGTGCCATATATCTCTGTGACATCTTATGTTTTCTGTGACATATTGACTGTGACGTCTATTACTGTGACGTTTTGACTGTTATTATGCTGATTGTGACATATATGTTGACTGTAATATATTACTGTGACATCTATTAACTCTAGCGTGTATGTCCACTGTAACTGGCATTGTCTGTGGCATCTAGTATTGTGTCATCTATTATTGTGACATATGTTTAGTACATCATATGTTTTCTGTGACAGCTATTGACTAATACATTCATTACTGTGCCATATGTTGACTATAACATATGCTGATTATGACATATTGGGACTGTGGCATATTACTCTGACATCTATTAAGTGAAACATATGTATACTGTTACATATATTGACTGGGACATCTATTATTGTGACACATATTGACTGTTACATTTATTATTGTGACACATATTTAATACAATATTTTCTGTGGCATTTATTACTCCGCCACATCTTGACTCTAACATATGCTGCTTGTAACATATTCACAGTGGCAGCTATTATTTTGACTTCTATTGATTCTAACATACATTGTCAATGGCCTGGATTGACTGTCAGACATCTACTTGTAAAATATTCCGATATACAGCAGGGGGGGGGGGGGGAGTGCTATTATGTGATGTGTCATTTGTATCCCTAGCCAGTGGAGCTTGTATGTATATGTATGTAAATGTACATATGTATTGGTTAGGTTATAGCTGAGTACCATGTGGATGACATAGTGACTGCTGGCAGGCTGAGTGCAGTGGCACTCAGGACCTGGCCCTTCTGCCTGAGTAGGGGTCAACACCATCCAGTAGAGGTCAAAACAATCAGGCTGTGAGTAGCAGCAAGATCAATGTTAGTTGGCCAGGCAGCCACTGGTGGTGGGCAGACTACAAGATGCCATGGGGACTGGAAATGAAGAATTCAGGCGCAAAACCATGTAAACGCTGTGATATATGCGTAATAGATGTCTAGACGTCTAGACGTCTAGACACATCTGTAATATATGCAAATGAGATGACATCATGGAAAAGTTTGGCCAGCGATGGTTTGAGCCCTGGAGGGGAATAAAGTCATTCAGTATCCAGAAGTCAAAGTGTTCAGACATTGTACTTTCACATGGTGTCAGATGTGGCGGCAATGGTGCTTTTAGGCCCATTGCTTCAGGCTACCAACAAAGACAGTGTCGTATAGCTGTGGTTCACCAGGCAGCAACTCTCTGGTAACCAAATGAAGCAGCATTAACAAGTTACTGTGAGTTTGCTCTACCACATACAAGCAAGCAGAACGCCATATCTGAATGGACAGATTGGAGGACAGGGCCCGAAGTGATGGCCCACATATGGACAGATGCCTGGAAAGATGGCACACGGATGCATGGATGCCTAGAGGCACAGACACGACTGCACGGATGCCAAGAAGCACAGATGCACAGATCGTCGACAGAGATGAACGGCTGTAATGAAAACAGCCAGGATGAAGACGCACAGAACGTCAGGCCAGCTAAGCAACAGGTGAGGCAGCGAGCAGTGAACACGGAGTACCGAGATGCAAGCATCGGATGCCAGGCCACTGAAATTGATATATAATTCCATCATAATATTGCTATGGACTAGTTATTAGTGATGGTAATTGTTTTGTCAATGGAAAGAAAATACAACTGAATATGTATTTTTATTGTGTCATTATGGACAATGTGTTTTGTGGAGGCTAAGCAGCCAGACAGTTCAAAGGACTTCAGTGCCATAGTGCGCTCGGACACTCGCTAAACCTGTGGTTTAAGTTACTTACTTACTTACTTATGCCTACTCGCTTAAGTTAAGTGCTTGTATATTTTATTGTATTACTGTATGATGAATGAGTAAACCTGGTATGTTTTATGGGGATTTTGAAACATTTCATGTCTCAGAAATACTTTATGGGGGGGATGTGATATATGCGTAATAGACGTCTAGACGTCTAGACGTCTAGACGTCTAGAGACATCTGTAATATATGCAAATGAGATGACGTCATGGAAAAGTTTGGCTGGCTATGGTTTGAGCCCCGGAGGGGAATAAAGTCATTCAGTATCCAGAAGTCAAAGTGTTCAGATGTCGTACTTTCACAAATGCCAATCCAAAAAAAGGAGATTAACATTGGAATCAAACCCACAAAAGTTAATTTTGTTATATTCCTACTTTTTTGTTCACTACTCCATAACCATCTGATCATACGAAAAGTGGAATTAGTTAGAATTTATATTATTTTCAGGACAGCATCTTTTATTTAAACTACATTTTTGGATTGGTCTTTACATGGTTTTGCGCCTGAAGTCTTCAAATGCTGTTCTCCTATTGGGTGACTGGGGTGGTGTGACACCCTACCAGGCAACATGTGCGCTATAAAAATAAAAGATAGATGGCATATCTTCCCTTACTCTCTTCACTCTTACTTTCTCTTTCTTCTTGTCTCTATCGTATTTCCTTACATCTTACTTGCAGAGCCACAGATCCGGGTACCATCTCTACATACTGATAAGGAATGACTGCGCCTGATATTTAGTCTGGCAGGTATCGACGAAGGCAGATAACCATTGACAACTTTCCGATTTTCCTTAATCCTGTCACTTAATCCCCTAATCCTTTCCCCCCCTAATGCTGTCACCTATTATAGCGCTGTCAACTGGTCTGTCCCAGGTAGTTGGGTTTTTATGAACATTGTGAGGGGTGAAGTATCAATGATGGATAAGGGCCCCCTTATATCACGTATCAAAAGATGGCAAGATGGCAGACTAGTACATCAGCCTCTTCTTCGCTAATTCTCCAGTCAGGAGGCTTCAATTTACTGTCTCCACGAAGATGAAATAATATTTTTCTCCCGAAAGTATTCATTGTGCAAAGTTATTAAAGGTCATGGGGATGTTTGACTAAATCAACTGAGCTAAACCTACACACGAGTTATGTGGCAACAAAGCCTTGATGTTGCATAATTCTGACGAATTTGAGTTTTTATCATTTCTTTAGATAAATACATTAGGTTGATCACTATAATGTACCTTACCTTAGCTTTGATTTACCGTAGCTTTAAGTTAGATGACTAACTTAGAAGATATTTATTTGAAGTGTAAACACAACATTTATTCTGGCCAGTTGTCAAAACTCTAAACCCATAGACTTCAGTAGTAACAGCTTCTATTAAGTTGACTTGGCATTCCCTCTATTTCGCAGCAAATGCTTAATAAGTCCACCTGCACCAATATCTAACTTGGATATGTAGAATCAAATCTAAATAAGTGCTTGACCGAATGGGATGGCCGAATGAGTTAGAGCATCAGTCTCCTGTGTTGGTAGATCGAGGGATCGTGGGTTCGAACCCTGGTCGAGTCAAACCAAGGACTTAAAAATGGTTACTTGTCGCTTCCTAGCCAGATGCTCGACATTATTAGGATAGGGCAAGGACTGGTTGGCTCAGTGTCAGGATATGTGACTGAGTGGGATATCAGGTCATGGTGCTGGCAGCCTGGTCTTCCAGTGGGGCAGCACTATAAAGTCACCATGAGTGTGCACTGTCAGGCGGGGTGATGCCATGTCAGAACCCTTCCAAGTCAGTAATGATGTACGTCAAGGAGGGATATTTATTTAATGTTTATATGGATGACTTGTCGAAAAGGTTAAATCAGTGTAAAACTGGATGTATTAATGGATTATTACTTCTAAGTCATCTTATGTATGCTGAGGACTTGATAATATTCTCAACATATAGTAATGGACTGCAAATGCTACTTAATATATGCTTTGAATATGGCATAGAAGCTGATATCAAATACAAGGCTATTAAAAGTATGGTAATGATCATCCGATCGAAATATGACAAGGATACTGTATTTCCTGATTTTCTGTTAACTGGTGCTCCCTTATCAATCTCTACTGAAGTAAAGTACTTAGAACACTTTATGACTGATGACTTCAGAGATGACAGGGATATTAATAGACAGTGTCGCAAGTTATATGCTCAGGGAAATATTCTCATCAGGAAATTTCATATGTGTACAGCTGATGTCAAGGTAAATTTATTTAGAACTTTTTGTACTCCCTTGTATACTGCCCAGATTTGGTGGAACTATAGAATGCATAGCATTAGAAAACTGAATGTAGCATATAATGACATTATGAGGTTATTACTCCGTCCACCTAGATATCACAGTGCTAGTCAGCTGTTTGCCAATATTGATGTACCAGCCTTCCAAGCTGTTATCAGGAATCTAATATTCAAATTTATTAGTAGACTTGACAAGTCAGAAAATGTTATAATATTGGTTGATACAAAAATGGCGACCAGATCAGATGTGTTGTAATGTCATTATTGGGTGTATCGCGAGTATCAATGTCCTCAACAAACCAATCCTACAGGAGGAAAAATGGTGACAAACACAAACGATAACACCATGACAACTGAAGAAAAAAACATTATGACGAAAGAGGAAATAATCAGTCTAGTGATAGAGATGGTTAAAATAGAATTGATATGGGAAAACAAACCCAAAAAACCCAACAACAATGGACAAAAAACCAACAAAGCGGGCAACGGATGGAACAGCACGGCTAAAAATACAGACCAAAACTGGAACAAACTCCAGGAGCTCCAAGTAGCACACAACACCCTAAAAATTGAGTGTGCCTGGTACAAAGCTGAATATGAAAAGGTGAAAAGCAAAAAAGATGGGGAAAGCAGCACCCCCCAAAAAAATGAAACCAAAACAACCACTGAGACAAAAATGACTACCGAAACCACCTCAAAAAAGAAACCAGAACCTGAGAACAAAAAACTCAGTCTCATGATACATGGGGTTCCTGAAAAAGAGGATGAAAAAAATAGAATCCACAGTCACTGACATACTAAGTGAAGCCCACTGTAATTTTGGCTGGACGGTAGTATCAAAAGCCTACCATCTGGGAAAAAAACCAAGACAAAAAAAAGCAAAAAGCAAGGAACAGACCAACCCGAAATAAACAGGAAATAGGTGACAAAAATAATGAGGAGACTGCAGATCCAGTCAAATCGGACAGCAACAAATCTACTGACATACCCATAAGTATAAGAATACAACTAGAAAAGGAAGTGCACAGAAAGGAGTTCTTCCACAAAAAGAAAACACTACAGAAAAAAACCTATGAAAAGGTAACAAATTGGCCTGTCAGGACTGAGTGAAAAAGTGGTGCAGCAAATGTACACACTCGCACAGGAAACAAAAAAACAAATAAATCCAATTGATCAAAATGAAGGGCTAAATGGGAAAACCTACACACCCCATGCATTCGATAACATAGAATTAAAAGAAATAAGCCCTGGAAAAGCAGCTACCAGAGAGCATGAATGGGGAGTGTCTTACCAGGGGCACAGCTCTCCATTCAGTAACCTCTACAAGTGTAATATAACAGGAAAAGATGGGAAATTTACTCATCTGCTGAACAGTACTACTGTTCGATCATGGCCAAGTTCCATGAAAAATACAACCTAATGAGACTCATCAACAACATGGAAAACCCCTACACAGTGAAGGCGATTGCAAAGAAAGTGTGGAGGACACCAGAATGGTGTAAAACAAACGAGAAAGTCCTAGAGGACATTGTCAGAGCCAAGTTTACACAAAGCGAAGAATTAAAGCAAAAATTGATAAACGCCCCAGGTAAAGCATTCAGAGAATGCACCAGATGCCCATTTTGGGGAACAGGCATTTTCTTAAACAATGCAAACAAAGGGGAAATTGTCAAGCAAGGATACACAAATAAAATGGGAGAAATCCTCAAAAAAATCAAGGAAAGCTTAAAAAATGATGCAAAAAATACTCCAGCCATACCAGGAATACTCAATACTAAGCAAATGGATACCAACATGGCACAGCATCTGGGAGAACTGGAACTACACACCTTTTTCCTATCTTCTATAAAATAACCCACTACTAACCTAGAAATAATGCTAAGCTATTTCATGTAATTAAGACAATAGCAACACAGGTTCCTCTCCCCCCTTTACACAGGTTACATACATGCTATTATCATCTCAAGGGGGTCACAACCTAATAACACATAAACAAACAAAATAAATATAAAACAAAATAAAACTAAACTCGCATAATCCGACATGTACTGCGTTATCCATGGTTCAGGAAATTGAGTGCAGACTAGGCAGGGGCACACACTTTGCCTACTTAAACTGCCAGAGTGCATACAATAAACTAGACCTGATAGAACTACACCTAAAACATGAAGACATTGATGTACTAACAATGTTAGAAACCTGGTACACTGACAAACACCACAACAATATTCTCAACATAGATGGGTATAGGCTTGTATGTATTGACAGAAAAACATTCAATGAAACACAACAAACAAACAAAGGTGGGGTTGGAGCTATATACTGCAAACTCACCAACAACTTAGATGCTGAAACACTAGAAACAGAAAATATTTCAGAACAACACATATAACTTGTATGGTGCTTAATAAAAAATGATAAGCAAGCAAATACAGCCATAGCAAATATGTACAGACAAACAGCCAAAAGAAAATACATAATAAGCCAAGATGATTAATAGGGTAGTAACACAAACAAATTCTGGAAAAATGTAATTCTACTATTCCCCAACAAAAAATCTAAAGACTGCATAGCACTCACAGATGAGAAAGGAGGCACACTAACAAAGCTAGAGGCAGCAGACAAACTAAATGACCAGTTTGCCTCAGGAGGACAAAAACTATCAACAAAATTCATACAGGATTGGGAAAACAAGTCTGAACAAATACAAGATGAAATCCCCACCTGCAAAACTAATGCAAAAGTATTACAACAACTAATACAGAGCATATACACAAATAAACTAAGTGGTATAGACAATATCCCAACTAAAGTATTAAAACATGCTCAACAAGCCATCACAGACACCATAAAATACTTATTTAATGCCTCTTTCGAACAAGGTAAATTTGCCGAAGCCTGGAAGACAGCCACTATCACCCCCATCCATAAAGGTGGAGATAAACTAAGCATGGGCGACTACAGAGCCATATCAATCCTACAGCACCCAGGCAAATTGATTGACAAAATACTACACAGACACATTAAAGAACACCTGGACACAATTAATATACTAAACTCGAGACAAGGGGGCTTCAGAAAACTCCACTCCACATCAATAACCATAGCCCTACTCACCAGTGAATTACTGGCCTCAATGAATAAAAAACAAATATCAGCAAGGCTTTTGACACAGTAGATCAGAAGATACTATTTCAAAAACTCAACCAAATAGGCATAAAATCAGCCACAACAAACTGGATCGAATGCTACCTGAGAAATAGGGAACAAAAAACCAAAGTAGAAAATAGCATACCAGAATGCAAACCAATTACATGTGGAGTCCCACAAGGGTCAGTCCAAGGCCCACTACCCTTCATAATATACATAAATGACCTAGAGAAGTGGCTAGACACTGAAGGCCTCCAGCTATATGCAGATGATACTGTCATATATCCTGAGGGCAACACTGAGGACAAGGTAGCAAATGAACTAAATATATTACTACAGAAACTGGATGACTGGTGCAAATCTAATAAAATAACCATAAATGCCAGCAAATTCAAAACAGTATTCTTCTAAGATAGACCACTACCGGAAAGTAATGCCCAGTGCAAACTAGGAAACCAGGTGCTGGAAAAAGTAAAGCGCTACAGATAATTAGGCCTAGAGCTTGACAGCCAACTAAACTACAACCTGTGTGTGACAAAAATCATACAAAAAGTAAATCACAAACTCTGGTTATTTGCCAAATTAAGAAAATTCATGACACAAGAAATGTCAATAAAGGTCTTCAAAGGAATGGTACTCCCATACTTTGACTATGGAGACACAATATACATAGGAGCAAAGCAAGAACTGCTCAACAAGCTGCAAATCCTACAAAATAAAGCATTAAAAATATGTCTCAGGGTTGACAGAATGCACCCCACCTATGACCTGCACATGCAAACCAAAGCAAAATAGTTTAAAAAAAATAGAAGACTAGTACACCTCAAAACACTCGCATTTGGGTACAGTTACGATAGGAAATACCAGAAGCTACCAACCAGGGATACATGAATAAACAATGCACCACTAATAAAACAAACAAGGAGCCGCATAAAGGCCCATGAAAGGAGCACATTAGAAATGGCTGCTAAGGCTTGGAACACCCAATCAGTAAAAGAAAGACAGATCCCTGTTCTAAATGCATACATAAAATATCTATCTAAAAAAGGGAGGACACTGATGAAACCCTAGGGCCAGAACCCCAGATGGGAATGTGATAGGTCACAGCCCACAATCTGGGCTGCTCCAAGGGAGAGACCTGAACTGCCCCAAGGGAGAAACCTGGACCACCCTCAGTAGATAATAAACAACCACAAACCATCAAAACAAAGACTCCCGATCTGAAAAAATACAAAAATATATATGTAAAAAAGGGAGACCCTGAAAATCCCCTGGGGCAAAACCCCAGAAGGGCATGTGATAGGTCATGGCCCACAAACTGGCTGCCCCAAGGGGGTAATCTGGACCACCCTCAAAAGATAACAAACAGCTACAAACTATGTACAAGCCTATACATGTAGAGTAGGCTAGTTCATAAGTAGTAGTAAAACAACAAACTAAAACCAAAAAACTAATATACTATTCATACCCACTACAAGTGTGATCAGAAAATAAAAACAATATACCTATCAGAACACCTGATACTAACTAATCACCATGTACCTGCTACTGTGTCAGAAACAAAAACATCTTATCACCTCCTACTGTGTGATAAGATTAAACCACTACCACAGCTGACCAGCATTGAAAACAAACCCAAACACTTGAGCTTACATGCTATGGACAGTATAAACACAGCATCAACAAAAAAACACCCCCAAAAATCTTATAAAAATAGAAGAGAGTGATCTCAGATTTACGTCTTCCATATGGAGGCATTGGTACAAACTACTGTATGTACACCAACATTTTGATATTGGTTAGTATGATAGTATTCATACTATTACTTATATCCTATTCACATTAATTTTTATATCTACCTACTATGGACCAAATTATGTAACTACCATAATCCTGAGTCTGAAATAATAAAGAATTGAATTGAATTGAATTGTCACAAGTCGGTACCCGTCCTGATATGACCTTAGATGTTGCTAGGACGTAAAACACCAACAAACAAACAAACAAAGAAAATTTGAGGTTTTCATGGGACTATGCAGCTTTAACTAATAGTGGATTATTAATAGTTTGTGGTGTTCTCTGTGGTAGAGTGGTTAGAGTGTCTTTTTTCTAGGTCGGACTCCTAATATGAAGGTTGGTGGTTCGATTCCCCATGCCCCCACACCTCTGCCAATTTGGATTGCTACCACTGTGTATAACTTACAGCGTCATCAAAGGCCGGCTAATGTCTATATGTGGGAGGTTAAAAATCCCTTGGGTCAGTTAAAGTCTAGGCTCAGGTTTTCTATTGACAAACTGTGTAATAGTGAAAACAAGTCTCTTCAGACTTATCCATGATAGGCAGTATAAATCCAAGAAAAATAAGAAAAGGTTTAGCCTCATCAGTA
Organism: Branchipolynoe longqiensis; assembly: GCA_030323885.1. NCBI lineage: Eukaryota > Metazoa > Annelida > Polychaeta > Phyllodocida > Polynoidae > Branchipolynoe > Branchipolynoe longqiensis. Next base: position 25,531,969 of record CM059190.1, on the reverse strand, counting down.
CCTGGTTAGGTGACTAGTTGGGAATATGAGGTGCTGTAGATAATCCTGATACAGGCTTATTATTAATTAAATCTGAGGTTGATAAGGAATAGTTGAGCCTCATCAGTACTTGGATGAGTAACCACCTGGGAATATGATGTGGCATAGATAATCCTGATACACACTTATAGCCAATCAAATCAGTAGTGGATGAGGTTAGTTGAGCCTTGTCAGTACTTGGATAGATGACCACTTAGGGATGTGAGGTGCTGTAGATCTATGTCCTGATCCAGGCTTATATTAGTTATAATCAATTAAATCAGCAGTTGATAAGTAATAGTTGAGCCTCATTAGTACGTAGATATATCAGCCCACTTGGAAATATCAAGTGCTCTGGATATTCTGATATATAACCTGATCTGATCTATGATATATAACCTACCGAATCAGTAGCAGATATATAATTGTTGATCCATCTCAGTACTTGGATTGTTGTCCACCTGGGCATATGAGATGCTGTAGCCATCCTGATACATGCTAATAAAACTATCAAATGAGTAGTGGATAAGTTATAATTAGACAACGACACAGCATATTAGTTTAAAGTTGGGTTTAATTTTCAAGCACCAGCAGGTAAGTTTTTGATCAGCACAAAGTTCAATTCAAATAACAACAGGTTCAATCATAGTGAGGTCAAGAAGCTTTTAACCCTAACCCTTAATAATGTCACATAGGGGTGGGTGGGTGGCAATTTCTAGGCTAGTCAGTGTCCTCCTCGTGCCCGCGTCGATGTGAGCTCTCAGCCGCCGGTCCTGGCCTTATATAGGCACAGAAGGCTAGTTAGTTCAGCGATTTGACTACAGATGGCAGATCGATATCATTAGTTATGTAACCAGGTTTCGTATTTTGAAAGTGATTATAGGCAGTGCTAGCGTACAAAGCATAACATAGTGTGGCCGGTTCTCGATAGGTGGCAGCATAAGGCCTTCTTAGTACTATGAGGCTATGGCTGTGTCCGAATGTCAAATTACCCATGTTGCTGAACATCACGGACAATTGAGCCTCGTCAGTCACTTGGATGGGTAACCACCTGGGAATACAATGTGCCCAAGACATGGTGATGCAGCCTTATCTAGCCAAACAAACAAATCAGTACTGTATCAGGGCCTCTGCCAAAGCCTCTGCCAGCACCTGTGCCCTAGCTTGTGCAAAAGCTTGTGCCAGAGCTTGTGTCAGAGCCTATGCCAGGGTTTGTACCTGCTGCTGAAAACCTCATTCTGGGAAGGCGGTAGGGGGTTGGCTGTGGTGTGGGTTATGTGTCACTTTACCCATGCTCTCTACTAACAGGTCCCCGCTGATTTATATCGAGGCCCTACAGGCAACTCAGCCCTCCTGTGAATGGCACACTGCATGTACGTCAGGCTCGCACACACATGCCCAGGCACCAAACATGTAATAGACTAGATTACCATTCTGACTGCGCATGCGCTGAAAACGGCGTTGGCAGCAAAGCAAAGGTGTACAGGCATTGAGTTTGCCGATACGCGTAGGGCAAACCTTCGATTTTATTCAAAATTAATAAAAATACAATTTGACACAAACATGGATGGAAGGATGCAATAATGAATATGTTTAAGACACAACTCTCCATAATTAATCATTTTGAGCTAAGAAACATACAATTTCAGTCACTTTACAGGGCCTGTATGCACCAATCGGGGTTAGGCTTAGCCGGTGTTAAGGCACTAGCCGTGGTTAGCTACCTCAGGGTAGCGGCAGGTTGGAGAAATAGGTCAAGTGGTATGCACGAATCTCTTAGCCGCCGCGGATAGCTAACCATGAAATTATTTATAGATTTGGGAAATCCCTCTGTGCCTGTTTACATTCGTCGATTCGAAAATATTAATATCGCCACCGTTACGGCATCAGCGTTAATCTTGCTTCGATTTTAGGGTTAAATTAATGAAATTTCACGATTTGAGTATGTAATTCGGTTAAATACGATCGCATTCAATAGATATGGGCATAATATATTCGCGCCGATTCGGCGGCGACGGCAGTGGCCATGTTTAGTTGACGTTGGACAGTATGGATATCGACGTCACTGCGGCAGCGGCGATTTGTTTACTTTACATTCGTCAATTCGAAAATATTAATATCGCCCCCGTTACGGCATCAGCGTTAATCTCGCTTCAATTTTAGGGTTAATTTAATGAAATTTCACGATTTACCTATGTAATTCTGTTAAATATGATCGCATTCAATAGATTGAGACCCACAGACGCACACTAACCACACCGGATAGGCCCTAAACCAACCTCACAAGGTGGTTTACCTTAGCCGCGGTTAACCCACCGTGGTTAGCGCTAACTCTGATTGCTCCGATTTCACATTTAGCCATGCGGGGATACCTTAGCCGCAGTTAAGGCCCTAACCCCGATTGGTGCATACAGGCCCTGATGTTTACATCACCATTGATTAGACATAAGTAATTCTTGTTCTAAATATTAAAATGTCAAATGTGTCAACAAAAACTTGTTTCAAAGAAATATGTAACCAATATCTGATTCACCCTACTCATTTTCCATTTCTATATATGTCATTAACCATAAGATATAAATAAAAACATGAATAAAATAAGTAAAACTGACTCTAAATGCACATGGCATAAGATTTTCTGATTATATTGATGTAAATGCAATGCTGGATAAAAGATTAATATCTTAATTTATTATATATATTTTTTTAGTTGGTATTCTATGTATCAAACAAGAGCTGAGATGAGCTGAAACTAGCACATTTCATAACTGCACCCAGTGTATTAGCATGTGCCATGTGCTTCTCGCGGGTTTATTTTGCTTTGACGCATCCCACAATGCCACCGCACCGCTGGAATGGCGATGTAGTCTATTCCTTAGAGTTGTATCATCAAACGGTGTGAAATTTTGCCATATTTGAGAACTGTATTAGATTACTGGCTAAAAGACACTTTATTGCAACCAGACACGATGGCTGAATCTGTAAGAGCGTCGGCTTCCTGTGCAGGTTTAGAGTTCTAGCTGAGTCAAAACAAATTTATACTTGTTGCTACTAAGCTTGCTGCTCTGCATTCCTATGATATGTTAAGGACTGGTTGGCCAGTGTTTGGATAATGTAACTGAGTGGGATATCACATCATGGTGCTGGTCACCTGGTCTCCCCTCCCAGTGGGGCAGCACTATGCAGTCACCATGAGTGTGCACTGTCATGAGTCGGTACCCATCCTCATATGACATGAGATGTTGCCAGGACATAAAATTCCAACAACCAACCAAGCCTTATTAATTAAAATAATAGCGATAGAGTTTCTCTGTGAAGAAGCTGCATCTGACTGAATTGTACTTAGTGTAATTAGGAATTAAATCACTCAATTATAGTAGATTGTATTTTATTGCCATCTGAGTAGTTAATGGCCGCTCTTAACTTTGTTCCGCGCCAAATGCCTCGTTAGCTCGATGCGACACAGGTCAGGAAAACAGTAGAGAGGCAGCGAGAGATGATTGTTTGTTTGTTGGGGTTTCACATCCTGGCAACATCTAAGGTCATATCAGAATGGGTTCCGACTTGTGACAGGGCAGCTAATTGAACTATATATAATATTATAGTAGTCTGCACTGACCTGTTAGGCAAGTAGCCACATAGACAGGTAGGTATGGGTAGGGTAGGTGATATGAGGGAGACTAGGTGGTGTAATGGTTAGCATACTGGGCCGGAATGCAAAGAGATGTGGGTTCGAGTCCCGCTCTAAGCGCAATATTTCCCATTTTCATCACCCTCCCATTACATTATCTATATCTATAATTTTTGTACATTACTTGATTAAGCAGGGAAATTTTCAATCACAGACAATTGTTCTTCTGCATTCCACTGCTCCTTGCTATATCCTAATGAAACACAATGCCCGGCTAGGTAGCGACAAGTATAAATTTTGTAGTCATTGGTTTGACTTGACCAGGATTCATCAAGACCGGCGATTCAAATTCGACGACCGACCAAAATGGGAGGTGCGCACTCAACTCATTTGGCCAGCACCCCTTTTGGCATATAGAACCTAAATGCTCTTATATGGTGTTGCACATGTCTGTTCAACCCAACACTGTGACACCTTCACAATGCGATGGGTGTGCATAGTTCAGCAAATGCCCACGCCATACCGCTGTGGGACTGTGCTGCGGGTATTATCTGCGCATACTATGCTGTGCAATGGTGTTTCGCGCATGCGCCATATGTAGTGGGGTCACTCTCCTGAAAACTGGTCAGATTGGGATGGGATTTTAAAACATCAATAAACAAACTTCCTACTCATGGTTGTCCTTATACTTTTCATATTGATGTTCAGATTTGATGTAAGAAATAAGGGAAATCAAATAAACTGCGTGTAACTTTGGTCCTTTTAGTTATGAAGTGTTTTTGTACCAAAAAAACCATTTTACAGTCAGCCATTTGTAACATGACAGTTCTGCTGGTCCCTAAGGAATATCTGAAGCATTGACCCATCACACCGGGTCACAGCTACAACGTGTAAAACAGAATTTGGGCTTAGTGTCACTCCCCGCTCGATTCTTCATTATATTCCCTCTGATATAAACTCGGGTGATATCTATCATCACAATCCTACTGTAGATTTTTGTGAAATCCTCATAGACAATATTTTATATTTATTAGATAAAATATCACTTCTTGTATCTGTATGCCCCCAACGCCTCAATCTTCTCCTGTGTAAGCTGAAGCTGTGCCCTGGCGTGTTGGATCGCAGCTTCAGTCCTTTGCTTTTCAGTGGAATCTACGCCCCCTCCCCCCCCCACGCACCCCCCCCCCCCCCGCACTCCCACCTCAACCTTCCATCACACCCGCCCAGGCCAGTCTCTCGAGCCGAACATCCTAACACATCCCCCCAACCCACCCTCCCAACCCAATCAACCCATACAACCCTCCCACTCCACCCACCCCCCTCCCCCCTTACAACCCTCCCAATCCCCCTCCAACCCAACCTTCCAATCCAACCCTCCCAACCCCTCCCAACCCCCCACCCACTCAACCAACCCTTCTAACCCACCCTCCAACTTCACCCTCCCAACCTCTCCACCCTCCCAACTCACCCTCCCGACCCACCCTGTCAACCTATCCTCCCACACCACCCACCCTTTCAACCCTCCCAACCCACCCTACCTACCAATCCTCCCACTTCCATAATCCACCCTCCAACCTTTCCACCTCCAACCCTCCACCTGCCACCCAACCCTCTTACCCCACCCCCACCCCCACCCTCCTACCCCACCCCAACAACCCACCCTCCCGATCGCACTGCACAAAGAGGCAGTTTTACAGGCCAATGCCTGCTATGGCAGTCTAAGCCAACCATATCAACCTGGCTTTTCACCAGCAGCCGGCAATCACTCAAGGAATCAGCCTCCCACGCACCCCTCCCTCCTCCCCCCGCCACCCCCTCGCCCCACCTCCCCTGACCCCGCTTCCGCGACTCCGCGACTCCGCGACTCCGCGACTCCGCGACTCCGCGACTCCGCTGGGAGATCTGAGCCGGCGGCGGCTGACTTATCACACCCGAACACACCAGGTCCTCTTTAGACACGGGACGCTGACCATCAAGCAGTTCGTCCATTTCCAGCCAGGAGGCGCCACTGCCATTAGTGTATGGTACTAGGTGCAGCCAGGAGGCGCCACCACCACCACCACCACCACCACCAGTCCACTGCACTATAGCCATGGGGCGCCACCATCACCACCAGTCCACTGCCCTGTAGCCAGGGAGCTCCACCACCACCACCACCAGTCCACTGCCCCCTAGCCAGGGGGCTCCACCACCACCACCAGTCCACTTCCCTCTAGCCAGGGGGCTCCACCACCACCACCACCACCAGTCCACTGCACTGTAGCCATGGGGCTCCACCAACACCGGTCCACCGCCCTGTATCCTGGGGGGGGCGCCACCACCACCACCAGTCAACTGCACTGTAGTCAGGGGGTGCCACCACCACCGGTCAACTGCGCTATTGCCAGAGGGCGCCACCACAACCATCACCACTTCAAGCACCACACACCTGTTGCACCATAGCCAGGGGATGCCACCACCACCACCTGTTCACTGCACCCTAGCCACGGGGCGCCATCACCACCACCTGTTCACTGCACCCTAGCCACGGGGCGCCAACACCACCACCTGTTCACTGCACCCTAGCCACGGGCCGCCACCACCTGTTCACTGCACTATAGCCAGGGGGCGCCACCACCACCACCTGTTCACTGCACTGTAACCAGGGGGCACCACCACCACCTGTCCACTGCTCTGTAGCCAGGGGGCGCCACCACCTCCTGTCCACTGCTCTGTAGCCAGGGGGCACCACCATCAGCACTAGTTCACTGCACTCTAGTCAGGGGTAGCCACCACTACCACCATTCCACTGTACTGTAGCCAGGTGGTGCCACCACTACCAGCACTCAACTGCACTGTAGCCAGGGGGACACCATTACCACCACCTGTTCACTGCACTGTAGCCACGGGGCGCCACCACCACCTGTCCACTGCACTGTAGCCACGGGGCGCCACCACCACCTGTCCACTGCACTGTAGCCAGGGGGCTCCACCATCAGCACTAGTTCACTGCACTCTAGTCAGGGAGAGCCACCACTACCACCATTCCACTGACCTGCAGCCTGGTGGTGCCACCACCAGCAGCACTCAACTGCACTGTAGCCAGGTGGGCGCCATTACCACCAGCACCACCAGTCCGCTGCACTGTAGCCAGGGGGCGCCACCACCACCACAAGTCCACTGCACTGTAGGCAGGTGGGTGTCATTACCACCACCACCACCAGTCCGCTGCCCTGCAGCCAGGTGGCGACACTATTAGTCTGCTATACAGCAGACAGAGGGCGCCACTATTACCAATCTGTCTTACTGCAGCCAGGTGGCCCCACCACTTCTCTACACACTAGAGGGGGCCTTCTGCAATAGCCCGTTTTTATTCGTAAACAAATGGCCAGTTCACTTGATTTACTGAACCATATATATATATATATATCTTATGGCCTGTGACAGGCAACAATGCTTTAAGAAATAGCGTGGATCTACTGTTGCTTAAAATAGCATGATATCTATCGAAATCAATACTAAAATAACGAATGAATATATAGCTGCATTGATCAGTTTTTCTTTGGTAGATATGGGATTTAGTTCCCGAGATAAATTGGATGAGTATAGACCGAGATGTAAATGAGAATGTTTTGCATTCCAGAGACCAATGAGATTGAATACCCAGATTCTTTTTGTTTTTGTTTGTTCTTCGTACATTATTTGATTAAGCGGAGGACATTTCAGTCGCAGACGACTGGTCTTCCTCATTCCACTGCTCCTTGCAGATAATACAATGTGTGAGGTAATTAATTAATAGTTAATTTAGTAGTGAATGTTGTTCAGGATGTGTCTTTGATTTCAAAGTGACATGGGTGATATTAACAGTTTGTTTGTTTATTGTTGATTTACATCCTAGCAACATCTAAGGTCATATCAGGACGGGATATTACTATGTTGCTTAATAATGAATAAGATCAACATCAAAAAGGGAAATGGCTTCCCCCCCCTCCTTCAACTCTGCTATATTTCCAAAATGTACACCTTTAAAGAAATGTAGATTGTGCTATTATTTGGAATATTTTCTGTTATTTTTTGGAAGGTTTTCACTTTTGCTTTCCACCCCACACTTTAGTACCCATTTTCAGAGAATGATACATCAGCACTGATTCTAACATCGGGGCCTTCAAAATCTTTGGGAATACAGCGGATTCCGAGATGCCGATGCTAAAATCCAGCAGACCACTAATCAGCTCGTGGACCTACTAACGTGGGATGGAAGTATTCTAATATAGGGGGGGGGGGGGCTTCAAACTCCTTGGGAATACGTAGATTCCGAGATGCCGATGTTGGGACCCAGAAGACCACCAATCAGGAGGCTCTTGGCCCTACTGACGTGGGTTGGAAGCACACTGCATCAATCCAGAAAACTGGTGCAGTGTCAATGCCCCTCCCCCAGTTCAGACACACACAGCGAGCGTGCAGCGTGTGTGTGTGGTGAACTGGGGGAGGGGCAGGGGGTGGGGGGTAGCGCGAGGCCCTCCTGTCTGCCCATATGGGCGAGTGAGAGTCGAGGTTACCATGGTTACCATGGTTACCAAACAGGTCAGGATTGGCGTTAGCAGAGTCAGTATTCTATAGCTGTGGTTTCAGACGCTGCTAAGTGTGGTCACAATGGGCTATGCCGTTTTGGGTTCAGCGTGGGATTATAGGGGTCAGCCTTTTGTTTTTTATTGAGGCTGTATTTATACTGTCCATAGCATGTAAGCCCGGGTACCCAGGATTGTTTTCAATGCTGGCCAGCTGTAGTGTTGGTGTTGTGTTATCTATTGCAAAGGATATGGCTGGGGGATGGGGGAGCGAGGGGATGGGGGAAGGGGAGAGGGAGGGAAGGAGGGGTTAGGGCGGGGGGGGGGGTGGGAGGGGGCAAGGGGGAGGGGGAGGGAAAGAGGAGGGGGAGTGGGAGAGGGAGGGAGGGGTAGCGCGAGGGGGTTAGGAGGGGAAGGGGAGGCGGAGGGGAGGCGGAGGGGAGGCTGAGGGGAGGCTGAGGGAGGCTGAGGGGAGGCTGAGGGGAGGCGGGAGGGGAGGCGGAGGGGAGGCGGAGGGGAGGCGGAGGGGAGGCGGAGGGAGGCGGGGGAGGCGGAGGGGAGGCGGAGGGAGGCGGAGGGAGGCGGAGGGCGGAGGGGAGGCGGAGGGGAGGCGGAGGGGAGGCGGGAGGGGAGGCGGAGGGGGAGATGAGCGGTTATGGGTTCACCGGGTGCTTATACTATTCGACCTATATCAAAGAAATTAGCTGGGGGAGGGAGGAAAGAGGGGAATTGGGGGAAGGGGGAGGGGGTGAGGATGTGGAGGAGAGGTGGGGACTAGAAGGGGAAGGGGAGGGGGTAGAAGCGGGTGGTGCAAAGACAACGGGAGGGGGAGCGATTATGGGTTCAACGTTTGATTATTGTGTTGGGCCTATAACAAAGGATAGGGCTGGGGGAGGGATGGGGGAGGAGCTGGCGCAGGGAAGGGGGAGGAAGAGGGCAGATGGGAGGGGGAGCAGGAACGGGGAGGGGGAGGGGGGAGGGGAGGGGGGCAGGGTAGAGACAATGGGAGGGGGAGCGATTATGGATTCAACATTTGATTATATTATTCGTAGTGTTGGACCTATAGCAAAGGATAGGGTTAGGAGAGAGGGGAGGGGATGGGGAGGAGAAGGGGAGAGGGGAGGGGATGGGGAGGAGAAGGGGAGAGGGGAGGGGATGGGGAGGAGAAGGGGAGTGGGAGGGGAGGGGTAGGGGGAGGAGCAGGGGCAGGGGCAACGGGAGGGGGAGCGGGTATGGGTTGGGCCTATGACAAACAATAGGGCTAGGGGAAGGGAGTATGCAGAGGGAGTTGGAGGGGAGGTGGAGGTGGAGAGAAGGGAGGAGGAGGTGGTGGAGGGGGGGAGGCCGAGTGGGAGGGGGAGATCTGTAGCTTTATAGAGACCGGTGTATTAGAACTCATTAGGTTCCCATCGAAACCACTGCTCTCTATCGGTTACTTTGCGGTAGTAGGTACATCAACATAAAGCGATCCTGACTGTGTCCCAAAACGAGGCTGTGCGCCGCGCATGCGTTCCGTGGGTGATTGACCAATCACTGACGACAAAGGAAACGTGCCTTAAATGCGAATTCAGCATGGGTCTCCAACATGGCGTGAGTGTAGGGGAGGTGGGGGTGGGGGTGGGGTGGGGTTTGTGAGGGTGGTAGTGGGGGTAGTGGTGCGGGGGTGGGGGGCCGTAACCATTGTATCCATGGAGTGCAGGTGCCACCATTAGCAACATCAAACGCTGTTATGAGCAGCTCATTGGCAGATCACGTGTGTGACTGTGAGAGCGAGAGAACGTGAGACTGCGAGAGAATAACAGCGGTTGGTTGGTTGTTGGAGTTTTACGTCCTGGCACAATATATGGTCATATCAGGACGGGTACCAACTTGACACAGTGCACACTCATGGTGACTTCATAATGCTGCCACACTGGGAAATCAGGTTGCCGGCACCATGCCCCGATATCCCACTCAGTCATATTATCCTGACACCGAGCTAACCATTCCTTGCCCTATCCTATTAATGCCAAATGCCATGCTAGGAAGCGACAAGTATCAATTTTCTAAGTCAATGCTTTGACTCGACCGGGAATTGAACTCCCGATCTCTCACACACCCACACGCAGACGCACACCCACACTCATTCCCAAACCCACACACACAAAGACCCAACCCCACTTACACTCTCCACCCCACCCACACCCACACCCACACACACACACATCCACGTACCTTCTCAACAACAACAACACCGACTAAAAGGGCGACCTGGTAACCACACTTTACTGCTTCTACTAGTTCCATAGATATTCCACAGGTGGCGCCACTATTCGAGGGGCCGAGTGATCATGTGACTAGTATTGGGGAAGGAGTAAAAGCCGCACAACAATATCCAAAATGCGCTGTTGTGGACAGGAAAAAAACGCAGCAACAGCAACAAACAGACAAAGGCCCACTGGCTATAGCCCCCAAGCTACCTACACACCTCCTCCTTAATACAAAAAACCAAGCAAAACAGAAAAGAAAACACGAAAACAAACGACGCCAACTTATCCGCAAGACTGAGCGCAAACCGAACCGGAAACTCCCTGTGCACGTGACCTAAGAGTCGGAAGGTCAGAAGGGAGGTCTAGATCACTTCCGGTCTGCGCTTGGAAAGCTGCTGGTTGCCTGCAGGACATGGCTGGCTGGGCGGTCTGGGGGCTCGTAGACATGGCGGTGGGTTAAGGCTGGTGCCGGCTGGTGCCGGCTGGTGCCGGCTGGTGCCGGCTGGTGCCGGCTGGTGCTGGCTGGTGTCGGCTGGTGTCAGCTGGTGTCGACTGGTGTCAGCTGGTGTCGGCTGGTGTCGGCTGGTGTCGGCTGGTGTCGGCTGGTGTCGGCTGGTGTCGGCTGGTGTCGGCTGGTGTCGGCTGGTGTCGGCTGGTGTCGGCTGGTGTCGGCTGGTGTCGGCTGGTGTCGGCTGGTGTCGGCTGGTGTCGGCTGGTGTCGGCTGGTGTCGGCTGGTGTCGGCTGGTGTCGGCTGGTGTCGGCTGGTGTCGGCTGGTGTCGGCTGGTGTCGGCTGGCGTCGGCTGGTGTCGGCTGGTGTAGGCTGGTGTCGGCTGGTGTCGGCTGGTGTCGGCTGGTGTCGGCTGGTGTCGGCTGGTGTCGGCTGGTGTCGGCTGGTGTCGGCTGGTGTCGGCTGGTGTCGGCTGGTGTCGGCTGGTGTCGGCTGGTGTCGGCTGGTGTCAGCTGGTGTCGGGTGGTGTCGGGTGGTGTCGGCTGGTGTCCGATTGGGTAATCCGGCAAGAGCGATATGTTAGATTTAAACGAGGTCAACTTCAGCACTTATAGATCCTACCTTAGACTGGGAGGTGAAATATACAAGTGGTGAAAATGTAGTTAGGTGAAATATACATTAAATTATGGATTGTGTAGCACAAAGATTAGAGTGGGCAGTGAAATGTACAAGTGGTGAAATGTACATCGACACAGGAGACGTCTCAGTGCAGTGAATGTAGTTATGTGAAATATACATTAAATAATAGATGCTGTACATAGCACGAGCAACAGCGTGTAAGATATTCCGATTAAAAGCACATTTGTGGGTGATGTGAACTGGTCTATAACGGATTACAAATGTTATATAATGCTAGGTACACACCTACCGTTTACGACGCGATTCGCGCATAGGATCTCGTTAGTCGTTAGGTGGGTGCGGACCCCTAGCACACCAGACGTCCGCGATTGGCGATTACAACTCAGTTTTAGGGCTTAAAACTGAAATCGCAAGCAATTCGAAAAACGAATCGGGACGATTGCAAATCGGGAGGTGCGTGCGGTTGGTCGTATCTTAAACGGTATATGCGTGCTCGCCAACGACCGGTTTTAACGAACAACCAATCGCCGGGCTGGAAAACATGTGTGTGTCTCTGTGTCTCTGTGTCTGTGTCTGTGTGTGTGTCTGTGTGTGTGTCTCTGTGTGTGTCTCTGTGTCTGTGTCTGTGTGTGTGTCTCTGTGTCTGTATGTGTGTCTCTGTGTCTATGTGTGTGTATCTATGTGTGTGTCTCTGTGTCTGTATGTATGTCTCTGTGTCTACGTGTGTGTCTCTCTGTGTGACTTGGTGTGTCTGTGTGTGTCTGTGTGTGTCTGTGTGTGTCTCTGTGTCTCTGTGTGTGTCTCTGTGTCTGTAGGTGTAGCTCTGTGTGTGTCTCTGTGTGTCTCTGTGTCTGTGTCTGTGTGTGTCTGTGTGTGTGTCTATGTGTGTGTCTGTGTGTGTGTCTGTGTCTGTGTGTGTGTCTCTGTGTGTCTGTGCGTGTGTCTCTGTGTGTGTGTCTCTGTGTCTGTGTGTGTGTCTGTGTCTGTCTCTGTGTCTGTGTGTGTCTCTGTGTCTATGTGTGTGTATGTGTGTGTGTCTCTCTGTGTGTTTCTCTGTGTCTGTATGTGTGTGTCTCTGTGTCTGTGTGTGTGTCTGTGTGTGTCTCTGTGTCTGTGTGTGTCTGTGTGTGTGTCTGTGTGTGTGTGTCTCTGTGTCTGTACGTGTGTCTCTCTGTCTATGTGTGTGTCTCTGTGTGTGTCTCTGTGTCTCTATGTGTGTGTCTGTGTGTGTCTCTGTGTCTGTGTGTGTCTGTGTGTGTCTCTGTGTGTGTCTGTGTGTGTCTCTGTGTCTGTATGTGTGTCTCTGTGTATATATGTGTGTCTGTGTGTGTCTGTGTGTGTCTGTGTGTCTCTATGTGTGTGTATGTGTGTGTCTCTGTGTCTGCGTGTGTGTCTCTGTGTATGTGTGTGTCTTTGTGTCTGTATCTGTGTGTGTATCTGTGTCTCTCTGTGTGTCTCTTTGTCTCTGTGCGTGTCTGTGTGTGTGTCTCTGTGTGTGTGTCTCTGTATGTGTATCTGTGTATGTGTGTCTGTGTGTGTCTCTGTGTGTGTCTCTGTGTGTGTCTCTGTGTCTCTCTGTGTGTCTGTGTGTCTGTGTCTGTGTGTGTGTCTCTGTGTCTGTATGTGTGTCTCTGTGTCTATGTGTGTGTATGTGTGTGTCTCTGTGTGTGTGTCTCTGTGTGTGTCTCTGTGTCTCTATGTGTGTGTCTCTGTGTGTGTGTCTCTGTGTCTGTGTGTGTCTCTCTATGTGTGTGTGTCTTTGTGTCTGTATCTGTGTGTGTGTCTCTGTGTGTGTCTATGTGTGTGTCTCTGTGTGTGTCTGTGTGTGTCTCTGTGTCTCTCTGTGTGTCTCTGTGTGTGGGTCTCTGTGTGTGTCTGTGTGTCTGTATGTGTGTCTGTGTGTCTGTGTGTGTCTGTGTGTGTCTCTGTGTGTGTCTCTGTGTCTCTGTGTCTCTATGTGTGTGTCTGTGTGTGTCTCTGTCTGTGTGTTTGTCTCTCTGTGTATGTGTCTTTGTGTGTGTATCTGTGTCTGTGTGTGTCTCTGTGTCTCTGTGTGTGTCTCTTTGCATGTGTGTGTCTGTGTGTGTCTGTGTGTGTCTCTGTATGTGTCTCTGTGTCTGTGTGACACAGAGTAACACACACAGAGACACACACACATATACAAGGAGGGAGAGAGGGAGGGAGGAAGAGTGTCTGTGTGTCTCTCTCTCAGAGACACACACACATACACAGAACACACATAGACACACACACAGACACAGAGACACACACACACAGACACACACACAGACACTCCGAGACACATAGACACACACAGAGACACACACACAGACACACACAGAGACACAGAGACACAGACACACACACAGACACAGATTAACACACACACAGAGACACACACACAGACACAGGGAGGGAAAGAGGGAGGGAGGGATGGAGGGAGAGTGTCTGTGTCTCTCTCAGAGACACACCCACATACACAGACACACACATAGAGACACACACAGAGACACAGAGTCACACACACACACAGACACAGACACACACACCGAGACACACAGAGACACACCGAGACACAGATACACACACAGAGACACACATACAGAGACACAGAGACACAGACACACACAGACACAGAGTAACACACACACAGAGACAGGAGGGAGAGAGGGAGGGGGGGGAGGGAGGGAGGGAGAGTGTCTGTGTGTCTCTCTCAGAGACACACGCACACAGAGACACAGAACACACATAGAGACACACACACAGACACATAGTCACACACACACAGACACACACACATAGACACACACAGAAACACACAGAGACACACACACACAGACACACACACACAGACACTGATACACAGACACACACACAAACACAGAGTAACACACAGACACAGACACACCGAGACACAGAGCCACACACAGAGACACACCCACAGAGACACACACAGAGACACAGACACACACACAGACACAGAGTAACACAGACACAGAGTAACACACACGCAGAGACATAGAGACGCACACAGAGTCACACAGACACACACGGAGACACACACACACAGACACAGACACGCACACAGACACACCGAGACACAGAGACACACACACAGACACAGAGTAACACACACAGACACGGAGTAACACACACACACAGACACAGGGAGGGATAGGCGCAAGGAAACTGCTAGATGGCGCTGATGGCGACCTACTTCACGCAAAACCCACCAGGTGCATGGCTCGCAGTCGCGAATCGGACGGTATATGTGCACGCGCCAGTCGGTATATGTGCGCATCCCTTAGCTTCGGTTTTAATCGCGATCGGGTCGCAATCGGGTCGCGTCGGGCGCAAAGTTTTAGTGCGCGAGTCGTAAACGGTAGGTGTGTACCTAGCATAAGAGGTAAATGATATAGAGGGCCCCCCCCTCCCCCCCCCCCCCCCCCCCTCAACTGTTAGATACAGATCACTGCACACCCAGACACAACAGGGCAGTGAGGCCAAAACAACCAAGGCATGGATACAAGCATGCTTACCGTTAATTTGTGGATATGTGAATGCTTACTGTTGATTGGATGATCTGATCATGTGACAGGCCATCTTCGATTCCACAACCACTATATAATAATAAACTTGAGGGTGCAAGCTCTCTCTACCTTTGACTCTATACTCTGCCTTTCTTCTACTTGCCTGTAGTGATTTCATATTTAGCCTGCCTACAAAAGTATAGCTGCCAGCCGACGACTTTACACGCGTATGTGGTACATATTATATTATTAGACTGCACATATCTCAGAAGATGAGCCATCTTCTGACATGGTTATAGGTATTCTAAAGGCCTTCCTTGCCCTGACCCTTGTACATACATATATATATATAAATGTTCTCAAATGCACTACACAGCTCTGCACGCTGATCCCCTTCCCGCCCTTACCCCACCCCTACTACACCTTCTTTCAAAACCTATTACCTAAAATTTTCCTTTAAATTGACATAAAACCTGTCTGATGTAAGTCCCCACTGCAATCTCAGACCGCGATCCCATCATTAGGCCACACAGAACGGAACACTCGTGATGGGATACAAATTTAAAAAAAAAAGAAATGGCCAGGTTTCCGCATTTGGTATTGGTGATTGGATCCACTGATTTGCATATTTGCAATATAGTATATATATATATGTGTATTGTAGATATGTTATATCTTTTTGAAAAGAGAAGAGAGAAAACAAAGGAAGAAAGAAGTGTTTAAACACAATTCTAGAGTCATCTTGTACATTTATTGATGCATGCTCACCAAGTGCATAATACATATGTTGAACTGGAATTGCATGCAGTTACTATTACGACAAATAGTCAATTTATATTATGCTTCTATTATCGAACAGGTTTTTCATGTGGTTATTATTGCAACTGATATTGTCATTTATGTACCAACAAATTGTAATTAACGGCCGGAAGACCAGTGCTCTGGCGCTGACAAAAGACATTATTCGCTGAATAAAATACATTTAGTAAAAAAAAAAAAAAAAGAGGGAATTGAGGGATATTCAATTTAGATAATAATATTCGTTGGTGGAGCTTTACATCGTGGCAGCATCTAAGGTCATATCAGGATGGCTGCTGACTTGTGACAGTGTGACTCATGCAACTTTATAGTACTGCCCCACCGGGAGACTAGGCCACCAGCCCCATGACCTGATATCCCACTCAGTCACATTATTCTGACACTGAACCAACCAGTCCTTGTCCTGTCCTATTAATGCCAAGCAACTGGCTAGGAAGCGACAGGTATCAATTCTTATGTCTTGGGTTTGACTCCGATTCAATTACCAAGTTCGAATTTTATATAGGATTAGTTAGCAGGTTAAAAAATATGGTTGTCGCACACTGAGTTTTGGGATGTTTTCATATTGGAATACATCACTAGAAAGCAACAAATTATATCTAATTTACTGGATATTCCCATGACATTTAGGTGGGACCGGATTGAGTAAATTAACAGTGAATATTAGTCGACTTTGGTAATTGAACCAGTGGTCAAACGGGTACTATAACCACCATAGCCCAAACGACGTAAGTTCTCCAGTATCTGTCTAACATGCCTGCCTCTGGAGCTTTCAAACCTCCCAAAATGCATAGGAAATTAGTGTATAGGTAGTTCTTGGAAGATTTATACTGCCTATCATGGATAAGTCTGAATAGACTTGTTTTCACCATTAGGCAGTTTGTCGATAGAAAGCCCAACCCTACACTTTTACCGACCCAAGGGATTTTTGATGTCCCACACCACATAGACATGGTATGAGAGCAACTGGCCTTTGATGACGCTGCAAGTTCTACACAGCGGTGGAAATCCAAATTGGCAGAGATGGGGGCACAGGGAATCCAACCACCAACCTTCAGATTAGGAGTCCGACCTAGAAAAAAGTCAGACGCTCTAACCACTCCGCCACAGAGAACACCACGGGTAGTTGCGTCTTTAAGGTGCTCACTTTCATGATAGGTGTCTATTCATCCTATCATTGGAGGCTACCCCGTCTCCAATACTTCATTATGTAAGCAGCCCGTCTCCCTGAACGTGTAGCACATGTATATAGCAATGTCATATTAAGTAGGAAATTGGGCCTTGCTTGGACATCTTTGTTGTGTATTATTTTGAGAGAAGAGGACAACGCAGGAGGGAGGAGGAGGGGGAGAAGGAATAGGAGGAGACAGAAGGAGGGGAGGAAAGACGAGGGGGAGGGGAGAAGGAGGAGAGGGGAGGAGGGGGAGGGGAGAAGGAGTGAGGGGAGAGGTGAGAGGTGAGGAAGAGGGAGGGGAGGAAAGAGGAGGGGGGAAGGAGCAGAGGGGAGGAGGGGGTAGGATGGGGAGGGGCGGGAGAGGATGTAGAGGGGGGAGAAGGAGGAGAGGGGAGGAGGGGGAGGGGAGAAGGAGTGAGGGGAGAGGTGAGAGGTGAGGAAGAGGGAGGGGAGGAAAGAGGAGGGGAGAAGGAGGAGAGGGGAGGAGTGGGAGGAGGGGAGGGGAGAAGGAGTGAGGGGAGGGGTGAGAGGTGAGGAAGATGGAGGGGAGGAAAGAGGAGGGGAGGAAGAGGATGTAGAGGGGGAGAAGTGCAGAAGGGGAAAGGGGAGGAAAAGAAAGAGGAAGGTGTGAAGAATGAGGTAGGGTAGGCACAGGGAAGGAGAGGAGGGGGTTGATATGCAGGGTGACAGCATGAAGAGGGCGATGAGGCAGGGCAGGAGCAGGGAGAGGATGATGGAGAGGATAGGGAGGATGAGAGTAGGATGCTTAGGCGAGGGGGAGGAAGGAGGGAGGGAGGGATGGGGGAGGGGGGAGGTGGCAGCATGGTCTGGTTATTGACCCTGCGGTGACTGCCATAACATCCTTCGATTCATCATGTCACCGGATAACAGCCCCCCTCCTCCCCTCCTCCAGCCCCCCCCGCCCCCAAATCCCCACTCCCACCCACCCACCACCACACCCCCTCACTCTCCAAACACCGCGCCCATCCGGCGTGCGCTGAATACAAGGGGATACTAATGTGTATTTTATTTTCGCGGATTTATTTAATTAATTGACCCTTTTAATACCACTGCCAATTCCTCACTATTGGTTTCGGTGTTTGGAATGGAATACTGGAACTGTTCTAACTTAATTCTAATAAGGTGATTTAAGATTTAGTTTTATGGAAATGCTAAGGGTTATGTTGGAATATGTTCGCGAAAATTACTTTCTGATCTCATTGAGGAGGCAGGAGACAGGCCGTGGGGCATTAATAGTCACAGGTGTCAGGTAAAGCTCTCTAATCTAACCACACCAATCCCCTCAGGGCCGGCTTTGCTAACAATTAGCAGACGGGAATAAGACCCATAAATGTTTCTAAAATGAACCCAACCGAGACCCACACCGAATTAAGCCGTTTCAAGTCGCATATTCTGATGGTTTTTGAATTTAAAGATAAATATATTCAGTTGATGATTTTGATCGAACTTACCTTTTTTGAAGGAAGTTTTAGTATCACTGACTAACTTTAGAGATGGTTGAAGTAAAAATAATTATTGACAATTAACATTGGGATTATGCTGTTTTTGTTGTTATTTATTGTTGGTTTATATCCTAACAACATCTAAGGTCATATCAGGATGGGTACCGACTTGTGACAATGTGCACTGATGGCGACTTTATAGTGCTGCCCCACTGAGAGATGAGGTCACCAGCATGACCTGGTATCCAACACAGTGACATTATCCTGATACTGTGCTAACCGGTCCCTGTCCTATCCTATCAATGTTGAGCGCCAGGCTAGGTAGCAAAAAACTTAAATTTTATAAGTCATTGGTTTGACTCGACTGTGATTCAAACTGGCGACCTTCCGCACGGGAAGTCTGCGCTCTACAGGAATGTGTGCTGAAATGCTGAGTACTATAGGCTTCAGTAGGGAAAGGTTGTATTAAACTGACTTACTATGTGTTCTATGTAGCATTGCATCTTTATTAATAAATGTACCAGTATCTAAGTTACATATTGTCATGTTAGATAAATTATTATGTTACTGTTTGGCTTTCAAAATGTTGGTACTTTAATAAATATACATAGTCATGCCACTAAGCAAAGCCAACTAGGTTTTATATGGGAAGGTTTCGTTTGTTTGTTTGTTGTTTTACATCCTAACAACATCTAAGGTCATATCAGGACGGGTACCGACTTGTGACAGTGCTCACTCATGGTGATTTTATAGTGCTGCCCCACTGGAATACCAGGCCACCAGCACCATGACCTGATAGTCTACTCAGTCACATTATCCTGACGCTGAGCCAACCAGTCCTTTTCCTTTCCTAATAATGCCGAGCACCAGGCTAGGAAGCAGCAAGTATCAATTTTTAAGTTATTGGTTTGACTCGACCAGGGTTCGAACCCACGACCCCATGATCTACCAACACGGGAGACGGACGTTCTAACTCATTCGGCCATCCCGTCTGGTATATATGGGAAGAAACTATCAAATTGGTTTAAATGACTTACAAAACTACCTTAAAATGAGCTACCTCATCCTAAATCCTATTTGTCCAACATACAAACATAATCTGTGCCGTTCTCTGTGGTGGAGTGGTTAGAGTGTCTGACTTTTTTCTAGGTCAGACTCCTAATCTCAGGGTCGGCGGCTTGATTCCCCGTGCCCCCAGCTCTGCCAATTTGGATTTCCACCGCTGTGTATAACTGACAGCGTCATCAAAGGCCGGTTGCTCTCATACCATGTCTATGTGGTGTGGGAGGTTAAAAATCCCTTGGGTCAGTAAAAGTGTAGGCTCGGGCTTTCTATCGACCAGCAGTGGAATGAGGAAGACCAGTCGTCTATGACTGAAATTTCCCCTGCTTAAACAACTAATGGACCAAACCAAAAAACAAACAAAAATCTCCAGAAAATCCCACAAGCATTAATCTCCATAAAAGAAAAGTCTAATTCTTATATTACCAACAAATATGTTGTAATCTGTGTTATGTGATAATAACTTGTTTAATGTGTCATTCATTAATCTAAATTTGTATCATTAACTGTCAATGTTAACACATCAAAGAGCAGTATTTTGGACGTGACAAATGATATATTGATGTATATGAATACTTATATTCCATGATATACGAATAATTTTAATCCAACCCGATAGAACATTAAAAAAAAAACCCATGTACTGGACTTGCTGCAAATTAGTTTAATTCATAGAAGAGGTTGTTAAAAACAATTAAATATAGTAGATAAATGCAAATGCAGCGAAAGCCGACAACATTATATGTCCACGACTTTCCTTATTCACATACACCATCCCATTGCTAACATTTTGTAAAGTCGTCGGCTGGCAGCCGCAGTTGTGTAGCCAAGCGTATATGAAATCACTACAGGGAAGTAGAAGTAAGGCAGAGTATAGAGTCAAAGGTAGAGAGAGCTTGCACCCTCAGGTTTATTATTATATAGTGGTTTTAGAATTCAAGATGGCCTGTCACATGACCAGATCCTCCAATCAACATTAAACAGTCACATGTCCACTAATCAACAGTATGCATTCTAGTATCCATGCCTTGGTTGTTTTGGCCTCACCTGCCCTGTTGTGTCTGGGTGTGCAGTGATCCGTATCTAACAGATGGGGGGGATGGGGTTGTGAGCAGAGCTGCTAAGGCCCTATCACACTAACAGTAGTGCCCCTCTCACACTACCTATAGAATACACAATGTCTATTTAATCTAGGTAAAGGATCACCAGCACTCCACAATACCACATGCATCTGGTCACATTACATCATTTACCTTATATATAACATTTGTAATCCCATATAGACTAGTTCACATTACCCACCAATGTGTAATTATCGGAATATTTGACAATTTATTGGCATCACCGACCGAATTGTGTAATTAATTGTCAGCACGGATGGCTTGAAGACCAGCGCTTCAGATGTCAATGAATAATATATTCTGGCGAATAAAATATTTACACACAAGAAAAAAGATCTTTAGTCTGTCTTAAGGAAAAACATTACATCTCTGGATTTCTGAAACATGAGAAAGCACCTTTCGGCCAACTGACTACATAAACGAACAAAGGAATGAGTAGATACAATGAAAAGCAGCATCCTTTGTGATAATATTTGTTTTTGGTAAAAAGGTAGCTATGCTGGCACCAACAGGCGTAGTTCACAGAGGTGGTGGTGTGATGTCGTTGCCAAATAGATTAAATAAATGAGGTCAGCAACGACGGAGCAAGACAACGCATTCCTGAGTCACACTAAATAAATAAATAAATAAAACATTTATATAGCGCCCGATCCAGCAAGCCGTTCTCAGGCACTTTACATAACAAAACAATATACAGGAAAATAGATTCCACCTAGTTAAAAGCAGATTTAAACAAATGTGTCTTAAGACCTTTTTTAAAAGCACCAACAGATTTACAATCAGTGATATATACTGGCAGAGCATTCCACAGCCTCGGGGCAGCAATACTAAAAGCACGATCCCCAAAGCCTTTGAGTCTGCTCCGAGGAATTGCTACCTGGCTGGAGACTGGGCAGCGAAAATTCGACGGCGACTAGCTCTGTTTCTGGACACCGCACTCTCATCATCTCCCACCGTTCTAACTGGCATCCATCCCTCCAACTGCCAGACGCTACACAGGTGCTCGACCTTAGATAACAGATTCAGTTTTACCCAGCGTAGGGGTGAATAAATGAACCATGTCTAAATCCGAGCAAAAAAACTGCCTCGGTATGAATCAACTATAAACAAACAGTGCATAAGCATATGTCTAAGTGCACCCTCCTCCCCTCTATGTGCGCTATGTAACTTTAAAGGCCCAGTCACACCTTACCGGACTGAGTACCGGACACCACCGGACAAAGAATTTTCTAGTCCGGCGGCGTTCGGTATAAAAATATACCGAAATGTACCGAAATGTACCGAAATGTACTGGACAAAACGAACGCTAAACGGACAAGGAACGTACATTAACGAATAGCCACCGGACGATAACCGGACGATAACCGGACGACAACCGAATGTCTAACGGACGGACCGGACACCAACCGGACACCAACTGGACACCAACCAGACACCAACCGGATACCAACCGGATACCAACCGGACACCAACCGGACACCTACCGGACGGTTCACGGACGCACCAAAAACCGGCGGACCAAATTTCCGCAGCACCGTCAATGGACTCTGCAGGAAGCAAGCCGGAGACATAACGGATGGGTAACGGACATGAACCAGACAAAACGGACTAAGCAGACTTAAAACGGACACCAGGCCTACACGTTAGTCGGGCGGTGTCCAGTACAAGTTTTGTGCATGTTCAAAACTTGCTACTGGACACACCGGACAACACCGGACAGATAACGGACACACCGGATGCGTACCATATATAAACCGTACATTGCCGTATTTCACCAGACAGTGTCCGTTTTCTATCTGGTACCCCAATCCGGTGATGTGTGAATGGGGCTTTATAACAGTGCTATCAAAGCTACATAGCACACACATTGGTGAGTCACGCTCAGCACTCCCCTGTAGTATAGAGCCCAGGCCTGCACCCTCCCCCGGTGGGAGGGTGCAGGGCCCTGGAGCTCACAGGGAGACGTCTGCTCTCTCTGAAAACGAGTCCAAGAATGATAAGAGCCCTACTGAAACGATATCCTATAGCGGTTGGCCTCGTGGCCTGATTACAATCATACTTGGGAGTGAATACAACAAGAACAAGATGGTAGCCACTAGCAAATCTCGATTGAATTCTTAAAGTCTATTAATGTGAATCATTATTCGCCGCTATAGTATATGGATTTGAATGATATATTTAGCATATTAGATTGGAAAATAATGTGATTATTTCCATAGCTCAGCATTCTGATATCTTGTCTAACGGGTTGCTTAGCACCCCTGTGCATGATGCAGGGATGCGAAAAGAATTAACCCAAGCCCATGCACTAACACTCAGAATGTTACTAAGTGATCATGTCCTTTTACATTCGTTTTAAAAGGAGCAAGCTTGATCATTTATTTATTTATTTTGCTCATAATGGATAAGTGTGTTAACACTTGTTTTCACCGCTTGGCAGCACTAGTCCAATTTGATTCAAATCTTTAGAATTTTGTTTCAGTAATAAATTTGGTTTTCTAGAATACCACAGAATAAAATTGGACCACTTCTCGCTTTAAATGGACCCGGTATAGGCTGCTGAGATATGAACCATACTCCAACAAATGCTCTCCAAGCATACCCTTGCAGGTTTTCAGTTTATGTAACTGTATATGTGGGGGGAGAGTGCTGAAATTGGTTGCTCCTGTTGTGTTGTAATTATTCCAGCAGCACTGACAAGGGTTTTAGACAACCATACAGAGAAAAATGTTAGAATTTGCAATCTAAAATGCTAAATATATAGTTCAAATGTTTATTTCTCATAACCAGCTACTTTGTGTGTGAATAATTGATTAAATCATGTAGATTAATAGACTTTAAAAGTTGAATTGAGAGCTTTATGTGGCTGCCATCTTGTGGGTTGCCATGGCTCCCCCTGTGTGTGGGGAACCCCTCTATGTCATGTGATGAGGGAATCCCACCTATGATGTCATTCATACATCACATACCTCAACACTCTCCTCCCACATGTTCAGTTGCATGAACTGAACAAACTAAGCAAAGGTATGTTTGGAGAGCTTTTGATGCTGGATTCGTTTGTATCTGGGTGAGGTATACCCGGCGACTTTAAGCAATCACGTCTGCCACCACGTCTGCCACCATGTCTGCCACCATGTCTGCCACCATTACTACTATGCTATATTGGCAGGCATATTTTATGTTGCCCACTTCTCGCTTTAAGCAATCACGTCAGCCACCATGTCTGCCACCATTACTACTATGCGATATTGGCAGGTATATTTCATGTTGACCACTTCTCGCTTTAAGCAATCACGTCTGCCACCATGTCTGCCACCATTACAACTATGCGATATTGGCAGGTATATTTCATGTTGACCACTTCTCGCTTTAAGCAATCACGTCTGCCACCATGTCTGCCACCATTACTACTATGCGATATTGGCAGGTATATTTCATGTTGACCACTTCTCGCTTTAAGCAATCACGTCTGCGCCATGTCTGCCACCTTTACTACTATGTGATATTGGCAGGTATATTTCATGCTAACCACTTCTCGCTTTAAGCAATCACGTGTGCCACCATGTCTGCCACCATTACAACTATGCGATATTGGCAGGTATATTTCATGTTGACCACTTCTCGCCTTAAGCAATCACGTCTGCCACCATGTCTGCCACCTTTACTACTATGTGATATTGGCAGGTATATTTTATGTTGACCACTTCTCGCTTTAAGCAATCACGTCTGCCACCCTTACTACTATGCTATATTGGCAGGTATTGTTGACCACTTCTCGCTTGAAGCAATCACCACTAATTAACCAACTAACTGAATTAGCTGAAGTTTGACACAGTTTTCCAGCATCTTGTGCCAATTTTAAAGACCCATAAAACACCCTGGCGTAATGACTGAGCTATACTGAGAGCAGCTCAGATCGCTTGACCTCATTCTACCCAACCGGACACAATGACTTAGTGAGTAGTCATATACTGATAGGACGTAAAAGCCCAATTCCCCAATTCCCCAATCAGTCCACTCTCCTGAATGGCGATTTGGTGCTAATTTAGACCCATTAATGTGATTTTAACAGTTAGTGCGTTCACTCCATATTGGCTATATCTGAAACATTTATTTTTATAACAATAAGTTTAGATTTTGAACTGCGCTTAGGATATGAGGTCGGTGTAGCTCCGATCTGTCATTATTACTATCGTGTGATATTAGCAGGGATATTGTCTGTATTACTACTACATAATAATGGTTGATATAGTTCATATCTGCCAATGTTAATATTCTGTTATATTTTCAGGTATATTTCATGTCTGCCAGTATTACTATTACGCTATATTGACAGGTATATTTCATGTCTGCCACTATTACTACTATGCTATAT
This sequence comes from Branchipolynoe longqiensis, assembly GCA_030323885.1. NCBI lineage: Eukaryota > Metazoa > Annelida > Polychaeta > Phyllodocida > Polynoidae > Branchipolynoe > Branchipolynoe longqiensis. Next base: position 25,506,891 of record CM059190.1, on the reverse strand, counting down.
TGGCAGGTATATTTCATCTCTGCAACTATCAGTTCTATTCTATATTGGCAAGTATATTTCATGTATGCCACTATTACTATTATGCTATATTGGCAGGTATATTTCATGTCTGCCACTATTACTATTATGCTATATTGACAGGTATATTTCATGTCTGCCACCATTACTAATATGCTATATTGGCAGGTATATTTCATATATGCCACTATTACTATTATGCTATATTTGCAGGTATATTTCATGTCTGCAACTATCAGTTCTATGCTATATTGGCAGGTATATTTCATGTCTGCCACAATTACTACTATGCTATATTGGCAGGTATATTTCATGTCTGCCACGATTGCTACTATGCTATATTGGCAGGTATATTTCATGTGTGCCACTATCAGTACTATGCTATATTGGCAGATATACTTAACGCCTGCCAGTATTACTACTATCCTATATTGGCAGACATATTTCATGTCTACCAGTATTGCTACTACGTTATATTGGTAGATATAATTCATGTCTGCGATTAGGACTACCATGTTTTAATGAGAGATATAGCTTATGTATCTATCAGTATTCCAACTATGCCATATCGGCAGGTATATCTCATTATCACCAGTCTTACTGCTATGCTATATTACTACTGTCATATATTAGCAAGCATGAGTCATCTCTATCTGTCTCTCCATAATGGTACATGGCTTCAAAGTACAGATAGCCAGACCAATATTGCGCTGACATAACAAATGCACTGTCACTGCAGAACAGTGAAATTAAATGTGTGATAGCTCATGGTCTTCCACACTGCTACGCACTCACGGAAGAATGCCAAGATTGAGTAACAGTACACTTCAACTGTTTTTTTACAAAACCTATTCGCTCTCCATGGTGTCAACAGTCAACTGACCCGCCCCCTAACTTGCTTGGTCCCACGTCGCCTCTATAGGTGGGTGGGGTGTGTGCTAGCCACACTCAGTAAAGGGCAGCCCAGTCAGAGCCCTGCCCAGTGTCTAGTGTGCTGCCACCTAGCGCAGTTCAGTGTAGCTGCGTAGGTGTGCGGCATAGTGTCTGCCGCCACCACATGGTAGTGGAGCTCATGTACAGACTACTACAAATGCAAAAATAAATTAGTACATTGAAAGAATTACACTTGTCGCCTCCTAACCGGGCGCTCAGCATCAATGGGATAGGGCAATGACTGGTTAGGTCAGTGTCAAGATAATGTGACTGAGTGGGATATCGGGTCATGGTGCAGGCGGCCTGATTTCCCAGTGGGGCAGCACTGTAAATTCACCAAGAGTGCACACTGTCACAAGTCCGTATCGGTCCTGATATGACCTTAGATGTTAGCAGGACATAAATCTCCAATCTCCAACCAACCACCCACAATTGAAAATGGCTGCATATCTCAGGGATTCTCCAGTAAGAGGGTCTGCCATAATGAGTGCACACTGTCACAAGTTCGTACCCGTCCTGATATGACCTTAGATGTTACCAGGAGGTAAGACTCCAAGAACGAACGAAGCAACCAACAATTCAAATGGCTGCATCTATCAAGGGTTCTCCAGTAAAAGGGTGTGCCACCATGAGTGCACACTGTCACAAGTTGGTACCCATCCTACTATGACCTTAGATGTTTCCAGGACGTAAGACTCCAACAACGAACCAAGCTGCCAACATCGAACATGGCTGGATCTATCAGGGGCTCTCCAGTAAGAGGGTCTGCCGCTGACAGGTACTATATTATATATATGGCAGGTTAAGCACTGCCCCTGCCTGTCCAGATTAGCTGCTATTACCCTGATTTAATGGGAGCGGACGTAGCGCCCCCCCCCCCCCCCCCCCCCGCTCACCGGGTCACCTACCCTTAATGTCTGGACTGGACAGATAGATATTGTTTCCGGGTATACATACGCAGGAAACTCTGTCACGGTAGAGCAACTTCATTTGCGAGAGTATATAAAATCATGCTATATCCGTGAGACATTGATAAGCAAAGTGGTTTAATATATGAGAGCATATAGAGTGTCATAGTATATTCGTGAGACATTGGTAAGCGAAGTGGTTTAATATAAAAGAGTATATCAACTTATATTATATCTGTGATACTTTGATAAACAAAGTGGCTTAATATATGAGAATATTTAAAAATCATACTATATCTGTGAGACACTGATATGTGAAGTCGTTTAATATACAAGAGTATATAAAACATGCTATATTGAACATTAAACATTGATTTATATACTGTGAGACATTGATATGTGAGTGTTAATTCGGTATAACTGCTATATCTGTATCATGTAAGCGAAGTGGCTTAATATATGAGAATATTTAAAAATCATATTATATCTGTGAGACATTGGTACGTGAAGTGGTTTAATATAGAAGAGTATATAAAAACATTTTATATCTGTGATACATTGATAAGCGAAGTGGTTTAATATATGAGAATATTTAAAAATCATACTATATCTGTGAGACATTGGTATGTGAAGTCGTTTAATATACAAGAGTATATAAAACATGCTATATCTGTGATACATTGATAAGTGAAGTGGCTTAATATATGAGAATATTAAAAAATCCTACTATATCTGTGAGACATTTATACATGAAGTGGTTTAATATATCAGAGTATATAAAACATGCGGTATCCGTGATACATTGATAAGCGAACTGGTTTAATATATGAGAATATGTAAAAATCATACTATATCTGTGAGACATTTATACGTGAAGTGGTTTAATATATAAGAGTATATAAAAACATGCTATATCCGTGATACATTGATAAGCGAAGTGGTTTAATATATGAGAATATTTAAAAATCATATTATATCTGTGAGACATTGATATGTGAAGTCATTTAATATACAATAGTATATAAAAACCTGCTATATCCTTGATACATTGATAAGCGAAGTGGTTTAATATATGGGAGTATTTAACATCATAATATATCTGTGAGACATTAATAATCGAAGTAGTTTAATATGCGAGAGTATGTTAAATGGATAAGCGAAGTGGCTGAACTTAGTAGAGTGTACAAAATCAAACTATATATCTAAGTTAAATATGCATAATCAAATCTGGTTAGGCGTTTTGGTTTAGATAATTTGATGGGTTCTTTTGTACTAAGTCGCGGTTTGTAATAGGTATAAATACAAAAGTTACGCTATTTTCTAAACACTTAATCTCCTCCCGCATTTTGTTATTGTATTTACTGCATCGGAAACAGTTTTTACCTCGGAATTATGTCTATTTTAATAGGCATCCTGATAACAATTAATGCATACTAGTCTGTTGAAAGTAAAATTCTTTGAAACAAAATCATCCACGTAGATTTGATCCCACACACCCAACTTATATACGAGTGCACTTACTAAACAGTGGTCATTACAGAAAAGTCAAATTAAGTGAGCTTAGTTAGTATTCATTGCAGATACCCTATATGTCCCAATAGTCATGCGCTGCGCGAGTGCAAACACATGGAGGTGCGTCTATTAAAAGTTAAAGAATTTCATGGATTTGATCTTGTCATGCCTCTGAAATAAAGTGGGGTTATCTTATTTTATGCGCATTCAGTCTGAATATGATCATCAATTTTTAGTTGTGTTTGCCGTGCCTCTGAAATAAAGTGGGATTGTCTTATTTTATGTGCATTTAGTCTGACTATGATTGTAAATTAATCTTGAACGGGGGGGTGTGCTTCTATTGGGTAGTGCGCTTCTATTGAGAAATATATGGTAGGTGTGAGGAAGAAATTAAAAGAAGGATAACAATAGCCCGAACAACATTCTCCAAAATGTATAGAGTGTTAACATCAAGTAAGATATTAATACAAACAAGGAAGCGTATTCTTCAGTGTTATGTGTGGTCTACTCTAATGTATGGGGCAGAGACATGGACAATCTCTAAGAAAATGTACAAACGTTTAGCAGCATTTGAGATGTGGACTTATCGAAGGATGATGAAAATATCATGGACAAAGAAGATCACCAACAAAGAAGTTCTCAGAAAAATTAAAAATAAGAAAAGCTTGTTTGCCACTATACAGACAAAGAAACTTATCTATTTTGGCCACATCATTCGTCAGAGTTCAATATATCGTACATTGTTGGAAGGGAAGGTGAATGGCAGCAGAGGGAGAGGGAGACCAAGAACATCATGGTTTACAAATATTTCACAGTGGACAGGCTTGAATTATTCACAGTCTATCAGAACAGCACAACATCAGGACAAGTGGAGAACCATTGCATCCAACCCTCGACTAGAGGATGGAACTATTGATTGATTGATGGTAGGTCACATTTGATCAGTTTAATAGAACTTGTCAGTGCTGAGGCCAAAGTCCTTCATTTTCAGTTCAAATATCTCCAAAGTTAATCCTTTAAAGCTGCATAGTCCGATCATTGCGGCTAGGCACACATGACGAGGAGGCATGAGTGGGATAACATGTCTTTATTCCAGGCGGCCCCCAGGGGCATTACATGAATGGTTTTGCTGATTTGCGGCCGTCCGCGAGCTGCAAGGAATCAGGGTCATGTGGTGATCAGAGTAGGAGATGAGAATGGCATGAATGAGAGGGGACAGATGATCAAGGCGAGGCGAGGTGAGATGTCAACCAGCGGGTAGCAGTAATTGAGTAAAGTAATATATTATATAGTAAAAGTAGAAGGTTAGTTAATTAATAAATGGTTAATTACATAAATGGTCCTGACCATTGGTTAATTGATATAATAGAACTAATTGATGATTATTGTTATTGTTTATCTTTCTTCGCGGTGTGGGCGGGTGGGTAAAATTGAGCAGTGGTCAGTCCGGATGGGTGAAGCGGAGTGACCAGCGTAGAGGCATGGGTAGCGGTTATGAGGTATGCTGTGATTGGCCGGATGAGCCAGGAGTGAGTTGGGGGGGCGAGGGAGTGGGGATGGGAGCGAGTGCTCATTCGGGGTCATTGCGGGGCACGCGAGGCGGCGAGGCAGAACAACAACCCCCCTTCCCGGCAATGGTGGGTGAGGGGGGGTTGTTCCGCCTCACCGCCCCGCGTGCCCTGCAATGACCCCGAATGAGCACTCACTCATTCCCCATGAAGTATACACATTTTCATAACCAAAATAATTATTCAGAATTGATTCTACGTATCTAACTTTGATACTGATGCACTTAGTAAGCATGTGTTTCTACATAGAAGGCAATATTGATATAATTTAATAGAAGACGTTACTCTAGAAGCCTATGGTGCCAGCGTTTTGGTGTGACATGACTGATTTGACATGATTGGACTTCAAATGTCTCAAAACGTATCCACTTATAATATAAAAGTTACGACAAACCAAAGTAAGGTAGATTATTACAATCAAGTTAATATATTTATCTCAGAAAAATGACAGAAACTCAAGACCAACAGACTGCAACTTTAAAACAAAAGTTAATTCACCCTAAACTATCGTAAAGTAAAACCCATCTAAATCGACCGACCAATGGAGGTGGTTGGTTTAGGGAGCTGTTTTATGATTACAATGATATTGCATCTGTGATCGTTTTGGACCCAAATAAAGCGATCGATATACAGGAGTGGTCGACCTTAGAGAGGGTTTACTGTAGATTGTAATGATCAACCTTATGTTTGTATCTAAAAAGAATATGGAAGAAATTCAAAACCAAAGGATTATGGGAACTTCAGCCTCCTATAATTGTGTAGTGATTCGGACCCTTGATCAGGGTTGTTGTCGTCCCGGCCACAGCAGAGGGAGGATGAATGAGGGGGGCCGGCTGGTGGACATGTCAGAGGTGGATTAGAAATCAGGTCACTGTGCAACCACCTGCGCAGTGACCTGCGCACAACATGCTATGGGCGGCCTGTCACGGCAGGTTCGTTACGACCGACACATCCGAGCTGAGGCACTTCAAACGGCTCTAATTAACAACATTACCCACCCATCTACACTCCGCCATGTTAGTACCAATCCATCAGCTCTCGTCATGTGCGGTACTTCTAAAATGAAGCACTTCAAAAGCTACCACCCATCCAATACCTCATGTTATGTGCGATACATCCTACGTGAGGCACTTCAAACAGCTCTAATTAACAAGATCGCCCCACCGGCTCACCCTCACACTCACCACCCATCCAACACCTCTTGTTATGTGCGATACTTCCAACATGAAACCCTTCTAATGGCTCTAATTAAAAACATCGTCCACCTACTCACCCTCACACTCACCACCCATCCAACACCTCTTGTTATGTGCGATACTTCCAACATGAAACACTTCTAATGGCTCTAATTAACAACATCGTCCACCTACTCACCCTCACACTCACCACCCATCCAACACCTCTTGTTATGTGCGATACTTCCAACATGAAACACTTCTAATGGCTCTAATTAACAACATCGTCCACCTACTCACCCTCACACTCACCACCCATCCAACACCTCTTGTTATGTGCGATACTTCCAACATGAAACACTTCTAATGGCTCTAATTAACAACATCGTCCACCCACTCACCCTCACACTACCACCGATCCAACACCTCTTGTTATGTGCGATACTTCCAACATGAAACACTTCTAATGGCTCTAATTAACAACATTGTCCACCTACTCACCCTCACACTCACCACCCATCCAACACCTCTTGTTATGTGCGATACTTCCAACATGAAACACTTCTAATGGCTCTAATTAACAACATCGTCCACCTACTCACCCTCACACTCACCACCCATCCAACACCTCTTGTTATGTGCGATACTTCCAACATGAAACACTTCTAATGGCTCTAATTAACAACATCGTCCACCTACTCACCCTCACACTCACCACCCATCCAACACCTCTTGTTATGTGCGATACTTCCAACATGAAACACTTCTAATGGCTCTAATTAACAACATCGTCCACCTACTCACCCTCACACTCACCACCCATCCAACACCTCTTGTTATGTGCGATACTTCCAATATGAAACACTTCTAATGGCTCTAATTAACAACATCGTCCACCTACTCACCCTCACACTACCACCGATCCAACACCTCTTGTTATGTGCGATACTTCCAACACAAGGCATTTCAGACGGCTCTAATTAACAATAACGACCACCCTCACACTACAACCCATCGAACACCTCTTCAGTGGTATGTGGTACAATCATTGTGTGGTCAATTGTCTAGCATTACCGAGCATTACATCGGGGGTGGCTGCGTGTCTAATCTTGACAAAAATAACATTACGTAATATTTGACCGACCCCTTACTTGTGTAACCTGACGCGGTGACCTAATCGGTAGAGCACAGACTTCCCATATGGAAGGTTAGGAGTTCTAATACCAGCCGAATCAAACCAAATGACTCATGCACGGCACACACGTCCCGTATACGACCTAAAACTGTCCGTTTCGCGAATAAGTTTGAGTTTTAGTCGTTAGGTGTGCGCCCCCGTAGCACACCAGAGCATTGCGATTCGCGACTTAAAACTCAGTTTTAGTGCTTAAAACGCAAATCGCAAGACATTCAAAAAATGAATCGGCCAGTTTTACGTCGCAAAATGGGATGGGTCTGGTTGTGAAACGCAGTCAGTTTTAGCGTGTGAATCGTATACGGGAGGTGTGTGCCGGGCATTAGACAATTGATTCTTCTCCCTATCTAGCCTGGCGCTGGGCATTAAAAGGATGGAACAAGGACTGGTTAGTTCAGTATCTGGATAATGTGACTGTGTGACAGCCTTCTCTCTCAGTGGGGCAGCACTATAACATCATCAACACCATGAGGGCGCACTATTCCAAAAACTTGGGTTGACTAAGTGTTGATATGACCTTACATGTTGATGGGACGCAAAGCAATAATAAAGAAACAAACCATGCTGGTGTGTCAATGATGAATACACAGCGCTGCGGCGTTAGCGCTGAATCCGCTGGAAGGTGGCGTGGGAGAAGGAGGGAGGAGAGAGGAGGGATGAGGGAGGAGGGAGGAGGGAGGAGGGAGGAGGGAGGAAGGTCGAGGGAGGACGGAGGAGGGAGGAGGGTGGAGGGAGGAGGGAGGATGGGGGAGGGAGGAGGGAGGAAGGAGGAGGGAGCAGGGAGCAGGGATGAGGGAGGCTGGAGCAGGGAGCAGGGATGAGGGAGGAGGGAGGAGGGAGCAGGGAATAGGGAAGAGGGAGGAGGAGGGAGGACGGAGGAGGGGTGTGTCTTTGTGGAAGCCGCGTTGTTGCCATGCCTACTGGACCCGGTTCTCTGGGAACAGAGGCCCGGATGGTGGCACCGGAAATGACGTAGTCCCAGTGGACTGGTTGCAGACTAGACGTTGTATATCATGGACGCGTGGTTCTGGCAGTTCTCGCTCCTGTTGGAAAAGGTTAGTCAGAGTGGTGGGCAACATTGGCTGTGTTTGACAGCTCCTAATCTCTGCCAAAGTCACCAGGGCACGGCAGCCGAATCGGCAAACGCAGGCCTCCCGTGCGGGAGGTCAGGAGTTCGATTCCCGGTCGAGTCAAACCAATGACTTACAAAATTGGTACTTGTCGCTTCCTATCAGGACTGGTTATTAGGACTGGTGTGCTGAGTGTCAGGATAATGTGACTGAGTGGGATATCATGTCATGGTGCTGGTGGTGTGGTCTCCCAGTCGGGCAGCACTATAAAGTCGCCATGAGTGCACACTGGCACAAGTCGGTACCCGTCCTGATATGACCTTAGATTTTGTCAGGAAGTAAAACTCCAACAACCAACCAATCAGCCAAAGTCATCTTGTGGAATTAGAGCAAGGAGCAGTGGAATGGGTGAGACCAAGTGTCCGTGATTGAAATTTACTACATGGACTCAGTGAATTGTTGTTTGTTTGTTGTTTACGTCCTAGCAGCATCTAAGGTCATATCAGGACGGGGACTCAATCGACCTTAGAAAGATCAACCTAGAATACTTGTTGGGTACTGCATATATCCCGCTTGCTTAATCTTAATCTTAAAAAGTGGATATTCCATCTAAGTGTCCTGGATATGATGGAAATGCGAAATAATGTGCCTAGAGCAGGATTCGAACCCTCACTTCTTGCCATTCCGTGGCTAGTGTGCGAACCAATCCATTACCTAGGTCCCCCTCATGTAATCAGCAGATCTGAAAGGTCAGTGGAGACATCTGCCCTCATTCCCCCGGAAGTGTACCTCTTTTAAATGGTCTATGTCTTCTTAACGGTTTATCTACATCAGTTATTTAATGGTTAAAATTACATACATGCACGCAATGCACTTAGATATACATAGATGGGGTGGCTTCAGTAAAGTTGCATAGTCCGATGATGCCATTTTTCTGAGATAAATATACTAAATTGATCGTTATAATCTACTGTACTTTAGTCTGAAGTAACTTTTATTTTAAATGGCTAATTTCTGAGATATTTGAAGTGCAAATATGTAAGATTAGTTTTGGCAAGCATGCTAAAACTCTGACTCCATAGGCTTCTGCAGTAACAGGTGCTATTGAATTGGCCTGGTATTCCCTTCAATGTGGCAACAAAGGCTTAATAAGTGAAGCAGTATCTATATTAGATATGTAGAATCAATTCTAGATAATTGTTTTGTTTTTGAAAATTTGATGCTTGATCGGACTATGCAGCTTTAAGCATACAAGGAATAGCTTGGACAGGATCCAGGTCACACCAACCAGCATTGTAAGGGTGATTAGAGCACTTCTTGGCAGTTCGAGGTTAGCATGCTACATAATAGAGTTCAGGTGCAAAACTGCCTAAACACCAATCCAAAAATTAGGATGAAAATTGGAATCAAACCTACTTTTTTTTCCTTTTCTTTTTTTTCTACATTCCTACTCTTTTGTTCATTGCCCTATAAATTTCATCACAAGAAAAGTGGAATTAATGAGAATTACAATTATTTTGAGTTAAACATCTTTTATTTCTTAAATTGATATTTTGGACATGAACTCTTCATGTGTAGAACCAAATATGGGTGAGTATTTTGGCTTAGACAATTTTACGCTTTCAACAGATTATGTAGCTTTAATATTACCTCTGAGTGTAATATCAAGAAAATATTGCCCACTTGTGAAAATGGCATTTTTGTTGTTGTGAAATGGCTAGTTATCCTTCTTATATCAATGTGGGCGCTACGGTTCTCATTGCTCCATTCACACAGGCCGTGTCCTTAATGGATTAACCGCTTTAATCTGGTAGCCCTTTGTTGCTTAGAAATCGTATTGCATTTACAATTATTCACCGAGTGATACACAGCGGAGGAGGAAGATAAGGCAGGGGTGGAAATAAAAAACACTTTATTCAAAGGAGGAAGATCAAGTGCAATGGTAGTGAGTCAATATAATGAACATCAAGGAATCAAGCATGAATTAAGGTAAAATAGTACAAGTTAATAGCAAGGAATGAGTATATCAAAGTTCATAGGGGAAAATAATGTTCATCGTCAAGGGGGGGGGGGGGCCCGAAGAGCCCTCCACCAAAACAGAGGAGAGGGCTCGAGGGGTGCCCTAGGGGCCAAGGCGGGGGAGGTAGGCATGTACCGCCCCCGAGGTCCAGGTGCCCTGGGCCATGCTGTCCGTTAGGGGCACTCCAGCTTGCTGGCAGGCCTGAGCCACCCTGCAACGCAAGCTATGAAGGGTGAAGCTGTCGGGGGCAGGGGTGGCGAGGGCACGGAGGGCGCCTCGCAGGGTGGCCGTCAGAGTCCGAGGATTATTCAAAGGAGGAAGATCAAGTTCAATGGTAGTGAGTCAAGATAATGAGCATCAAGGAATCAAGCATGAATCAAGGAAAAATAGTACAAGTTAATAGCAAGGGATGAGTATAGCAAAGTTCATAGGGGAAAATTATGTTCATTGTCAAGGGGGGGAGGGGCCCCGAAGAGCCCTCCACTCTAGGAAGGGAAGAAGTAAGTAAGTAAGGGTAGGTGGGGAAAAATGGCAGAGGAGTGCTGCAGGGGCTGTCGGGAGGCGGAATGGCTGGGAGCAGCAGGGCGGCCGGGTTATAAGGCCGAGAGAGGGGGGGGGGGTGTTATGTCAGCTCAACGGTCGTTAGCGAGCCGGAGGAAGGGGGGGGGGGGCACTCCTCCACCGCGAATCAAGCGCAATGCAAGCATTATGACCAAACCATTAATCAGATAATTGATATTTAAAGATCTACTAACCTGGTTTTAGCTTGCATTACCGACATGAATATTTATTATATTGTCATGGGGGAGTTAGTGAACACGACCTAGAGCAGGATTCGAACCCACACCTCTTGCATTTGGGAGTAATGTTCTTACCTGACTATGTGACTTCTTGCCTGAGAGGTCAGCTGTCCCCCTGGAATTGTAAGTCTTTTTAATATTTCTTTCCCAGAAGTTGTTTAGACTTACAAATACCTACACTTACAAATACCTACATGCCGACCATGGACTTACATATATATATATATATATATATATATATATATATATATATACATATACCAGTATACATACGCATGATAGGTTAAACTAACATAACCTAGCTAGGCTCAATGATGTCACCACCCAATCCACGTCTACCTGTTTATGTGGCATCTTGCCGGAGAGATCAGTGCAGCTTACTATGCTTGTCCCGCTGGAATTGTAAGTCTTTTAAATGGTCTATGTCCATAAGGAATTGAACTCGCGATCTCCCACACAGGGAGCCTTCGCTTCGCCCATCGCGCCCGGTTTAAGGGGAAGGAAAGGGGGGGGGGGTGGGGATACAAGAGACCCTGCTGAGCATTGGATTAGCTTTTGAGGCACATTTTTCTTCTTTCTACGCAATATACCCTGCCAGTTAAACTGCAAAGTACCCGACTGGAGTAGTTCCAGATTCTGCCCATAGATGTCACTAGCTTAACATGTGAAGAGAGCGGTGCTGAAACCCAGAGAAAAATACAATATGGTTGTCTTTTATATATATATATATATATATATATATATATATATATATATTACAAGGAAAAGAGCTTGATACCTGTTGCGATACGAATATCTGAATATAATCAAGCATTTCATTATTTTTCCAAGCATTCTTTACAGAGATATAGGAGTCCTGATATGACCTTAGATGTTGTTAGGACGTAAAACAACAACAAACAAAACAGAGATATAGCATGTGAAGTCATAGGCAGTTCGGGAAACGACCGGACTAGAGTGGTTCTAAATTTTGCCGATAGATGTCACTAGCTTAACTTTGAGGGTCTATTGTAGTAGTCCGTGTCACGCAGTGACGGCATGGACCACACTGACCTCTGTTGCTCTTCTGTGGTGACAGGTGGCAGCAGGCTAACCAGTGGTGGTCCCTGGGCAGACCACTCCTCTCTGCGACTGCCTAGCGGCCACCAACTATCATGAGAGGTTACCTGTGGCGTGGCTGGTCAGTGGGCAGGTGACTTGGATATGTGACACTGCGAAGAGTGAAGTAGTAGAAATAAAATGGTGAAGCATGCATGTATCTTCCTTGTCGTCTGTTCGCATTGCGTTCAATACAAACCAGAGTTAACTGGCTGAAAATTTGTGTATCTTTTTCTATATCCCTTATCTAATTCTGCTATCCTTGTTGGCTCAGTGTCGCAAACATCCACAAGAAGACAACATTGTACTTGCATGGTTGTTTTAATCTCAACATAGTTGCTACACGCACATGTACATAGTCTGGACTGACTGGTGGCCGTGGTGAAAGAGAGAGAGCATGTGACCTGCACCCTTATTTATAGATTTCTTTTCCGGGTATCAGTCAGGTGACCCTAGCTTGTACCCGGCAGCCCATTGGCTGCAGAGTGCCAATGCAGCTGGGTACCAGTCAGGTGACCTAGTTAGCTAGTACCCGGCAGCCCATTGGCTGCAGAGTACCAACACAGCTATCATCTGTTTGGTTGCATAGCACTAAATAAAAATCACTCCAAAATTCCCAAATATTTTACACGGCGGTACCCTATGAACCAACCTATCAGACAATCATTGTTTAACAAATTCTTTTATTTCTGTAGAGTTGAAGAAAATTTGAGAAAACAAATAGCACCCAGAAGACTACATTTTAGATAAACAAATTCTGTTATTTCGATAGAATTGAAGAAAATGTTAAAAAAAAAAAAAGCGTTCATAACGCAATTTTATTTAGATCAGCTGTGACATCATGAGGGCAATGACCGGTAATAAGAGGAGAGGGAGGCGTACTGTGGGAAGGGGAAGAGGGGGGCAGAGGGGGGGGGGGCAGCTAAGTACAGGCATTGCTCAGCCAGAGGCCGCTGCCTGGTTTCCCGGCGCTAGTAGTGTCGAGGCTAGCCACTAGGCGGCGCGTTGATCACTGATTAGCGCGCTGCATCACGTGCCGGTGGAGAACATTAGGTGAGGCACCTCTCAGGCCCCGGGGGGAGGCGAGTGTCACCGGGCTCCGGTAGATGGCGCTGCGAGCGGTGTGGTGGTGTGGTGTGGTGTGGTGTGTGTGTGGTGGTGTGGATCTGTGGTGGTGTGGGTGTGTGGTGGTGTGCGTGTGTGGTGGTGCGGTGGGATGGTGGTGTGGTTGTGTGGTTGTGCGGTTATGTGGTTGTGTGGTTGTGTGGTGGTGTGGTTGTGTGGTGGTGGTCTGGTAGTGTGGTGGTGTGATGGTGTGGTGATGTGGTAGTGTGGTGGTGGGGTGGTGTGGAGGTGAGGTGTGGTGGTGTGGTGATGTGGTGGTGAGGTGGTGTGGTGGTGTTTTGGTGTGGTGGTGAGGTGGTAAGGTGTTGATGTGGTGGTGTGATGATGTGATCGTGTAAGGGCGTGTTGCTGTGGTGCTTTGGTGGTGTGGTGGTGTGGTGGTGTGGTGGTGTGGTGGTGTGGTGGTGTGGTGGTGTGGTGGTGTGGTGGTGTGGTGGTGTGGTGGTGTGGTGGTGTGGTGGTGTGGTGGTGTGGTGGTGCGGTGGTGTGGTGGTGTGGTGGTGTGGTGGTGTGGTGGTGTGGTGGTGTGGTGGTGTGGTGGTGTGGTGATGTGGTGATGTGGTGGTGATGTGGTGGTGAGGTGGTATGGTGGTGTTTTGATGTGGTGGTGAGGTGTTGATATGGTGGTGTGATGGTGTGGTGAGGTGGTGGTGAGGTGGTGTTTTGGTGTGGTGGTGTGGTGGTGAGTTGTTGATGTGGTGGTGTGATGATGTTATCGTGTAAGGGCGTGTTGCTGTTGTGGTGTGGTGGTGTATTGGTGTGGTGATATGGTGATGTGGTGCTGATGTGGTGGTGTTTTGGTGTGGTGGTGAAGTGTGGTGGTGTGGTGGTCTGGTGGTGTGACGGTGAGTTGCTGATGTGGTGGTGTGATGATGTTATCATGTAAGGGTGTGTTGCTGTGGTGGTGTGGTGGTGTATTGGTGTGGTGATGTGGTGATGTAGTGGTGGTGTGGTGTGGTTGTATTTTGAAGTGGTGGTGAGGTGGTGAGGTGTGGTGGTGTGGTGATGTGGTGATGTGGTGGTGAGGTGGTGTGGTGTTGTTTTGGTGTGGCAGTGAGGTGGTGAGGTGTTGATGTCGTGGTGTGCTGATGTTATCATGTATATGTTATCATGTGATGATGTTATAATGTGGTGGTGTGATGATGTTATCATGTTGCTGAGGTGGTGTGGTGGTGTATTGGTGTGGTGATGTGGTGATGTAGTGGTGATGTGGTGTGGTGGTGTTTTGGTGTCGTGGTGAGCTGGTGAGGTGTGGTGGTGTGGTGATGTGGTGATGTGGTGGTGAGGTGGTGTGGGGGTGTTTTGGTGTGGCAGTGAGGTGGTGAGGTGTTGATGTCGTGGTGTGATGATGTGATCATGTAAGCACGTGTTGCTGTGGTGGTGGGGTGGTGTGGTGGTGTATTGGTGTGTCAGTGTGGTATCTTAATGATGTGGTTGGCTAAGTATGGTGGGGTGAGTCTGGTGGACTACAGATATATGCTCAGTGCAATGTGTTTGCTGGTAGCTACCTTAAATCTGCGCATGCTATGTCAGTGCTATATTACATAAAACCGGTTTATTTGCATACTTTCACTACCTGTTAATCTGCTGTCGATATTACATTACAAAATTATTACATTACGGAAAGGGTATGGCGGGTATGCAGGTATTGCAAGTATTGCAATACCTCAGGGAGTTTGATGCCCCTGCCCGGAAGAGTTGTAAACCACTGCCTTGTGGGACAGGTTCTTGACAGAACTGAAGGCTAAGGGAGCAAACCCTAAACAGAAAAACATGTCACTCTGGCAGCATTAAGGGCGGTTGATGTATGGAACTCCCAACATCTCCCGACCAGCCACTGCAGGGACAAATAGTTTTGCGCCTGTCTGGACATGTTCTTGCTGGTCTGAAACCTCTATTTGCTCCCCGAGAGAGTGCCGCTGGTAACTTGCAAAAGCCAGCAGCACTTCAACACTTTTGCAGGCAGCTTTCATGAAATGTACAACTGCACAAAATAAATGGAGAGCGGCAGTCAAGTAATGAAAGCAGTCTTTGTCACATCGCGACCGACAGCATGATGATGATGATGACACCCTGGCAACATTTATTAATGTCATATCAGGACATGCACACTGATGACAACTTTATACTCCTGTCCCACTGGTGGGCCACGCAACTGACAATATTACCAAATTTCGCACTAAGTCACCTTGTTTTAAGAGCATCGGATTATGCAACTCTAATTGTAAGTTGACAGTGAGTAGTGAGGGAGACACAAATCTGATTCCTGAGATTTGTCTGTCGGTGCTCAAGTACCCAATATGGCAAACCACCTTAATGTTATGTGTTGATATATCGTGGGGTCATGGGTTCTAACCCTAGTCAAGTCAAACCGATGACCTAAAAATTGAAAACTTGTTGCTTCCTAGCCTGGCGCTTGGCATTATTAGGATAGGGCAAGGACTGGTTGGCTCAGTGTCAGGATAATGTGACTGAGTGGGATATCAGGTCATGGTGCTGGGGGCCTGGTCTTCCAGTGGGGCAGCACTATACAAGTTCCCCTGAGTGTGCACTGTCGCAAGTCGGTACCCATCCTGATATGACCTTAGATGTTGCTAGGACGTAAAACGACAACAAATAAACCTTAATGTTAGAGTTAGGAATGGGGGAGGTGCGAGGATGGGATGTGGGTGGGTACCCGGGGCTAATAGTTCACTTAGTGAGGAATAGGGGGCGCCACACGTCCAGTTCCCACGTCACTTAAGGTTACATCAATATATGGATTCACTCAGTAGCGCCCCCGCCCCCCCCCCCCTTTAACGGCAGAGTAGGAACTACTGTTGTGGGTGGCAGCTCATTGTGCAGCATGCTCTGTGGAAAACCAGATGTGAAGGCCAAATGTGTTGAGCGTCCATCTCCCATTTTGGTGGATCGTGAGATTGGAAGGAAATGCGTTTGTACCCCGGTCGAGTCAAACCAATGCCGTATAAATTTATACTTGTCGCTACCTAGCCAGGTGCTCAGCAGTAATAGGATAGGGTGAGTAGCAGTGGAATGAGGAAAAGCAATTGTCCGCAGTTGACAATTTTTCTGCTTAATCAAGTAATATACCAATAAAAAAGGAAGGTTTAATAGAGAATTTCCACCACCAATCCTAGTCTATGATGGAAGTGGAAACATTCCTTTATAAGTATTGGATAACGCCGCAGCATATTCTTTAGAAGAAGTTGCATAGAGGTTTTCCACCACCAATCTCTCTTGTGATGCTAGTGAAGTATGTTCTGAGTAGTAACTCCCACTACAGTAGTCTGTAGACTGTGTGGAAAAGGTCTGATTGGAGAATTTCCACCACAAATCCGACCTCTGATGGGTGTAGCAAGAACTAATGTTGTCAGTAGCAACGAACACTACAGCATACACTATATAATGGTCTTATATATGATTTCCACCACCAACTTGCCCTCTGGTGGGACTACAACAAACTAGTCTTATCAATCAGTCAATAGTTCTGTCCTCTAGTCGAGGGTTGGATGCAATGGTTCTCCACTTGTCCCGATGGTGTGTTGTTCTGATAGACTGTGAATAATTCAAGCCTGTCCACTGTGAAATATTTGTAAACCATGATGTTCTTGGTCTCCCTCTCCCTCTGCTGCCATTCACCTTCCCTTCCAATAATGTACGGTATATTGAACTCTGATGAATGATGTGGCCAAAATAAATAAGTTTCTTTGTCTGTATAGTGGCAAACAAGCTTTTCTTATTTTAAATTTTTCTGAGAACTTCTTTGTTGGTGATCTTCTTTGTCCATGATATTTTCATCATCCTTCGATAAGTCCACATCTCAAATGATGCTAAACATTTGTACATTTTCTTAGAGATTGTCCATGTCTCAGCCCCATACATTAGAGTAGACCACACATAACACTGAATAATACGCTTCCTTGTTTGTATTAATATATTACTTGATGTTAACACTCTATACATTTTGGAGAATGTTGTTCGGGCTATTGTTATCCTTCTTTTAATTTCTTCCTCACATCTCCCATCATTTGTAATCTTTTGTTTGAGATATATGAATTCGGATACTTGTTCTATGTTTGTGCCATCTATGGTTATATTGATATTTGGTTTATCTGTCTTTTTACTTATAACCATTGTTTTGGTCTTCCTGGCATTCATCTTCATGTTGAATAGTATTCCAGCTTTATTGATTCTATTCACAATATCTTGTAGGTTTTTCTCACTGTCTGCTAGTATTACACTGTCATTGGCATATCTAAGACGTTCAACTATTAAGAAACCTAGTAATGACAATGTAAACCCAAAGCCTAAAAAAGGCTTATGGGTTGCTGTAAATTGTACAGCAAGATCTTGTAGAATATGTTACCACCAACCTGCCCTCTGATGGGACAAGCAAGAACTAATGTGGGTAGCAGCGAAAACTGCAGCATAGGCCCTACTCTATGGAGAGGTCCTATAGACGATTTCCAACACAAACCTGCGTCTGGTGGGACTAGAAAGAACTAACTATGTCTGTAGCAGTGAACAGAAAATACTAAAGTATGGACAGGTCTTATAAAGGATTTGCACCACCAACCTCCCCTCTGGTGGGACTAGAAAGAACTAAGAATGTGGGTGGATTGGAATTATAAAACTACAGAAATCGAGTAATACAACATCCTAAACGCTAAGCCTTTATCTTAAAGCTGCATAGTCCGATGAAATATCAAATTTTCAAAAGCAAACCAATTATCTAGATTTGATTTTACATATCTAACTTAGATACTGATGCACTTTTTAAGCATTTGTTTCTGCGTAGAAGGCAATACTGAGTCAATTTAACAGAACCTGTTACTGCAGAAGTCTCTGGGGTTGGAGTTTTGGCAAGCATGCTAAAACTAATTTGCCATGTTTGCACTCAAAATATCTCAAAAGTTTACCATTTAATATAAAAGTAACTTTGAACTGACGTAAAGTAGATACTAGTGATCGATCTAATATATTTATCTCAGAAAAAAAATACACAAATTCAAAACCATCGGACTATGCAATGTTAATTAAGACTTTTTAATAATAATTCATATTTAAGCATCATTTTGGGCTTTAAAAAGACAGAAGAAAGCAGCGTTATACATATTGTGTATTTAATGAGAGGCTGAAGCAATACTGTTAGTGGTTGAAAGCGCGCCAAAATGGTGACATTAAGCGTGTCGGTGGCCATGTTGCTTCGCCATTAAGAAGGAGAAGCAGCAAGTTTAATGAACTGTTTTTCATTGTTGGCAGGGGCGCAGAGAATGTGGAAGCAGGAGTGCGAAGAACATAACTTTATTCCCATGACAGGCAGAATCGTCGGCTGGCAGGCCATGCCCTAATCAATGCGGAGGCGTCACAGTTCAAAAAGAGGTCTGACATGAGCGGAAAGTTATATAATGAGTAAACCAGACTGGATGGCCAAATGAGTTAGAGCATCCGTCTCCCGTGTTGGTATATCGTGGGGTCGTGGGTTCGAATCCCAGTCGAGTCAAACCAATGACTTAAAAATTGATACTTGTCGCTTCCTAGCCAGGCGCTCGGCATTATTAGGATAGGTCAAGGAGCAGTGGAATGAGGAAGACCAATCGCCTGCGACTGAAATTTCCCCTGCTTAAACAACTAATGTACCAAAAAAAAAATGCAGAACATAAATCAAAACATGGCTATGAATACAGTTAAAGGCGTGTAAGTGCAAAATAAGGAGAGCAAGGATACAAGACTGAGAGTACAATAATAAAGACAAAATAATAACTATACACACAAATAAAGTAATAATAGTACAGAATGTGTTGTTATTGTTGTAAATAATTGATGTTTATTCTGATGAGTCTTTTGTCAGTGCCGAAGCACCAAACTTGCAGTCATTTTTCAATTCATGATTATTTACACACAAAGGTATATATAGTAAGGTATACAATAACTGTTGAATATGCAATTTGCAGCATATAACAACATGAGATTCTTTAACCCACAAGTTCCATAGCAATATGGCAACAGTAGTGTCATATGACTAGATCAATATTAGTCAGATCAAAGCAACTGTTGTTTTCAGGTTTTTTTCAGGTGTATTTATTTCACTGAGACGTGTGGCATGGGAGTGGGTGGGTGGGTTGAATAAGATGCTGTCCTGATGATGGTCAGTGGGTGAGTGTCTGTGCGCTAGGACGATGGGCATGGACCTGGGGTGCTGGTCTAATCGGCAGAGCGCAGGCCTCACATGCGGAAGCTCCGGAGTTCCGTTCCCGGTCGAGTCAAACCAATGACTTTAAAATCGATACTTATCACTTCCTAGCATGGCACTCAGCATTAATAGAATAGGGCATGGACTGGTTAGCTCAGTGTCAGGATAATGTGACTGAGCGGGATATCAGCTCATGGTGCCAGCGGCCTGATTTCCCAGTGGGCCAGCACTATAAAGTCGCCATGTGTGTGCACTGTCACAAGTCAGTACCTGTACTGATATGACCTTAGATGTTGGTAAGACGTAAAGCAACAACAAACAAACAAACATTGGGCATGAAGAAGAGGGTGAGGCTGTTCTTGAGCTGATTGGCTGATGTAAAGAGAGGCGGGCCATTCGGTAGGAAGAGGTATTGTTGGTTGTCGGTTGTTGGAGCTTTACATCCTGGCAACATCTAAGGTCATATCAGGTCGGGCACCAACTTGTAACAGTGCACACTCATGGCAATTTTATAGTGCTGCCCCACTGGAACACCAGGCTGCGATGAACTGATATCCCACTCAGTCACATTATCCTGACACTGAGCTAACAAGTCCTTGCTCTATCCTATTAATGTCGAGCGCCAGCCTAGGAAGCGACAGGTATCAATTTTATAACTCATTGGTTTGACTCTTGACTCGACCTGGAATCAAACTCCCGATCTCCTGAAGGCGAGGCCCGCGCTCTACCGAATCGGCCACCATTCCTGATGGGAGGAGGGATAAACTGTGATCTACAGGTTTGGGGGAGAGGTAACTTTGCCCATCTCCATGATCTCCAGCAAAAACAGCAAATGAACGCCACCCGATCATTTAGTCCAATTACATTTTATG
Organism: Branchipolynoe longqiensis; assembly: GCA_030323885.1. Lineage (NCBI taxonomy): Eukaryota > Metazoa > Annelida > Polychaeta > Phyllodocida > Polynoidae > Branchipolynoe > Branchipolynoe longqiensis. The sequence goes on along the minus strand of CM059190.1, from coordinate 25,486,407 downwards.
TATGCTCTGATGAATTCTAAATAGATAGGAACCCTTTAAGCAAATGACTATTCGCTTGGTCTGAACTTCTGTTTGGTAGTGTTTCCGGTAACTGCAATCATTATTTATAGGATTCATTCTGGGTATATTCATTGATTGTTCATGTTGGTTCGCCAACATGGGTAATTTGCGTGCCACAAAAAGAGCGACGTAGTGGCGCCACCTGGGTTCGACTCCAGGCACTCCACCCGCCGAGCAGCGGGCGAACCCGAATCTCGCACCCCATCCCCGGCCCACCGAGACCCATGACGTTACTTCCGGTCGCCGTTAACCCCCCACCTCGTAGCAGCCTCACTTCGTCTCCTGCCACTGGACTCACCACTGCCAGCTTTTCTCAGCCGCTCACCCAGACCCTACAATTAAATGATAGTTGAATCGGAAGGGATAAGCGCTGACGCATTGATTGAACCACCCACCTCTAACCATATTGTAGAATGCCTAAAGCTCGAATCTCTGGTTGTGTAGGCAGGCTATAGTGAAATCAATACAGACAAAGAGAAAGGAAGAGTATAAAGTGTAAAGGAAGAGAGAGAGTCGAGCCCTCTGGTTTATTATTTATATGGTACATGGGTTCATTGTAGAGTATCACCCCACCCCTTTCCCCCAATGGGAAACAAGCATTCTTGGCCCACCAATCCAGCATTCCTGGTCCCCATGGCTACCAGTGGTCTGCCCACCACCACCAAGCTGTGTGGGCCCCCCCCCCCTGGCCACCACCAACCTTGACCCTGAGTGTGGTGATCCTACCCAGCAGAGGGGGAGGGGGTAGCCCTGAGTGCCCCTTACACACAGCCCTGCCAGCACCACTATGTCTATTTACATCCCACTCAGGCACCACCATCACCTCCATATATATATACATACATGCCCTTGGTCACGTATACCTGATCAATAATAAAACACTTGCATTCCCCCCAATGCCGTAAATCGGAATATTTTACAATATGACTTATGTGATGATGAATACAGTTCCATATCATGTACTCTTTTCAGGTGTCTGCGTTGTAAATTACGCAGGCGCAATTGTATCCATAAATGACTGGTCTTCCTCAAACTACACTGATTGTCCTTTGCCCTCTCATACTTTATCAAGGCGGGTCCTTGGTTGGTGGCAGTGGTAGACGTGGTGCAGCAGACGACATCACTGCGCACAATCACCGGAAGTCACCACAAAGGTCACATCCTCACCGTCACCCCTGCGACACGCCCAGCCAACCAGACATGTCCACCGCGGTCACGTGACGGCTGTAAATACGTCATGTTGATTCACCCCAGTATGCGCATTTACTAAGAGTTTACCTGCACTTTAAAGAAAAAGACAACTTTATACCAAAATAGTGAGTCCCAGAGGTGGTGGTTGAATGGGTAAGAGCCCAGGATTTCCCATGTGGAAGGCTGGAAGTTTGAATCCCAGGCGAGTCACAACGATCACTTACAAGAAGGTATGCTTGTTGCATCCTAGCCTGGCGCATGTCATTAATAGGATAGGATAAGGAGGGGTTAGCTCAATGCCAGAATAATATGACTGAGTGGGATATCGGGTCCTGGTGTTGTTGAAGGCATTGTTACATCCCGCCTAACTTCAGTAGCTCCACATCAATGCACTTGTCAAATATGGCAGGCTTTTCTGCGGAATCTTTATTGATATCCGCTCAGGAAAAACATGTACATAACCACACAACATCGCTTTTATTAAAGCTGCATAGTTCGATGAAATATCATATTTTCAAAACCAAACCAATTATCTAGATTTGTTTTGAAATATCTCACTTAGATACTGATGCACCTATTAAGCATTTATTTCTGCGTAGAAGGCAATACTGAGTCAATTTAACAGAACCTGTTGCGGCAGAAGTCTATGGTGTCAGAGTTTTGGCAGGCCTGCCAAAACTAATTTTCCATGTTTGCACTCAAAATATCTCAAAAGTTTACCATATAAAATAAAAGTAACTTTGAACTAATGTAAAGCAGATACTAGTGATCGATGTAATATATTGATGTCAGAAAAAATACAGAAATTCACACTATGCAACTTATCTGTTAGTCACGCAGTCCCAACAGACCAGATATCACCATCTTTCTCTTCAGATAGCGACATCCTGCTGAAAAGCGCACCAAATGCCATCGCGTCACAATGTCGTCTGCTCGACTCTAGTTCCGAATCTGTCCGTATCGCGGCGCCACTTATCGAGTTAGCCTCGCTTTCACAGACCAAAAGGCGGGAGGACGGCTGCTGTCCCACCAATGCGCCAATCGCATGCCTTCACAAGAAGAACTTATAAAAGAAGAAAAATAATGTGTCCCAATTTATCTGTGGGACTGAACCAAGGCAATCCCTGACACTGTGCAAATACGTCACTTCTAGGATCCCAAAGTTGGTATTCACCCTACGGCAGGATCTCCTAACTTTTGTTTACGATGGCAGATTTGTTTAGGGTGTCAGATAAATTCTGGGAATGAAGGAGTGTCGAAGGAGCGATGCACTCGGGGGGGGGGGGGTCTGGGGTTATGCCCTCTCCCAGGGAATTTTGAAACAGAGAGGCTCTGAAATGCCATTTGCAGCCATATCTGTATATAATATATACATGGCATGTGTTTCTCTCTCTCTCTATATATATATATATATGCATATCTATGTGTAGTAGTCTGTACATGAGCTCCACTACCACGCGGAGGTGGCAGACACTATGCCACACACCTACGCAGTTACACTGAACTGAACGAGTTAGGGGGCAGGTCAGTTGACTGTTGACGCCGCGGAGAGCGGATAGGTTTTGGAATAAACCAGTTGAAGCATACTGTTACTAAATCTTGGCATTCTTCTGTGAGTGCGTGGCAGTGTGAAAAACCGTGGACCATCACATATGTACCTATATATAAGAATATATCTCTTTATATAAATGTCAAAACTCTGACCTCGTTGGCTTCAGCAGGAACAAACCCTATTAAATTGATGTCGTGCACCCTTCTTTGTAGCACAAATACTTAATAAGTGCACCATTATTTATGTTGAATATGCAGATTCAAATCTAGATAATTTGATGCCTTTTGAAAATGTTATGCCTTTTGTTAGAACCCTGGTCGAGTCAAACCAATTATAAAAACACGGGTCTCTGCTGCTGTGAGCACCCTATGTGATTACAAAACTCTCCCCCTGTGATGCAATTAGCCTAATCAATTTAACCATGTCTGGAAAGAGGAAGGAAAACTAGTCACAAGGATGAACAGTGAATAAGTTGTGCTTTATTGGCAGCAACTCCTGTCATCCCCCTTACATGTGACCTAGCACCTGTACTCCTCATATACTGCCCACACTATGTCTCATTGTCTCATTAACCGGTATACTGCAAACAGTGCCTACAGCCCATGGGACAGGAGTCCTATGGCTGTGTGTACACTCAATTAGAATAGCTGAATTTTGATAGCATCAGACAGAGTGTCTGGGGTCCTGCTCTAGAGTAGGTCTGTCTCACTCAAGAGCCAGGATGAGAGTGATTCTCCTTCAGTGTGTCTGAAGCAAACTCATGAATAATTAATTAGCTGAGACTAGTGTGTGGGTCAGGATAGGCCAAGGGAGTCAGGTGACTGGACATTCCCCAGCCAGCCAATGAGACACTCCCCCACAAACTGGGTGGGTGACCACCCCATTAGGGGCTGTCACTCAAGCCAGCTGCAGGTGGTGCACTCTATACATATGCAAATTAGGCTGGTGGGTCAGTCGGTGGTCTTGGGTGGACAGGATGTTGCAACAGTTACAGATTTGTATATAGTAAAATCATTCTTTTCCTCTTTTGTATTCTTTATGAACACCAAGAGGACATTTCAACCATCATGTACTGTTTCTTACAAAGGAGCTCTTTTCATTAACTCCAAACATCATATATAACAGATAGTTTACTCTATTCAGCATCATGTACATTTCCATCAACTCTACTCTTAGTAGATAACATATAGTTTACCTCACTCAGTATCATGTACAATGGGAGTGGACTTCTGTTGACTTTAGTTACCTTTAGATTACATAATATCAGTCCCACTCCAGTATCCAAGAATAATAATGCTCTCTGCCAATATATAATTCTTAACCGAAAATCCGTATATTTTTACACAATGACTTAAACATCGAGACTTGTCACTTCCTAGCCAGGTGCTCGGCATTATTTGAATAGGGCAAGGACTGGTTGGCCCAGTGTCACGATATTGTGACTAAGTGGGATATCAGGTCATGGTGCTGGCGGCCTGGTCTTCCAGTGGGGCAGCACTATAAAATCGCCATGAGCACGCACTGTCCGGTACCCGTCCTGATATGAACTTAGATGTTGCCAGGACGTAAAGCTAAAAAAAACACCCAACCAACAACCAAGCAGTCCAATATACAGATGCCCCCATTAGGTCCTTATTAAGCATTTATTGCCACATTGAAAGGAACACTGAGTCAATTTAATAGAACCTGTTACTGTAGATGCCTATGGTGTCAGCGGTTTTGGCACGCTTGCAAATATTAAAATAGCATATTTAAAACTCAAACATGGCAAAAGTTGGCCACCTAAAATAAAAGTTGCTTCAAACTAAATTAGTGTAGTAGTCTGCACTGACCTCTCAGGCAAGTACCCACATAGACAGGTATGCATGGGTACCGTGGTGATATCAGGGAGCCTAGGTGGTATAATGGTTAACACACTGGCCCTGAATGCAAAGAGATGTGGGTTCAAGTCCCGCTGTAGGCGCAATATTTCTCATTTTCATCACCCCCACAAAACTGGTTGCCGAGACCATGATCCTGTACAAGCTATGCACCGTATGGTTGTTGAACTTACCTCGTGTATGTATATGTTAGTGCATTGCATGTATGTATGTAATTGTAAGCATTAAAAGACTTACAATTCCAGGGGACGAGTGTAGTAGTCTGCACTGACCTCTCAGGCAAGTAACCACATAGACAGGTAGGCGTGGGTAGTGTGTTGGGAGGCTATGTGGTGTAATGGTTAACACACAGGCCCGGAATACAAAGGGATGTGGGTTCGAGTCCCGCTCTAGGCGCAATATTTCCCATTTTAAACGACAGTAGGTTAGAATATAGCAAACAATTTAACACCTTTATCCCAGAAAAATAACAAATTCAAAACAATCGGAATATGCAACGTATTAACTCAAATCCATTTCAAAGCATCTTTTCCACACCAAAAGACATTCGACACAAAAAGAAAACAGCAACAACAAAGACATCCCAATAAAACCCCCTCAAAAGCAAGTCGTCTGGCAAGTAGAAAAAGACAATTCTTGTTCCCTCATGTGTCGTCGTTAAAATCATGAATAAACGAGATTACATGAAACTTAAAGTAATTAAGCCGCATTAACACTCCACTAAGAACAAACAGTGTCCATTTGATTCCATGTTGTCTCCTGTTTGCACTATTTTACTATTAATTAATAATAGAATTTTCCGTGACGAAAAACTAAAAATCTTCTGAAAACGTTTCCAAATTCCTCCCAGGGGAATTTGAAAACGTTTTCAAATTCCCTCCCTCGTTTTAACTTTCCCTCCCCCCCCCCATTTTGGGGGAATTCTCTTTATTTTTGTTATTTTTTGTTATTTTTTGTTATTTTTCATGACAAATATTATAATATACAGAGAATAGCATAATGGAAATTATTACTAGTACAATAAAACATATTTAACCACAAATGACACAACAAGTCTCCAAGATGGTTAAGAAAAATATATTATAGGTCTGAAATTTAAAACGTATTTTAAAGTTTTTTAAACAATTTTAAATTCCCGGAGGGGGGAATTTGAAAATAGGGGGAGGAATCTGAAAACTGTTTTTAAGTTACCCCCCAGGAATCTGCAAACGTTTTGAATTTCGCCGGAGGGAAGTTAAACACATTTTCAGATTCCCGGGGGGGGGGGGGGGGGACCTTGGGAAGGGGGGAAGTTGAAATCGTTACACCGGTGTGAAGCGAAAGAAATGTTCAAAAGTTTGCTTGTTTGTTATAGTGTTATGTCCCGGCAACATATAAGGTCATATCAGGCTGGGTCCCGACTTGTGACACTGCGCATTCATGGCAACTTGCTGTCCTACTGGGAGATCAGGCCATTGGCACCATGACCCGATATCTCACTCAGTCACGTTATCCAATGCGATGTAATACATATTCACCACGTGTCTATTACGTTAATTATCAAACTGGAATTGTATGTAGTTACTATTATGACTGATAGTTTCATCTATAAATATGTAGAATACTTTTATTATCAAAGGGGAATTACACATGATTGGTAGTTTCATTTATGTATCAAGTAATTTTACTGTACGGATGGAAGACCAGTGCTCTGGTGCTGACAAAGACATTGGTCTTCTCTGTGGCGGAGTGGTTAGAGTGTCTGACTTTTTTCCAGGTCAGACTCCAAATCTGAATGTCGGTGGTTCGATTTCCCATGCCCCCATCTCTGCCAATTTGGATTTCCACCGCTGTGTATAACTTACAGCGTCATCAAAGGCCGGTTGCTCTCATACCATGTCTATGTGGTGTGGGAGGTTAAAAATCCCTTGGGTCGGTAAAAGTGTAGGCTCGGGCTTTCTATCGACAAACTGTCTAACGGTGAAAACAAGCCTATTCAGGCTTATCCATGATAGGCAGTATAAATCTTCAACAACAAAATTCAATGAATAAATCACATTTAGTAAAAACAAACAAACAATGAACATCTATTTCCATCAGGTAGTTGTATGGCATTATCCTCTCTCACCTTCTTTACCCATTGATACAAAACAAGATTAAAGAAAGACACCTAGAGTTAGATCCGTACTAATAATAACTGCTACCGAGTCAGGATAATATGACTGAGTGGGGTATTGTGTCATGGTTCCGGCGGCCTGATTTTCCAGTGGGGCAGCACTATAAAGTCGCCATGAGTATGCAATTTCACAAGTGGGTACCCATACTGACATGACCTTAGGTGTTGCCTGGATATAAAACTCCAACAACCAACCGAATAAAGCCTGCTACACACCTCCTGTATACGAGTCACGCGCTAAAACTCATTGCCCGATGCGACCCGACGCGACCCGACCCGACCCGATCCCCGACTAAAATTGAAAACTGGGGACAATACACATATCCCGACTGCTAAAGACTGAGGCGCTCACATCTCACATATACCATCCGTTTCGCGACTGGTCTCCGGACACCTGGTGTCATTTGCATGAACTAGACCAACATGAGTGCCTCCTATTATGACACCCCTCTTCCATTCCCCTCTTCCAGTACCCCCTCTTCCATTCCCCCCTCTTCCATTCCTCTCTTCCAATCCCCCTCTGCCATTCCCTCCTATTCCATTCCCCGCTCTTCCATTCCGCTCTTCCATTCCCCCTCTGCCATTCCCTCCTATTCCATTACCTCCTCTTCCATTCCCCCTCTTCCATTCCCCCTCTTCCATTCCCTCTTCCATTCCCCCTCTATCATTCCCTCTCTTCCATTCCCTCCTCTTCCATTCCCCTCTTCCATTCCTCTCTTCCATTCCCTCCTCTTCAATTCCCCTCCTCCCATTCCCCCTCTTCAATTCCCCTCTTCCATTCCCCGCTCTTCCATTCCCCTTGTTCATTCCCCCCTCTTCCATTCCCTCCTCTTCCATTCCCTCCTCTTCTATTCACCCTCTTCCATTCCCCTCTTCCTTTCCCCTCTTCCATTCCCCTCTTCCATTCCACCCTCTTCCATTCCCCATCATCCATTCCCCCTCTTGTCTTCCCCCTCATCCATTCCCCGGTCTTGCATTTGTGCTTCTTGCATTCCACCTCTTCCATTCCCCCTCCTCCATTCCCCCTCCTCAATTCCCCCCTTCCATTCCCCTCTTCGATTCCCCCCTCTTTTGTTCCCACCTCTTCCATTCCCTGCTTTTCCATGTCCCTCTTTCATTCCCCATCTTCCATTCCCCCTCTTCCATTCTGCCTCTTCCATTCCCCCCTCTTTCATTCCTCCTCTTCCATCCCCCTCTTCCATTCCCCCCTTTTGCATTCCCGCCCTTACATTCCTCCTCTTCAATTCCCCTCTTTTTGATTCCATGCTCTTCCAGTCCCCTCTCTTCCATCCCCTCTCTTCCATTCTGCCTCTTCTATTCCCCTCTTCCAGTCCCCCTCTTCCAGGCCCCTCTTCCATTCCCCCTCCTCTATTCCCCCCACCTCTTGCATTCCCCCCTCTTACATTACCGCCTCTTGACTGAATGGGGGGAATGCAAGAGGGGGGAATGGATGAGGGGGAATACAAGAGGGGGGAATGAATGATGGGGGAATGAAAGATGGGGAACGGAAGATGGGGAATGGAAGACAGGGAATGGAAGATGGGGAACTGAAGAAGGGGAATGGAAGACAGGGGTTGGAAGATGGGGAAAAGAAGATGGGGAATGGAGAACGGAAGACATGGCCTGGAAGAGGAGGAATGGAAGAGGAGGAATGGAAGAGGGACAGAAGAGGGCGAATGGAAGAGGAGGGATGTAAGACAGGGAATGGAAGAGGGGGAATGGAAGAGGGGGGAATGGAAAAGGGGGAACAGAAGAGTGGGGAATGTAAGAGGGGGAATGGATGAGGGGGGAATGGATGAGGGGAATACAACTTACAAGAGGGGAATGCAAGAGGAGGAATGCAAGAGGAGGAATGCAAGAGGGGGAATGGATGAGGGGGGAATATAAGAGGGGGTATGGAAGAGGGGGTATGGAAAGGGGGAATGGAAGAGGGGGAATACAAGAGGGGAGAATGGAAGATGGGAATGGAAGAGGGGACATGGAAAGGGGAATGGAAGAGGGGGAATGGAAGAGGGGGAATGGAACAGGCGGAATGGAAGAGGGGGAATGGAAGACGGGGAATGGAAGACGGGGATCAGAAGACGGGGAATGGAAGATGGGGAACAAAAGATGGGGAATGGAAGAGGAGGAATGGAAACGGAAGAATGGAAGAGGAGGGATGGAAGAGGAGGAATGTAAGAAGAGGGACAGACAGGGTCCAGAAGAGGGAGGACGGAAGAGGGGGAATAGAAGAGGGGGAATGGAAGAGGGGGAATGGAAGAGGGGGAATGGAAGAGGGGGGAATGGAAGAGGGGGGAATGGAAGAGGGGGAATGGAAGAGGGGAATGGAAGTTTTGCCGTCCCACCAACCCAAACTTGATATGTGAAATTGCTAGCGTTGAATGTATGTGAACCTCGATTTTTAATTGCCTTTGTTCATGAAGAAATACCATTGTAACTATTCTCTCATATTACCAAAACTAAAATAAATGCCACTATTTAAGCGATATCGGCCTCCGGTTTGTTCAATTATAGTGATTCGGAAAGGAACGACGCAACAAGATAGTGCAGGTAAAATGAGTATAAAATTACAGGATTCGTCCGCCCACCCAAAGTTGAGTGCAAAGCACAGTTGGCAATGGATACATGTCGTCGTTCCCACTGAATCAAACACAATTCACAACGAGACAGGTGTGGTATAATTTGCATTTATTCGGCACAGAACAGTTCATCATCATCATCATGCTGTCGGTCGTGATGCGACAAAGACTGCTTTCATTACTTGACTGCCACTCTCCACTTAGCTCTCTGCTGTGAGAGTTGCATCCATGAGTCTGTCTTAATGTCTCTCAACTTCAGGTTTCTCTTGATGGTATCCTTGAACCGGAGACGAGGGCGCCCTCTCTTTCTGTAACCAGAAGACAGTTGAGAATAGAGGACCTGCTTTGGTAGCCTGTCTGATGATATCCTTATGAGGTCTGCAGTCCACCGGAGATTCTTTTTGATCAGAAGATCTTCAATAGAGGGCAGCCCCGTCCGTTCGAGTATTTCCCTATTTGTCACTTTGTCCTTCCAGGTTAGCCTCATGATTGAAGGCAGATGTCGCATCATGAAAGCATGCAGCTTTTTCACCTGTCGTCTGTACACTGTCCAGGCCTCGGCTCCGTATAGTAGGCACTTCCCTTCCAACACACTAACGTTTGCCATCATTCCTGTATGTAGAGCCTCGATCATAGTTGTGAACTTCTCGGGGCATCCATACTTCCTCAGTAGCTGCCATAGCCCGGTCCTCCCGACTGTATCAAATGCCTTAGTGAAATTGACAAATACCAGAACAGTTAGTCAGTTACAAACAGGTCAGGAATTTAATCAGGTGAAAGGACCAATCGGTAATCTCAACCCTCGCGGTCTACTGTCTTTTTGTAGTTGAGGGGTGGGTGGTGGCAAAGTCAGGTTCGCTGTAGTTTGCGGTTTCATGTCCAAGCGGCGACTGAGGGCTCCGGGCCATGCTCTGATGTCAGTGCCGGCAGGACAGTCCGCTAGGTGGCAAGCATTTGGTTTCATATGATGCTAAGCTAAGCCGATAGGTGGCGGTAGCAGCGTTAGAGCGCCCTGGAGTAGGAGGTGGAATTTACACTAGGCGGCGACACAAGTACCCGAAAGTTAGTTAGTTAGTAATTCGGCAGATGGCGTGGCAGTGTCATTGTGAATGCTTGAAGGGTCTACCACCCCACATCCTGTCACAAATTACCCATGTTACGGCTAACATGGACAGTGCTCACATTGCAACCAATTATATAATATAATACATATATATGTATTTTCATTATATTAACTGTCAGGACGTGTCTTCTTCAGACACAATCCTTGAAAGTGGAAGAAAAAACACAAACACAACATCTTTAGTCCCCCTTAAAGATGAGGCACTGGACATGATCAGGCCCTTGAGGCATCTCTCCTGTGCTCTTCTATATGTTGCCCTTGTTACCCTGCAGGGTTGGTCACGTGATCACAAGCGGCAGAAGGAACCGAGGCCCATTATAAATAGTGGGCAAACCCACTAGGGAAAACATTCGACTGCCATGCCCATGGTATTATGGCAGAGGAGCTGTGCTCACTAAGCAAATCACTGTGATTCCATCAAATTCAAACAAAAGCCAACATTCCCTTAAACAAAATTATATCCCGTGATGTGGTCAAATTCAAACAAAATCCAAAATTCCATTAAAATAAAAATAATATATTAATTTTTTTTAAATATTTTCGTTTAATTTGATCGAATCATTGTGAACTTGTTAGTAAGCGGAAGATTGACTTGTACCTGCTCTAACCACTCCCAGCACCCCTCCCTCCGCCACCCTCTCAGGATGTAGCTTTCCCATTTATAGCTCAGTCAATATATGAAGGTGCAAGCACATCAAAGAATAGGTAATGCACTCGTCTGACACCACCACACTTGATACTATAAAGCGCCATCACAGTTAACCAGACGCCGTGGTCGAATCGGTGGAGTGCAGACTTCCCGTGGGGAAGGTCGGGAGTTCTAATCCCAGCTGAGTCAGCCCATGAGTTATAAAATTGGTAGTTGTCACTATATAGCCTGGTGTTCTGCATTAATAGGATATAACACAGACTGGTTAGCACAGCGTCAGGATACTGTGATTGTGTAGGATATCGGGTCATGGTGCTGGCGGTCTAGTCTCCCAGTGGGAAGCACTATAAAGTTGCCATGAGTGGGCGCTGCCACAAATCGGTCCCCGTCCTGATATGACCTCATCCTTTACGGCATATCGTGGATTCGAAACCCGATTGACCTAAGTAATTGATATTTGTCACGCTCTACCCTTGTGATTGGCATTAATAGGATAGGGTCAGGGATGGTTTGCTCGGTATCAGGATAATGATATATAGCGACAAGTGTCAATTTTCTAAGTCATCGGTTTAACTCGACCGGGGTTCAAGCTCCCGACCTTCCACACAGGAAGCCTATCCTATGTATGTACTGCTTCAAGTAGTATACCTTACTCTATATACATTTTTGTGTAAATAACCCTTGAATTAAAAAATGGCGGGAAGACCAATGCTTCTGCACTGAGAACAGATTTATTCAGCAGTATTTGAGTTCCACACTGAGGGATCAGTCTGCACTGAAGCTGTGACTCAGGTCACATAGTTCTATGTCTTAAGGCCCTGTCACATTACAACGCATCTCGCAAGGGCGCTGCCAATGCGTAAAATCACTTTTTTACGTCAAGAATCGTACAACTTTTCGGCCGGGGAGGGGGGGGGGGGCAAAGTTGGACATATACATACTGTATACATAGGGTATGGCCAACGTATAACCAACATATGGCTAACGTGCTTCCGGGCGAAAAAAACGCTTGACTTACGCTTATGGTATGTTCACATAATGCCGGTGAACATTATATATGTTATTCGATCAGCAGAACTATGCCTCATATGTTACATACATCAAGACACATTGTAGAAACACTAAACGTATGTTAGACGTATGTTAGATGTACATTAGATGTACATTAGACATACATTATCCATATGTTGTCAGTACGCAGACTGTACGTTTCCACTGCCTTTAATGTAGGTCAATGTAGTGCAATGTAGTGAACAATGTTTGTGTAACATATGTCTAATATACATCGACGTACGCCTAATGTATACATAACATATGGCCGACGTAAAATCCACATGCTGTCAAACGTTGTTATACGTCAAAAGTTTTGTGCATGCACAAAATATTGCCGACCCCCTCACGTGCGATGCCGTATCGCGACAAACATCAAGGTACTGTGACATATACCAATGAGCGCCTAACACACATGTAACACATAGCGACGTATCCCGACGTAGTGGCCAAAAATCACATACGTTGGCATCCGTTGGCGCGATGAGTCGTAATGTGACAGCCCCTTTACACACCGGTCGGTAGGGATGGTGCCCCTCCCAGCCCTCTCCTTCACATAGGCCCTATCCTTAGACTCATGCCACACTGATCGGGTTCTTGCCATGCAGTTTAGTCTACTGCAGATTGCAGCGAAATTGTCCTCGCAAATTCTTGTCATACATTTTCATTCAGATTTCAGCGAAATTTTCCTCCAAAATATTTTCCCGTAAATAACACACCACCTTGTGTATCATGGTGTATGTGTATTTACCACTGCCACCAGGTTCCCATGTGTCAGCTGTAGCTGTGACCTACCATGCAGGTCCCAGCTTATATCCCTGTCACACTATGACGTAACGAGCAAATGTAAGCCTAACGTGATCACGTTTCGTCATTATGTTGACGTACATTGGGTTACTTTATGATGATGTCAGAGAATGATGTTAGACTGACATCGAGCTACGTCACGTTACGTCGTGTTACGTCAGCGCGCGTCAAAGTTTTGAACCTGTTCAAAACTTTTGACGTAAATCGAACATAAGGATTTACGTTCACCATACGTTCTGTACACATTCTGCGAACATCAATGATGTTAAACGGACGTTAGTCAAACGCTGCTCACTATGTTCAACTATGTTCCACTATGTTGACCCACATTAAACCCGGTGGAAACGTCCATGCGGTGTAATGGGAATGTCAGGAGAACATCAGGAGAACATCAGGAGAACGTATGTTCAACGTACGTTCAATGTTCCGCCACCGTGTCATGACGTATGTAACATCACGTAACATAGTTCTGGCGATGGAATAACGTTCATAAAGTTCCGTGACTGTAATGACATTGTCCTCTTTCATTGAATGACTGTTACCGACGTTACGCTCTCGTCAACTACACTGCATCCACGTTCAACTTGTGCCCAAATTTGCATACTATGCCCAGAAGTTCAACGTTCTTCATGTTCTCCCTATGCTGACGTCGTTACGTGATAGTGTGACAGGGCCTTTAAGCAGCTGTCACACCTCGCCGGATTGAGTAACAGACAGAATTTTCTAGTCCACTGGTGTTCGGGCGTGTAAAGTATCAAAATGTATTAAAATGTGTCAAAATGTTGCGCTATTAGGTCAATGACCACTGGACGAACAGATATGAAACGGACATGAAGCGGACATGAAACTGACATGAAACAGACATGAAACGGACATGAAACGGACATGAAACGGACATGAAACAGATATGAAACAGACATGAATGGATAGCCAATGTACGAAACAAACTCAAACCGGACAAGAACCGTAGACGTCAATCTGGCAGCATCCGTTCCTAGTTTTGTGCATGTTCAAAACTTGTATGGATACAAACCGGACTTTGTTCAGTTTCTTTTCATTTCCCCCAATCCAGTGATGTGTGACAGGGCCTTTAAGACCTCACTGATGGACAGGCATAACGCGGACCACCCATACTGAGATAGGAAAGGCAATATCGAAGAGGGGAAGGGACGATCTACTAACATCTCACTGGCAGTTGCACCTGTTGCACTAACAATGCCGAGTAACTATATGGAGATGTTTATGACACTTTAAATACACAGCTGCGGCCAGATATGCATTTTTTGTTGTTGGTACATTAGTTGTTTAAGCAGGGGAAATTTCAGTCGCAGGCGATTGGTCTTCCTCATTCCACTGCTCCTTGCCCTATCCTAATAATGCTGAGCACCTGGCTAGGAAGCAACAAATATCAATTTTTAGGTCATTGGTTTGACTCGACCAGGATTCGAACCCACGATCTACCACACAGGAGACGGACGCTCTAACTCATTTGGCCATCCTGTCTGGCCATCCATTCAGTTCACTAAGTGGTCAAATGCAATTGCAATAGCTCACACTTCAGCGTTATATATCACACCTTAGCCTCCATAAATCACAGGAACTTTTAATTTACGCCCAAATTGAGATAGTTGTTGGTTGAATTGCTCCATTCCTGATGTGGCATATTCCATCGATTACTGCTTTGGGATCTAGCGCTCAAACATATACATATATATAATATATATATATATATATATATATATATATGGATAGATATATATGTATGCATAAAGTGCGTACAATACTGTTCAATATGTATATATATATATATATATATATATATATATAAACATAATATACACATATATAGGAAGTAATTTGATTCCATTATGAAAGCCATCAATCCAACCCTTTATATTATGTTTCTCATACGCTTTGTGTACATGGGTATATATGGTATATAATCTGCCCAATAAATCTGTCTCTATGAAGTCTTTATTGCAGAAGAGTTACCTTATATATGTAGGCATATATATATATATATATATATATATATATATATATATATAGATATGTATATTTGTACATATATACAAGAGTCTGTCTCACGAAAATGGGCCAATTGGTGGTTTTAATAAAAGAATTGCACAAAAGAGTGGGAATGCGTCTCCAAAATACTCTGGATTAAAGTTTCCTGCATGGGACAGGTTCTAAGGAACAATGCTGTGAAAACCATTTTAATATTTCGTTTTTAAATTAAAGATTTTTAAATGATTGTTATTTTAATTCCCGCTAAGTCCACGTCTCTTGTTAGGAAATGGCTAAGGAGCTTTGAACAAAAAATATGAATGTAAACAATTAAGTAACCTTTTGAAGGATTGACTCGAATGGTTATCTCAATTTTTGGATGTGGCGTTTACAAGGTTTTCTGCCTTAACTCTTCATATATATATTTATATGTGTATATATATATATATATATATATATATATGTTTTTCGCAGCAGGATGATCAATAGGGCGAGAGAGATAAGTGAAAGAACTGCCGGTATGCCGCAGTTAATCAACATTCGTCCACAATTGGACCTTAAATATAATATAAGAAGAATGGCAAAGTAATAGGAAAACCTCATACTGATGATTTATACCCGTATATTTATATACTAACTGTATATATATATATATAAAGGTGTGGACGGGAATTATTTTGTCATATCTTTTATTGCACCAACTATTCTGTACTGCCTCCTCCCCCTGCTCATGACTGGTGGCGCCACCTCCGCCACTTCCCCGCACCTGCCAGGCTGAAGGTTTGACTCCAATGTTTATCTCAATTTTTCTTATGTCCCATTTAGCAGGTTGTGTGCCTGAACTCTTCAAATTTACATTTGTGCTCCGTCCTGATATGACCGTGGATGTTGCCAGGATGTAAAACTCCAACACAACATCTCGAATAGCGAAACTTTCAGGACCACAGACTCAGCACTAAAAAGAAAACCACAACAATTTTAGGAATCGACTGCATCCATTTGGATGATATTGTCATGGGGGTGATGAAAATGGGAAATATTGCGCCTAGAGCGGGACTCGAACCCACATCTCTTTGCATTCCGGGCCAGTGTGCTAACCATTACACCACCTAGGCTCCCTGATATCAACACACTAACCATGCCTACATGTCTATGTGGTTACTTGCCTGAGAGGTCAGTGCAGCCTACTACAATATCATTTGAATGAGCGAAATCAACTTATCGATGACTTGCTCACTGGAGAGCGGGAGAAGGTTTTAGTCACTTGGTGGTTAAACGGATTAGATAGCTAGTATCCGGTTCAGTCTATTTTGGGTGTCATTAATTCTCGGCTGATTATAGCTTGAGTGTTTTAGTCAGTGAATTGATTCACTATGCGGTGCACCATGGTCTTACTTCAACACCGATTTAATTTGTTTAATTTTGTTGTTAATGGCCAAATGGTTTTGAATATTTTCCACAATTTCTTGAGATTAATATATTGGACTGATAAGGGAAATATTAAAAAAAAAATGTAGTGATGAATTTATTTACCCTTCTCATAATGGATACGCATGTTAACACTTGTTTTCACCGCTGGGCGGCACTAATCCAATTTGATTTAAATCTTCTGAATTTTGTTTTTAGTAATAATTTAGGTTTTGTTGCTTCCTGTTTATGGCTTGTAACTGTTTGTAGATGGCAAACAGTCCAAAATCCAGCTTTTACTACACTTTGTGGTTGTTCATTTAAATATCATCTAATAAATAATAATAATAATAATGAATCTAATTTATTTAAGTTTGAAGGTACATTTATTTTTGGTCACAACGTTGGCATTGCATTTGATTCAAAGCGAATGACTCAGATCCCCGCCCCCAATACTCACACACATCCAGCCGGCGCTCATCGACTCATGGTTGGACGGGTGGTTACCTCCCCATCCACCTGAGTCGTGGCGGCGGACTTTCAGAGCCTGGCGCTGCTGTATAATAAGCCAGCCCCATCTTGCACTACGGTTTCTTATCTACCCACCCAGCTGTACTTATACTTATTGGTTTAGCCGGGTCGCATCTCTCCACCCAATTTTGGACTAAAGCTTATAGCCTTGTCACACTATGACGCATCGCAAAAGCATGCGCCAATGTAGGTGATCTTGCATCAATAAGTCACTGTACACCGATATGCGTTACTTGAACACTACAAGTTTGTTGTGCATACGTTGGTATTCATCGATGTATGTTGATATTCGTCGTTATATGGCGTCACTTGTTAAGGGGTCGTGAAAGTTTTGTGCATGCAGAAAACCTTCGACATTCGATAATGTGTGGCTTTTACATTGGGCATATGTTATGTATACGTTAGACATAAGTTGTTGTATGTTAGATGTCCGTTAGAAAAACGTTGTTCACTACACTGACCTACTTTGACCTATGTCAGTTGGATGGAGAGCCAGCGGAAAGTACACTCCACGTATTGACAATGTATGGATAACGTATGTCTAAGGTATGTGTAATGTACGTTTTGCGTTTCTCCCCCATGTCTTGACGTATGTAATGTATAAGGTGTACTTCTGGTAATTGAATTACATATATAACATTCACCGATGTTCTGGGAGCGTAGTGTGAGCGTATTGCAAGCATTTCTCATCTGGAGGCACTTTAGCCATACGTCGGCCATACGTTGGCTATGCACTCTACTATGTTGCGCAAACGGTATGTATATGTCCAACTTTGTCCCCCCCTCCCCCCCCCCCCCCCCCCGTGCTGAATAGTTTGAGGCATCTCAACTTTTGAAAGTCATTTTAGCCGTTGGCCACATGCTTGCACAATGCATCATAATGTGACAGGGCCATTAGTGATGCCAATATTTCTATCCTGCCTTATCAAACCAATAGTTCCACATTTAATTCCTACAGAAGCACTTTTTGCTCGGATTTACGTAGGGTTGTCATTCCCCTGTACAATAGATAGGGATGAATTTGATAATATATTCAGATGTGCACAAAAACCCTTAGATGAGGCACATATCATTAGTCATCAAGAAGAGGCAACTGAGGGATATTCAATTCAGATAATAGTACTATTTCGTTGGTTGTTGGAGTTTTACATCCTGGCAACATCTCAGATGATATCAGGATGGGTATCAGCACTCATGGTGACTTTATTGTGCTGCCACACTGGGAGACCAGGCCATCAGCACCATGACCTGATATCCCACTCAGTCACATTATCCTGACACTAACCCGCCCAGTCCTTGCCCTATCCTAATAATTCCAAGCGCCTGGCTAGGAAGTGACAAACATCAATTTTGTAAGTCATTGCTTTGACTCGACCGGGAATTGAAAGCCTGACCTTCCACACAGGAATCCCGTGCTCTACTGATTCAACTAAGGCGTCCGGTATAATAGCATTAACACAGTATCACAGGCTTAATACACAGGAAGGACTAAAATGTCGAAATATATTTAAGCTAATGGCGTCAGCGGCGAAATGATTTCGTTATGCATAACATGTGGGGGTGACTAGAGTGCTGCCAGCTCTTGTTAACAAGATGCTTTGTGACAATGACATACCCCCCCCCACCCCCCACCCCCCACCCCCCACCCCCCACCTGCTCTGCCACTCAGGTGGCGCTACCTGTCGTGATATATCTAGTACATTACACTTCCGCCAGCGTATCATAATTCAAATCGTTCCTGTCACTGCATCCCTTTTACATCCCATTTACATCCCATTTACATCCAATTTACATACCCTTTCCATCCTGAGCAGGTATCTTGCAAATCCTTCTACATATGACTTTACCACGCACCCTATCTAACCTCCCAACCCCCACCTCCACCTCCACCCCCACCCCACCCATCCCAAACCACCACATACACCCCCACCTCCACCCCGACCCATCCTACCCAACCATATCCACCCACCCCACGCCCACCCTACCCCCACCCCAACCGCCACCTCACCCCACCCACCCAAAACCACCACATACACCCCCACCCTCACCATATCCCAACCCCAACCCACTCAACTCCAATCCTCACCCCACCCAACCCACCCCACCACAGACACCCCTACCCTCACCCCACCCTCACCCCAACCCACCAACTCCAACCCACCCCACCCCACACCCCACCCTATTTCTCCACCCCCCCACTACCACCCCCCCACCCAACCACCCTACCCACTCCAACCCACCCCACACCCACTCCACCCTATTTCTCCACCCCACACCATCCACCCCCCATGACCACCACCCCACCCAACCACCCCACCCACTCCACCCCACCCCACACCCCACACCCACCCCACCCTATCTCTCCACCCCACCCCACACCATCCACCCCCACCCACCCCCACCTCCACCCAACCACCCACTCCCCAAGCCACCTACCCAATCTCACCGCCACGGCCCAGACATAATGGGATACAAGGGCTTAGCCAGTAATTAAAAAAAGGTGTAAGCACCAAATTAAAAGAAAAAAGTGCATATTTTAACATATTTAGTTTGGAAAACACAAGAGGTTGAGAGAACCTGTTCACACATGCTAGTGAGACAACATCACTACACCCCTGGAAGTTCTTACCTGAGCTCAGTTGAGAAAATTTACATTTTTCGCACGATTTCCACAATTTTTTCTTCGTTGCATAGGTCATTTCGCCTCATGCCCTTATTTAACTTACACATCAACTTACAGATCCTCTTCTGCCTGATCTAGCCCCTATACGGCCTCCAATGCCAGCTCGTTATGGATTATGGAGCACATATATGGCGGTCGACAGAGCCCTGAAGTCATATAATTGTGGGTGTCCTCTCCAATGTCTATCCAGCCTTCTCTCAAATGCTTCTACCATTGGTGCTTCAAGCCCTTGGTCTGGGATACTGTTATTTCGCACTGTCAGATTTACAAGACGTCAGATGTTCGTGCTCGTTTTGTTTTTGTTGTTGTTGGAGATGAGTATCAATCTTTGTGGCTTGACTGAACTTTACGTTAACTTCCATTTCACCTGACTTTCATGTTCTCTTTAGTACAGCATGATTATTTTGCAACTCAACTTGCATCAGGACCCAAGGTGTCTTCCATCATTGGTTTTCATTCGAAGTGATTTGCTATGTGGAAGGTGAGGAGTTCGAAAACTAGGTTGCATCAAACCAACGGCTTACAAAATTTATACCTGTAACTACCCAGGCAGGCACTTAGCAATGTTAGGATATGGCAAGGGCTGGTTAGCTCAGTGATGGGATAATGTCACTGAGTGGGATATTGCGTCATGCTGGCCTGGCCATGGGTGTGTCACAAGTCGATACCTGTCCTGGTGTAAAGTTGATGGCTGGCAGCTGTGGTTGTGTAGGTAGTCTAAATATGAAATCACTACAGGCAAGAGAAAGGTAGAAGTAGAAAGTGCACAGAAGAGAGCTTACACCCTCAGGTATATTATTATATAGTCTCATGAATCCAAGATGGCTGTCACACCTGATCAGCTCCTCCAATCAGCACTAGGCATTCTTCAACCAACCAATGAACATCCAACCTGCCTGTATCCAAGCCTTGGTTGTTGATGGCTACAGCACCCTGTTGTGTCTGTCTGGGTGTGCAGTGATCCGCAAATAACAATTGGGGGGGAGGGGGTATGTGAGCTGACCTGCTAAGGCCCTGTCACACTAAAAGTAGTGCCCCTCTCACACTATCTATAACTACACAATGTCTATCTAACTCAGCAAAGGATCACCAGCACCCCACAGCACCTTAATGCCTCTGGCTGTATATACCATTTACCTTTTAATACACAATTGTAATTACTATAGACTAGTTCACACCATCCTCAAAAGTCTAAATATTCGGGAAATTTTACGCTGCTATGAGCTTAGATTTTTCCAGGACGTAAGAACTCCAAACAAACAACAAACAAACAAACATTCTAAGTGTCACACTATAACTGCCTCCATGACCTCTTTTCGAACTCTACAGTTCACCTGGTGGTCAGTGTATGGGCACTCAGGATGGTGTAATTACCCTGGCGGCAACCACAGCAATTAAGGCCGACACTGACGGTACTAAGCCAATAGCTGGTTAGAAAGCCGACATCTTACCCTTAATTCACCTGTCCTCGCCCTACACATCAATTAATTACCCACTTTGATTAACCTACTTTGTGCAGGTTAATTGTTTGATTATTGTGGTTTTGCGACCTAGGAACATAACCTAAGGGTGGACATAGCAGGATGGTCATCAATTTGTCACAGTGTGCAGTCATGGCGACTTTATTGTTAGTTAGAGTTGATTGGTTGTGTCAGCAACAAAGGGCATAATCACGGTGGACTACACGTTATAGTGCTGCCTGACTCGAATACCGGTGTAACGATTTCAATTTCCCCCCTTTTCAAGTTCCCCAGGGGAATCTGAAAACGTTTATAATTTCCCCGGAGGGAAATTAACAACGTTTTCAGATTCCCGAGGGGGAAATTAAAAACAGTTTTCAGATTCCTCCCCCTATTTTAAAATTCCCCCCTCCAGGAATTAACAATTGTTTAAAAAACTTTAAAAACCGTTTTAGAATTCAGACCTATAATCATTTTTTCTTAGCCATCTTGGAGACTTTTTCTGTCATTTAGGGTGAAATATGTTTTGTACTAGTAATAATTTCCATTATGCTATTCTTTGTGTATTAATATATTTGTCATGAAAAATAACAAAAATAAAGAAAATTCCCCCAAAATGGGGGGAGGGAAAGTTAAAACAAGGGATGGAACTTGAAAACGTGTTCAAATTCCCCTGGGATGAATTTGAAAACGTTTTCAAGTTCCCATGGGGGAACTTGAATCAGGGGGGAATTTGAAATCTTTACAATGGCACCATGATAATATTTCCCATACGGTCTCATTGTCCTGGTTATGAGCCAACCAGTCCTTGCCCTATCGTAGTAATTCCAAGAAATTGGCAAGGTGGAGACATGCTTAACCTTCATACAACTTATACATACATATGTGTGTATACACACATACACATACACACATCCCTACAATTAGAGCCTCCTCCCACACACATACACATATACCGTCAACACTACAGATCCACCCAACATTCATAAAAACACCCAACACCCACACACATACCCCTCTTACCCACATATACACCCAACGCAGATATACATCCCAAAAGACAAGCCGCAGACAACAGGCAGACTCAGGGATATTTATTGTATCTAATATTATTAATACAGTTCCACAGTCTGATTCCCCATAATTTCCCCAATAGGATGCGGTATCCTAATCGTTAGAGCGCAGGATTCCCGTGCGGTACGTCGGGAGTTCGAATCCCAGCCGAGTCAAACCAATTACTTATAAAAGTGATGCTTGTCGCTACCTAGCCTGGTGCTAGGCATTCATATGATATGACAAGGACTGGTTTGCACAGTATTAGGATTATGTGACTGTATGGGATATCAGGTCCTGGTGCTGGCCAACAGGTCTCTCAGTGGGGCAGCACTATAACGTCACCATGGCTGCGCACTGGCACAAGTCGGTACCCATCCTGATATGACCTTAGATGTTGCTAGGATGTAAAACAACACCAAACAAACAATTTCCGAATCACTCAAGCACACACCACGCTTGCACTTACTCATCTCATCCACTTGTACGTGAATTTACATGACAGTGCACACCGGAAGTGAAACTCCTGGGCCCTGAGCATCAGCGCAGATGCGGCGCGGGGAGCGTGCGATTCGTCAAACAGGAAAGAAACCCGCGGCACCAGACGAGCAGCCATTTGCAAAACTAATTTGACCACCAAACAAGGTTAGCAGGGAGTCAGATCGTCAGCACATTCTTAGGGTGCGTCTAGAAATGTACATGGGGACAGGACATGGTGGGTCTCTAATGGTGTTCTGAGGGTGTGTGTCTAGAAATGTACATGGGGACAGGACATGGTGGGTCTCTACTGGTGTTCTGAGGGAGTACGTCTAGAAATGTACTTGGGGACACGACATGATGGTTCTCTACTGGCGTTCTGAGGGGGTGCGTCTAGAAATGTACATGTGGACAGGACATGATGGTTCACTACTGGCGTTCTGATGGGGTGCGTCTAGAAATGTACTTGTGGACAGGACATGGTGGTTCTCTACTAGTACTAGTGTTCTGAGGGTGTGTGTCTGGAAATGTACATGGGGATAGGACATGGTGGTTCTCTACTGGTGTTCTGAGGGTGTGCGTCTAGAAATGTACATGGGGACAGGACATGGTGATTCTCTACTGGTGTTCTGAGGGTGTGCATCTAGAAATGTACTTGCAGACAGGACATGGTGGTTCTCTACTAGTACTAGTGTTCTGAGGGTGTGTGTCTAGAAATGTACATGTGGACAGGACATGGTGGTTCTCTACTGGTGTTCTGAGGGGGTGTGTCTAGAAATGTACATGTGGACAGGACATGGTGGTTCTCTACTGGTGTTCTGAGGGTGTGCGTCTAGAAATGTACTTGCGGACAGGACATGGTGGTTCTCTACTAGTACTAGTGTTCTGAGGGTGTGTGTCTAGAAATGTACATGTGGACAGGACATGGTGGTTCTCTACTGGTGTTCTGAGGGTGTGTGTCTAGAAATGTACATGGGGACAGGACATGGTGGTTCTCTACTGGTGTTCTGAGGGTGTGTGTCTAGAAATGTACATGGGGACAGGACATGGTGGTTCTCTACTGGTGTTCTGAGGGGATGCATCTAGAAATGTACATGGGGACAGGACATGATTCTTCTCTACTGGTGTTCTGAGGGGGTGCGTCTAGAAATGTAAACGGGGACAGGACATGATGGTTCTCTACTGGTGTTCTGAGGGGGTGCGTCTAGAAATGTACATGGGGACAGGATATGGTGGTTCTCTACTGGTATTCTGAGGGGTTGCGGGTACAAACGTAGATGGATCCAGGACATGGTGGTTCTCAACTGGTGTTTTGAGGGGGTGGGGGTAGAAATGTACATGACTCCAGGACACGGTGCTTCCTGACTGGTGTTCTCTGGGTGCTTATGTGGGGGGATTGAAAATGGGAAGCATTACACCTAGAGGGGGACTCGAACCCACAATTCTGCCATTCCAGGATGGGGGTTACCAGCCTACCTAGTTCCATGATGCAATATGTATATATATATATATACATGTATATATATATGTTGCATAAGCCATTATACAAGTATAATAAGGCCGGGAGCTTCCATCTGCTCCTCAGCCCTATCTCCTCCCTCATTCATCTACTGGAGGACCCTATATGTTCACCTATACTTCCATCCTACTCACACTCAGATCCGTTTGTGGGCGCCACCCGTCTATGCATGCAAAGGGCAACTGCAGTACAGCAGGAATAGAAAATAATAATAGTGGGATGAATAAATATATATTCTCTGGCAAAGGAATATCTGCCCCTGGCCTAACAGAAATCCTCCAGTGCGACTGACACTGTGACACAAACATTAATGATGAGGAAGCCCAGTGGTGGCGCCACCAGTCACATGGGTGCAGTCACTGACGCATAATGCAGAATAATACGTATACATAACATAATCATTCCCTTCATCACCTTTACACTCACATAACATATTATGCATCATATATATATATATATATATATATATATATAAAGCGGTGCTGCCATCCCAAGCAGGCAGTTATATTCGCGTAATGGATTAAAGAGTACATATATATATTGGTCTATATATTGGATTATAGAGCACATATATATATTGGATTATAGAGCACATATATATATATTGGATTATAGAGCACATATATATATTGGATTATAGAGCACATATATATATATATATATATATTGGATTATAAAGCACACATATATATATTGGATTATAGAGCACATATATATATATATTGGATTATAGAGCACATATATATATATATTGGATTATAGAGCACATACATATATTGGATTATAGAGCACATATATATATATACATATATATTGGATTATAAAGCACATATATATATATTGGATTATAGAGCACATATATATATATATTGGATTATAGAGCACATATATATATTGGATTATAGAGCACATATATATATATTGGATTATAGAGCACATATATATATTGGATTATAGAGCACATATATATATATATTGGATTATAGAGCACATATATATTGGATTATAAAGCACATATATATATTGGTCTAACATGTAATGCGCCTGAATCCTTCAATTATTAGATTCATTATTATATCCTACTTTAATTCAATTACAAATAATTGTTATCTTAAAATGATTAATTCTGCAGGCACTTTAAATGAAGCCATGAATAATAGATTTTGATACGCCATATGTTTCAACATTGAGAGGTTACATTAAATTGACGTAACATTCCTTTAATGCACCAACGACTGTTTAATGTGTGTTTCAGTATCTACGGTTGGGGTAGGCTGGACAAAGTGTCGGGGAGTGTTTGCTTTAGACAATGTCTGCTTCCATCGGACTATACAGCTTTAACAACTAAAATAAATGACACAAAGACAAAAGAAATCCAACATGAACATTATGAATGGGGAGCATTAAAACCAGCTGCCCGTAACTCAGCTACGGAGTGGCTTTGGTGAGTGGTGCACAACTACACCCAGGAGTGGAGTAGGGTGGGTGTGAGGTGATGAGGGAGTGGAGGCATGTTTATGACGTCATCAAATCGTCGTCCAATTGAATTCAGCCACGTGATCAGGCGTTTAATTGCGACACGATGTGATAAAGCATTTCTATCCAAGTAAAACAACAACACATAGCTCCTGCAATTACAAGATTCTGCCCCACCTCACATCACCACTCCTGCCTCTTCCTCAACCCTCACACCAACCCACACTCCACCCATGCCCCCACCAACACCAACACCAACACCAACAAACACACCCCTAATCCCAACCTCCAACCCCAACCCCAACCAGATCCCCCCACGCTCACTCCCATCCCCAACCATATCCCCAGCCACACCACTACTGTCAACCCCCAACCTAACCCTCATGCCCACCCTATCTCCCACCCCTGGAAAACCCCCACCCCAACCCAACTTCCACCCCAAACCCCACTCCAATCCTCACCCCCACCCCAATCCTCACCCCCCACCCCATCTCCCAGATTCAGTCAAACCCCACCACCATCAACCAGCCCCATCTCCGTGCCCCCATCCCTCCTCCCCCTCCCCAATCCCCCGCACCCACCCCCTTCGCCCACCCCACCCCCATCCCCCACCCCCACGATCCCCGCTAAGCAGGTACTTTGCTTAGCTCCCATTTCATGGGCACTGCAACAATTTATTGTCCTTATTCATACATTCATCAACTGGTCCTTTAATTTAGAGTACCAGGTAAGAGGTGACAGACACCATATGCTGTTCAGGCTAGCAAGTTCTGTTATTATCAACAATTTGTCTCCGATAAAATTAATATAGTTTAGACATTGAATAAAGTCATCTGTCATTCCTGGGGTACTGGTCTTCTGAGCTTGTGACAGTACAATTATTTACCATATCAACTTGAAATGTTACTACATAAGCCGGTCTAAATATATATGCTTAACTCCATGATGAGACGTTACATCTTACTTGCAACTAATGAAATTAACAATTTATGATAGAAATGTACACACAAAATTAAGGTACAAATAAAGGTAAATGGATTAACGAAAATAAGCTTAAAAGCTACAAATAAGCGCTTTTCTTAAGCCCAATTTCCTACATTGCTTTTATAATGCATAGTCCAATTGAAGAATTTTACTGGAACTTTTTGGCCGAATTCCTGTTGTTCTACTTATACTCACTACTATAAGGAGGATCCTGGCAACCGTCTGCCAGTCTCCCCCCAATAAATACCAAAACACAACTCATAAGAAAGAATGGAAGACAAATCATGCAAGATTGACAGTGATAAGGTTCAGCTTTATTGCTACAACTCTTGTTCACCTACGAGTGCAGGTTGTAAGTCAGTGCCTACAGCCCAATGAACCTAAGTCCTATAAGTGTTACACACAGCTCAGAGGTGAACTGCTTCCTTTGGTATCTCTAGAGTGAGTTCCTGTCTGTCCAACACATGCAAGGAGTTCAAGGGTGACTGGGCTCACACAGCCAGCCAATCAGACACATCTGCAGCCTGGGAGAGGTGGCGCCCAAGAGGGGGCACCTGTCACTCAACCCCAGGGCAGGTGGTGTCCCTAATGTATGCAGAATGGCAGGGTGTGCTTTCCTAGTGGTCCCATGGTAACAAGTAGTCATTACAGTAACATTAAACAATAATAGATGTCCCGCTCCATTTGCACTCTTCCTGGTGCATGGAGGGAATATTCCTGTAATTAGTAACCATATCTTAATATCCGGACATCATACCACAATCCCGGTCACTGTGCATCATAACATTTACACATAGTTAGTTCCATGTGAGACAGCGAGTGGGCACACATTGCATCACTATTACATAACAATGGTCTCCAACTCCGTTGCCCGAGATATTGATATGATTCCCAGCTCAGCTATCCCCACCGAAAGACCGTATATTTTTACACGATAAAGGCATAAACCTATCAAAACCAATACATTTATCCAGATGTTATTCGACATATCCACCTTATATAATGGTGCACCGATTAAACATGTATTGCTATATTGCATGAAATAGTAGTTCAATTGAAAGAGTAGTTTTTTCTGGTAAAACAGTTTATTCATCAGGATATACATATTTCCAGTGCCGAGGCACTGATCTTCCGGCCGTTTACATTACATTGTAAATAGTTAGATCAGCGGTTACTTAGATAGAGCATATTAGTAGATTGTGAATGGGGTTAGTGGGTTAGTGGGTTAGTGGGTTAGCCATAATAAGTTCAGTGTTATAGGCTAAGATGGCGGGTCACTGCAAAAACTGTACTGCTATTACGGTATAGCTGAGGTAAGTAATTGAGTGAGGTAAGTAACTGAGTGAATATAACCTGTTAAGCCTGATCAGATGCCAAAGGTATTCAGCATCCTAACCTTATAGGTACCCGATCTGAACGCACATGCGATGCTACACTTCGTACCAGCTCTCACAAAATAGGCTAAGTACCACTCATTTATGGTATATTAGCACTCTTATACTTTGCTTTTGCACTCTATATTAGCACTGTTATACTTTGATATGTGTGTATGTGATTTCTAATGTGTAAATCACACTAAAACCGCTGTTGAGTTGAGTGAACTGATAGCTTCCCCTATTATCACTCACCAGCACACAAGTAGAAAGCATGTGGAGTTGTTTAATCTACATACAGCATACTCACTGACATGCATTGTTAGGATAACAAAGGAGAAATTTAACCAAAAGGTTTACTCGGAGCTAAGCAAAAAAAAATATATATATATATATATATATATAATATATTTTTTCACTCAACTGGGGGATATTAATCTAATCTAGTACAGGGTGATTGAATTGGTAGACTGAACAAGGGAGTAGAAAGTATGGGGAGACCGGCAGCGCGAAAGGACAAAAAAGATGGCCCAAAAATTGAAAAACCGCCAGATGACAATGCTGCTAGGGAAGCCATTGAAATCGGCGTCACTGACAGTGACAAACAAAATGCTGTCACAAACAGTGACATGCAAAACAAATGCGACCCAACACAGTCTTCCTGCTGTGGAGAGTGCAGCACAACAAATTCAAAGGGAACATGGGTAGAATGCAATTTCTGCTATAAATGGATGTGCAACACTTGCACAAAACTCAGCCAAGAAGAGGTAGTGTTCCTAAAAAAAAACAGCATTTTCTGGGCATGCAGCCATTGTGAGCAATTGGCAAAAACACTGCTGCTAAAAGCTAAAGAAAGTCTAGTTGGCCAGAAACAACCCCAACCTGACCTAAACGCAATGGCAAAGAAAATAGTGGACTTGGAATCATCCATCCAAGCCCAAGTATCTAAGTCGATGGAAGAGGTGCTGCCGACTCTAATAAAGCAGTGCTTCGGTGAACTGAAGACGGACGTAAACATGTCCGTCAAGAAAAATGTAACAAAACTCTGGTCTGATGTAGCTCGAAGCAACATGCCAGGGGAACAAACAGAGACAAAAAAGTCCAGCCCCATAGAGGCAGTTGTGAAAAAAGCCATTGTGGCTCAAAAAGTCGCGGAGAAAGCGACCAAAAAAAATCGCCAAGAGAGGGCCGTGAACGTAATCATTCACAGGGCACCTGAAAAAATCAGTAGTGAATCAACAGCCAGGAAAACCCATGATCTAGGGTTGGTAGACGATTTGCTACAAGCCATCGGCATAGAAGCGCGACCAAAAAACGCATTCCGACTCGGCCAATATAAGGACGGTCAGAAATTAAACAGACCTCTCAAAGTTATATTCGACTCAGTTGAAGCACAGGAGTCTGTTATGAGCAACTTGAACAAACTCAAGGATGCTCCCGATAAAGTAAAAAACTTAGGAGTATGTTACGATCTCGACAAAGAAGATCGTAAAACTCTTAGCGAACATGTACAAGCTGCTAAAGAAAATACTGATCGGTCAAAAAACTGGATATACAAAGTCCGGGGTCCTCCCTGGAACATGAAAGAATTAAAAATAAGAAAGCCAGGTCAGGCAAAATAGATCATAGAATAGTAAACAAAATAAAAACGTTAGAAGTTAAGTACACCAACATAGATGTCTTAACTAGCACTAAAAAGTCATTACTGGAAGTTGAAATCAGTTCACGAGGTATGTCCAAAAAATAGATTATACGAGATCAGTAAAATAAGCTTGGAAATAAATGGATATTATCTACTTACCAACTCATTAGAGAAAAGAGGTACGGTAATGTACGTTGCAAATCATTTGATAGCAACTCATTTCACACGAAAAACTGTTTTTGACGAATCAATTTGGTGCGAAATTCTTACTGAAGGATGTATTTACCGTGGCCCATCTAGCAATGAGCAATACAATAATGCTCTTCTAGAATTAGTCAATGAGGTAAGAGAAATGAAACATGATAACCTGGTTATCGTTTGGGATTTTAACTTAAAAGAAATCGACTGGGCCACTGGCATCTTACATTGCCGTGATGACCATTATCCGCAGATTATTTTCGACCACCTAAATGACTGTTTCCTGCAAAGGTTTATTCAGGAACCAACCAGGTTCCGAGGAAATGAGACCCCAAATCCCTTGGACTGGGTCATTTCCAATAAGGATAATCTCATAGATAACATCAGGATAGGTGCCCCAATCGGAAAGAGTGACCATGCTGTCATATCCTTCAAAATCGATGTTAAAACAGAAAATGAGACCATCCCACTAAGATACTCATATTATAGAGGGATTACATTGCCATGAGTAATGATATCATGTCCCATGACTTGCTAAATAAATTTAAGGAGAAAAATGTGCAAGAGTGCTGGGACCTGTTTCAAAATGTGCTATCATGTGCTATCAAAAGGCACGTACCACTAAGAAAATTCACAACCAGGAAACAACCTCCTTGGTACTCCAGGGATATTACCACTGCCAGAAAATTGAAAAACAAAGCATGGAATGTCTAGTTCAATAATAAGACAGTGGAAAATTGGGAAAAATACACTATCGCTAGGAATGCCGCAAATGACATTGTCAGTGGACACAAAGAGACTTTTGAGGACAAAATTGTACAAGACATTAAAAATAACCCGAACAGTTTCTGGAGTTATGCTTCACATAAATCAAAAAATGGCAATGGCATACCAGCTCTAGCCAATAGTGATGACGAACTAATCGTAGATGATGAAGGCAAAGCTGAACTACTCAATGAGTTCTTCGTCAGTGTGTTTACCAATGAAAATACGAATAATATCCCACCCTCTCCAGATTCAGGAGTCACAGAATTCATCAGTGACTTTGACATAACAGACGATAAAGTTGACAAATTAATTGAAAAACTAAATGTCTCCAAGGCACCTGGGCCAGATGGGATCCATGCAAAAATCATCAAAGAGTGTTCTGAGCAAATTGGACCAATTTTGACATCTCTATTCCATAAAAGCCTATTTGAACGGAAAATACCCAAACAATGGAAAGATGCTGAGGTAAAACCCCTGCATAAAAAGGGACCAAAACACCTGGCATCAAATTACAGACCTGTGAGTTTAACCTCCTTATGCTGTAAAATGCTAGAAAGAATAATCCGAGACTGTGTCGTAGAACACTTGGAAAAACTAGGATTGATATCTCCGGACCAACACGGATTCACTGGAGGAAAATCTTGTCTGTCACAACTACTAGAAGTGATGGAAATTTGGACTGACTGGCTGGATCATGGCCTGGCATGGGACACCGTCTATCTGGACTTCTCCAAAGCCTTTGATAGTGTGCCCCACAAAAGACTATTAAACAAAGTCAAAGCTCTGGGAATATCCGGATCAATTTCTGAATGCATACAGGACTTCCTGTCTGAGAGAAAGCAAAGGGTAGTTGTAGGTAATAACAAATCTTCCTTTAAGAATCTCACCTCAGGAATACCCCAGGGAAGTGTGCTGTGACCAATATTATTTATAATATTTATAAATGACCTGCCAGGCAGTGTCTCATCAAACCTAAAAATATTTGCGGATGACACAAAGGTCTTTCGAGCAATAAAAGACGTAAGAGATAACAATCTCTTGCAAGAGGATATTCTGAAACTCTCACAATGGTCCGAGAAATGGCAATTGCCCTTCAATGAAAAGAAGTGCAAAATTATTCATTACGGGAAAAATAATCCTCATTATGCCTATATTATGCAGAACACTGTCCTGCAACAAGATAGCTATGAAAAGGACTTGGGTGTAACCTTCGACTCCCAACTCTCCTTTCAGAAACACATGAGGACTATCATCTCAAATGCTAACCAGAGAGTAGGAATAATTAAAAGAACCTTCCATCGCCTCAACAAGAACAATTTTCTCATTCTATTTAAGTCTCTTGTTAGGCCAATTTTGGAATACTGTCCACAAATTTGGAGCCCAATTTTTCAGAAAGATATTCTGGAGATCGAAAAGGTTCAGAGACATGCAACAAAACTAGTTGCAGTTATAAAGGACTTACCCTATAAACAAAGGCTCAGGAAATTGAAACTTCGTACCCTTTCCTACAGAAGCAAAAGAAGTGACATAATTGAAGTATTTAAAATTATGAACGGTTTTGATAAAATAGATATGAACCAATGTTTCACCTTGAATAAAAGAGAAGGCAGCCGGGGCCATACTCTCAAACTAGTAAAACCCAGAGCCGTTTCAAAATTAAGGCAACACAGTTTCTCAAACAGGATCATAAATATATGGAATAGTCTACCACAAAATGTTATAGATGCCGGCTCAATACATTCATTCAAGAACCGATTAGAAAAAGCATGGGCTGATGATACATGGAAATTTGACCACTTATTCACCACATGCTACTAATTTATTCCTTGTGTTGCTAATTACTTGCACTCAAGCAAAAATGAGAGACAAATAAGTGTTCACACTTCCTGTCTATCAATCACTATATCACTATATCACTATATCAGCATGTCAATGCACAGATCAAAGGTACTTTAGGATGTTTTTTGTATTTTTTAATTTTTCAGAATAATAAGTTTCATTATCAATATTTCCCAGATTATCCATTTTATCATAGCAGTATATTCGAACTAAAGTAAGTGTGATTATACCGATCCACACTGATATGATTATCTAAAGAATCATAGCATAAATTAACAACTATCATAATCTGCCACTGTTATGGATCCCTGCGTTACCGGCTATTACTGCTTATCTGATTGTAGTCATAAGGTGGGCAAAATTGACAATGACAATCTTTGCCGGCTGGTCGTGATAGGTAGTGTCTTGGGGCAGTTAGAGCAGGATTCGAACCCACGTCTCCTGCCATTCCGGGGCTAGTTTGCTAACTATTACACCATAGAGCAGGGTTCGAACCCACATCTCCTGCCATTCCGGGGCCAGTTTGCTAACTATTACATCATAGAACAGGATTCGAACCCACATCTCCTGCCATTCCGGGGCCAGTTTGCTAACTATTACATCATAGAGAAGGATTCGAACCCACACCTCCTGCCATTCCGGCGCTAGTTTGCTAACCATTACACTGATGCAGATCGAACCCTGGTGGAGTCAAACCAATGACTTAAAAATGTATCCTTGTCGCTTCCTCGCCAGGTGCTCGGCATTATTAGTATAGGGCAAGGACTGGGTGGCTATAAATAATGTGACTGTGAGGATTATGTGACTGCGTGGGATAGCAGGTGGCCTGGTCTCCCAGTGGGGTGGCACTATAAAGTCACCATGAGTGTGTACTGGCACAAGCCGGTATCCATCCTAATATGAGCTTAGATGTTACCAGAATGTAAAACTCCAAAAAAACATCCAACCAATCCCTGATGCAACCATCCTCTCGATGCCCACCTGTCTATGTGACAGAATGTGGCTGCTTGCCTGAGAGGTCGGTGCAGTGTTTTACAATAATAGTATCCTCCGTTGTGCACACCTACTTCACCACACACTGACAAATAAAAGGCCCACCCACTAAGAAGCCTGTGATTAGAATGGCATCACAATATTTCCAACAGGCTCCTTTATTTCGGTCAGAATTGGAAAGGCTAACTGCATCGTTCATGACCTTTTTCTTTGCTTGATCCATCTGATTGTTTTATCTTCAATCAGCGCGCTTTATTTAGAGGGTTTTTAATATTGAACGTGACATTCGCATCTTTGTAAAATTAAACAAAAAAAACGTGCTTTCCTTGTGGAGAACTCACAGGTGTGACTCCTGATGGACACACTGTCACACAGTGTGAGACAGTATGACAGTGAGACTGTATGACACTGTGAGACAGTATGACAGGACTATTTCCGGTCTGCGGCACCTTGAGTTCACACTCTTCAACAGGTTGTAATCAAAATACACCGCTGTATTTCAGTATATTAATAGTCTAAGTGGGTCATTCCATACACGGGTCTTCACAGAGACCAACGCTGGGACCCAGCAGGCCAGGTAACGAGAAATAAGGCTCCTGGTGCAGTTAGCATGGAGCAGGAACACACTGCATCAATCTAGAACAATGATGCAGTGTATCTGCCAGACAGTAAAGCTTGTTTTATTTAACAACACCTCTAGAGTACATTGATTTTTGTATCATCGGCTCATCATCATCATGCTGTCGGTCGCGATGCGACAAAGACTGCTTTCATTACTTGACTGCCGCTCTCCATTTAGCTCTCTGCTGTGAGAGTTGCGTCCATCAGTCGGTCAAACCTAGCTGATTTTCCTGCTGGGTCGTCGGAAAGATGGAGCGTCGAGCGCCGCGGTGCTTGGTAAACCCGGCGAACGCCGAGCCGGTAATGGTTTTTTGTCTGACGGTTTTCGTAATTAACTGCCGTGCTGCAAAGTGTTTGAAGTTGCTGCTGGTCTTGTGCATGTTACCAGCGGCACTACCTCACGGGGGCAAATAGCGGTTTCACACCGGCAAGAACCTGTCAAGACAGGCGCAAAACTATTGTCCCTGCAGTGGCTGGTGGGAGATGTTGGGAGGTCCATACATCACCCGCCCTTAAGGCTCCCACAGGGACATGGTTTTTCTGTTAGTGTTTGCTCCCTTAGCCTTTGGTTCTGTCAAGGACCTGTACCACAAGGCAGTGGTTTAGAACTCTGCAAGGCAGGGGCGTCAAACTCCCTGAGGTATTGCTATACCTGCATCGGCTATTGGACGTAAAATATATGGGAATTCTGACATATTTCTTTGGAGTAAACCTGTGGCCACCACATCCACTACTCTTTCTGATCCCCAAAACGGGCTTTTACTAGGCCACTGGATTCCCCCACAGACGGGACAACCACTACCACATTCCTTTGATGGGACCATTTGTGGCTCTTTAAACACATAACCGCTTTTATATGGCAGCGAAATGCTTTCTCTATTCTACCTTTCTTGGTGGTTTTATTCATCTTGTTTTTTATTGATTTTGTTTTTATTGCCCAAAAGACCCTCTATTGCGATGATCTATATTTTGGAAGTTAAGAAATATGAAGGATTATGTCTTTCAAGATATTATGCATTTTCATATCAACATTCGTAAAGCATTGGCTATCCTGTCCCTCCACCTGGTTCCCCAGTCTGGCACTAGGTGGCTAAGAAGTATATACCGTATATGTCCCAACAGAAGCACGCTACACAATAGAAGCACACACCCCATTTCAAGATTGAAAGAATGCACAGATTTACGATCATATTCGGACTGAATGCACATAAAATAAGACAATCCCACTTTCTTTCAGAGGTACAACAACAAAAATACAAATTTACGATCATATTCAGACTGAATGCACAAAAACTAAGACAATCCCACTTTATTTCAGAGGCATGACAAAAACAAATCCATGAAATTCTTTAACTTTGAATAGACGCACATCCATGTGTCTGCACTTGCGCAGTGCATGACTATTGTGACATATATAGTATATATATGGTATAGATCACACCTGCATTGTTCCGGTTTAATTACAATCAACAGCAGTGACCTACACCCTCATGTTCAGCTATTTCGACTAACTATGATACCAATTCACTCTCCTCCTGCAACATTCACAGTCCTTCTGCACTACTTACTAACCAAACCAAAAAACCTTCCATAACTGCATAATCACACTATATTATATATTAATTTGCTTAAAATAATGAGAGAACAATCCTGGAAGTGGAAAGTCTATATATATTAAAATAATTAATAGAAATCTCGATATAGAAAAGTAAGTTTGTTTCGTTTGTTGGGGTTTTACATCTAAGCAACATCTATGATCATATCAGTATGAAGAATAATGCTCGAATCTGTGGCTGTGTATGCAGGCTATGGTGTAATCAATACAGACAAAGAGAAGGGAAGAGTATAAAGTGTAAAGAAAAAGAGAGAGTCCAGCCCTCTGGTTTATTATTTATATGGTTACGTGGGTTCATTGTAGAGTATCACCCCACCCCTTTCCCCCAATAGAAAACAAGCAGTGTTGGCCCTACCAATAGGGATCCAGCATTCCTTATCCCCATGGATACCAGTGGTCTGCCCACCACCGCAAGCTGTATGGCCCCCATGCCCACCACCAACCTTGACCTTTGATTGTGGTGATCCCTATCCCAGCAGAGGGGGTAGGCCCTCAGTGCACTCACACCCAGACCTGCCAGCACCACTATGTCTATTGACATCCCACTCAGGCACCACCAACCCATACATATATATATACACATACATGCGCCTGGTCATGTACACCGATCAGTAATAGAACATGTGCATTCCCCCTATGCCGAATATCGGAATATTTTACATCAGGATGGGTACCAACTTGTGACAGTGCACACTCATGGCAACCTCATAGTGCTGCACCACTGGGAGATCAAGATGCCATCACCGTGCCCCGCTATCCCACTCAGTCACATTATCCTGAGACTGAGCAAACCAGTCCTCACCCTATCCTAATAATGATGAGTGCCAGGCCAGGTAGCGACAAGTATCAATTTTGTAAGGCATTGGTTTGACTCCATCTGGATTCGAACCCTTGACCTTCCGTACGGGAAGTCTGTGCCGTATCAATTAGGCCACCGCAGGTGGCCGGGAAAGAAAAACTGCTGATAATTAATTGGCCCATGTCTGGTCAAATACAAACTGTATGGAAGTATGACTTTTGGATAGTCAGCCATCCCCAAACCTGTGTTCCATCAACGCTGAGCCCTGTGATAACATGACTAGGGTAAGTTAAGGGAATGAACCTTAATGCATAGATGACAACAGTAGTAGCAAGCATGTTGTGATTCGATAAGGAATGACGCTGAGAAAGGAGTGTAGCTAACCATCTTTATTGAAATTGGCGGACATACAATCAGGGTGTGGCCTAAGCCCCTGTCACACCTCGCCAGATTGAGCAACGGACAGAATTGTCTAGTCCGGTGGTGTTCGGTCGTGATAAGTATAAAAATATATTAAAATGTGTCAAAATGGTGCGATATTGGGTCAAAGGCCGCAGGATGAACGGACGAAACAAACTCAAAGTGGACAAGAACCACAGATGTCAATCCGGCAGCATTTGTTCCAAGTTTTGTGCATGTTCAAAACTTGTAATGGATCAGGCCAGATATCAAGGATATGCAATGGACACAAACCAGACTGTGCAGGATATCAACAGACTTTCTTCGGTTTCTTTCTGTTTCCTCAATCCGGCGAAGTGTGGCAGAGGCTTTAGGAATTTACAATATGAACAGAAAGTGGTATAATTTTATGTGTATTGCCGGTTCATCGAGAAGTGCTCAGAGAGTAGCGGGGCTGGCTTTCATCTGGAAATAAAACAGATGTAACAGGCTGCCTGCAGCACGGGGCAGCGGATGCGCCTTTCCACCAGAGTGGCCAGCTTCCGGGAGAACAAAAACGTGTGAAAGGCTGCCGCCAAATGGGCGGATGGATGTGATCGCCCACACGGTGGCTAGGGAAGGAAGTGATTCATTCAATATGAATCAAATGCAATGCTAACGTTGCATCAAATCGCAATACTAACATTGCAACCAATTGCAACCAATTGCAACCAACTCTTGTCTAGCGCATGCTAGGTTATATCTAGAGTGTACAATGTTGCATGTACTGTACAGTCACAGCAACCATCATTGGCCAATGTGGTAAAGGTTGGTCCAAAGCTTTGTATCTGCTATATTAGGTGGCCGGATGTGATCGTCCACACGTTGGCTATGGAAGGAAGTGATTCATTCAATATGAATCAAATGCAATACTAACTTTGCATCCAATTGCAATACTAACGTCAAACCAATTGCAACCAACTCTTGTCTAGATAGAGCATGCTAGGCTATATCTAGAATGTATGATGTGGCAGCCACTCCAGGGACAAATACTTTTGCGCCTGTCTTGACATGTTCTTGCCGGTGTGAAACCTCTATTTGCTCCCCGAGAGAGTGCCGCTGGTATAACTTACAAAAGCCAGCAGCACTTCAACACTTTTGCAGGCAGGTTTCATGAAATATATCAAGAGAAACCCGACACTGAGAGACATTAAGACCGACTCATGAATGCAACTCTCACAGCAGAGAGCTAAATGGAGAGCGTCAGTCAAGTAATGAAAGCAGTCTTTGTCGCATCGCGACCGACAGCATGATGATGATGATGATGATGAGGCATGTACTGCACAATCACAGCAACCGTCATTGGCCAATTTGGTAAAGGTTGGTCCAAAGCTTAGTGTCTGCTATGTTATTGCCCTTGGTATGTATTTTTTTCGCTTAGAGCGCTACTCAAACCAACATTGCTGTAATTCCCGTGGATGGAGGAGACAAGCGTCCCACCTAACCATTTAGGTTATCCAGGCTGCACAATGCAATCAACCGACATATGTCTACCTGTGTATGTGTCAATTCGCCTGGAGAGTTCAGTGCAACCAACTGGAGGATCTGGTAATGAGAACACTGGACTATGATTACTGAGAGACAATGACAGACATACCCAAAGTGCAAGAGAGCTTCAACAGGTTAGAATAATTAAATTCCATGAGGCCGGTTTACTCAGCTGCTGACCGGGCGCGCTCGCATAGTCGGTAGAGCGTGGGCCTCGTGTGTGGAAGGTTGGGAGTTTGCTTCCCAGTCGAGTCAAACCAATGAATTAAAAATTAATACTTGTTGCTTCCTAGCCAGTCATTCTGCTTTAATAGGATAGGGAGAGTACTGGTTAGCTCGGTGTCAGGATAATGTGACTGAGTGCGACATTGGGTCAAGGTGACAGCGGCCTGATTTCCCAGTGGTGCAGCACTATGAAGTCACAAAGAATGAATTTATACTGTCACAAGTCAGTATCCGTCCAGATATGGCCTTAGATGTTGCTAGAACCTAAAACAACAAGAAACAAACGATACAGGTTAGAGTGATTACAAATAAAAGCCATGAGCCCGGTTTACAAACTGACCTCGTTTGGGTGTTTTTTTTGTTTACGAACGCTAATGAAGACTACTTCAGGATATGTCCTGTTTATATCATCGAACACACAGCAGCTTTCATGAATAACTAACGTCGAGAAACTGGATTAAGTGGGACGCAATGGGTTTGTTTGCCTTTGTGAGTAGAGTACCGCATGAGCTTAAAGTTGCATGGTCCGATGAAATATAATTTTGTCAAAATTAAAACAACTACTTACATTTGATCCTATATATCCAACTTAGATACTGATGTAATAGCTAATGATTTGGGACAGTGTATACAGAATAACCAGTGAATTTATAAACTCACCCCTTTAGACACTCACTTTGAAACACCCATTATGCAGGGAGGCCATTAACCAACTAGGCCAATCTCATGACCTCATTAGCCTCCCCCCAACCAAGTAGGCCTGCTGTGCAGGGCCATAGAGGGGAAGGGGAAATGAGGTGGATGTGTCTGTGTGTGTTTATGTGTCTGTGTTTCCTGGCCTGACTTTACAGAGACACAGAGACAGACATACACACAAACATACACACACAGACAGATATGCACACAGACATACACACACATACACAGACAGACATACACACATACCTACACACATAGATAGACATGCACAGACAGCACACACAGTCACAGAAATACACAGACATGCACACACCCAAAATACACAGACACACAGACGCACAGACACACATACACCCGACCTGACTTTGCAGAGAGAGAGACACACACACAGACACATAGACAGCCGCACATAGGCAGAGGCAGACACACACATACATACATGCCCACACATACATACACACACATACATACACAGACAGACATACACATACAGACACACACAGACAGACACACACATACATACACAGACATACACACAGACATACACACACAGACATATACACAGGCACACAGACACACATAGATAGACACACACAGACAGACATGCACATACACCACACACAGACACAGAAATACACAGACATGCACACAACTGACATACACAGACACAGACACACAGACACACATACATCCGACCTGACTTTGCAGACAGACAGAGACACATAGACAGACACACACATACATAGGCAGACACACATACATATACACACAGATACCCACACAGACAGACATACACAGACACACACATACATACACACACAGACACACACACAGACATACACACACAGACATACACACAATATATATATATATATACACACAGACACACACATACAGACACACATAGATAGACACACACAGACATACATGCATAGACAGCACACACAGACACAGAAACACACAGACATGCACACACCTGACATACACAGACACACATACACCCAACCTGACTTTGCAGAGAGAGAGACACACACAGACACCCACATACAGAGGCAGATACACACACATACATTCACACACATACATACACACACAGACACACACACATACAGACATACACAGACACACATACCAACACACACATACACACACAGACATACATACACACATATATATATATATATACACACAGACATACACAGACAGACAGCACACACAGACATAGAAACACACAGACACACATACACCCGACCTGCCTTTGCAAAGAGAGAGAGAGACACACACAGCCAGAGACACATAGACAGACCACACACACACACACACATACTACACATAGATACACACACATACAGACATACACAGACACATACATACATACACATACACACAGAAACAGACAGACAGAGACAGACACACACAGACACATACACTCCCACACATACACAGAAACACACAGATAGACACACACAGACATACACACACACAGATACATACATAGACAGACAAACACAAGCAGACAACACACACACATTATATTTTGTTAAAAACCCTAGTGCCATGGGCCTATGGCACTAATCCGTTCCCAGAATGTGCCCCACCCAACCAGAAATACCTACCTACAGTCCTGTCAGGTTCCAGGTCATCTCACATCACGTGGTCACTGCGAGATGACCATCTGGGTCATAGCCACAGGACTTTTGACAAGCTTGTCGAAATTATTTTTGGTTCTTTCAGCTCAGATTACTTCAAAACTAATCATCTTTAATCAAAATCACTCCGGACTAATGATTAGTAGCTTGTAACGATCAATTTGATATAGTTATCTAAAAAATAAGACAACAATTCAAAGGCCATCGGACCATGCAACTTTAATTAAATAAGGCTGTGTTTGTTAGGCCGACGTTAGCTTATTCTCTCGCGTGATGCCTTTGATGTTTCATTGGATTGGTTCGTTGTTGGAGTTTTACGTCCTGGCAACATCTATGGTCATATCAGGACGGGTACCAACTTGTGACAGTGTGCACTCATGGCAACTCTATAGTGCTGCCCCACTGGGATATCAGGCCGCTGGCACCATTACCCAATATCACACTCAGTCACACTATACTGAGCTGAGCTAACCAATCATTACCCTATCCTAGTAAGTAATGACGAGGCCCAGGCTAGGAAGCGATAAGTATCAATTTTAAAGTCATTGGTTTGACTCGACCGGGAACTGAACTCCCGACCTTCCGCAAGGGAGAACCGCGCTCACAGCAATGACTAATTAAAATAGTGCTCCCTTCTATGTAGATAAAAGATTCACCCCGTACTTCCAGTACAGGGGTGAAAACCAGCCCTATATAAAAACGGTTGAAAAATCGGGCTAATGAATTGAGTCTTTATGAGAGCCTAATTTCACAATCTAAGAAGCAACATTTATTATTTGTATATGTCTTCATGTTTACCTGCTACTTCTCAGTTGGAAAATATAATATAATATACTTTAATGCAATTTAAAAGTGACATCAACGGCATTCTCTGGCCACCATCTTGTCTTTTTGCAGTCTATCCCATTTCTCCAACTCTGTGCTGATATAAGTAACCATTTGACACTGGTGTCAATCATTCTACTTATTGTTCCATACTAACGCTATTTTCGCCCGTATTTAGACTACGTTGTCATTCACCCGTGTACTACAAGTATCGGGCGAATCTTTTATCTACCTACTTTGCAGCAAAAAACATGTACTAAGTGCACCAGTATCTAAGTTTGATATACAGGGTCAAATCTAGATATATATTTAGATTTTTTTTTAAAGTTCCGCTTTCATTGGACTATTCAGCTTTAAGCTGTCAGGCCACCATTTTTATCAAATAGTCGGTACACGTTGCGCGTGGTATAGACAATATCGATTTTCAACCAGAGATCATCCAGCCACAAACCCCACATCGGCCAACACTTACTTAATATATATATATATATATACAGTGGGGCAGTACTACGAAGTCACCATGAGTGCGCAATATCACTAATCAGTACCTGTCCTGATATGACCTTAGATGTAGCCAGGACGTAAAACTCAACCAACCAACCTTCGAGCATCAGTTTTGAATTGAAATGATGTTGCTAAGCGACGCCCAAGTTCACCACGCTTCCGGTTCCGCTTTTCCTTCATCATAATCACGTGACTCTTTGGGGGAATGCTGCTGGAGGATCCTGTTCAGGAGGAGTGATCAATAGGACACCTATTTGTGCTCCGCACTCTGAGTTATTGTCATGAAGTGGGCGTTATTTTCTCCGCCAATTTGTCAGCGTAATAATACCACGCTGATTGATGTGGCGGCTGATTTGTCCGTAATTTTGACAAATAACCGGCTCGGAGAAGATATCGGGTTACCCGGGTGGGTGCTGTGCTTAAAAATATGTTGGCGGAATTTAAAGTTTGGTAGTCTGAGTTTCTGTCATTTTCTGATTGTTTGTTTGTTTTGTTTTACGTCCTAGCAACATCTAAGGTAATATCAGGATGGGTACCGACTTGTGACAGTGCACACTCGTGGCATCTTTATAGTGCTGTCCCACTGGGAAACCAGGCCACTGGCACCATGACCTGGTTTCCCACTCAGTCACATTATCCTGACACTGAGCACACCAGTCCTTGCCCTGTCCTAATACTGCCGAGCGCCTGGCTAGGAAGTGACAAGTATAAATTGTTAAGTCATTGGTTTGACTCGACCGGGGTTCGAACCCACGACCCCACGATCTACCCGCATGGGAGACGGACGCTCTAACTCATTCGGCCATCCCGTCTGGTCATCATTTTCTGAAGTAAATACATATTAGGTTAGTTGGTATAATCTACCTTACTTTAGTTTGAAGTAACATTGCTTTAATGTGACTAACTTAGGAAGATATTGGAAGTTCAACCATTCAAAATTAATATTGGCGTGCTTGCCAACATTCTGACTCTGGAGGCTTCAGCAGTAACAGGCTCTATCAAATTGACTTAGCATTCCCTTCTATACAATAATATAGCAGCAGTTTGACGTCCGAGTAGCATCTAAGGTCATATCAGCACGGGTACCAACTTGGGACAACACATACTCATGGCGACTGTATAGTGCTGCCACCCTGGAAGAACAGACTGCCGGCACCATGAACCGATATCCCACTCAGTAACATTTTCCTGACACTGAGCCTTAACCAGTCCTTACCCTATCTTAATAATGCCGAGTGCCAGGCTAGGTAGCGACAAGTATACATTTTGAAAGTCATTAGTTTGACTCATCCGGGTTTTCAAACTTTTGACCTTCCACACGGGAAGCCTGTGCTCCTACCGATATAGGCCACCATCTCTGGTGTGCTGCCATCAGAAAGCAGACTTTGT
The DNA here is from genome assembly GCA_030323885.1 of Branchipolynoe longqiensis. NCBI lineage: Eukaryota > Metazoa > Annelida > Polychaeta > Phyllodocida > Polynoidae > Branchipolynoe > Branchipolynoe longqiensis. Next base: position 25,442,699 of record CM059190.1, on the reverse strand, counting down.
TACCCCAATAGTTCATTTTGTCAGTGGTGTTCTCTGTGGTGGAGTGGTTAGAGTGTCTGACTTTTTTCTAGGTCGGACTCCTAATCTGAAGGTTGGTGGTTCGATTCCCTGTGGCCCCCACCTCTGCCAATTTGGATTTCCACCACTGTGTATAACTGACAGCGTCATCAAAGGCCAGTTGCTCTCATACCATGTCTATGTGATGTGGGAGGTTAAAAATCCCTTGGGTCAGTAAAAGTGTAGGCTCAAGCTTTCTATCGACAAACTGTCTAATGGTGAAAACAAGTCTATTCAGACTTATCCATGATAGGCAGTATACATCGTCAAGAAAAAGGCAAGTTGAAGGAATCGGCCCCATTCTCTGCACACACAGGCAGTGCTCAGTTGCTCCAGATTTATTGGGCCAAGTCCATCCTGCACCAACGCAAATCTGTTTAAAAATAGAAATCCAAACAAATTTCTGTTAAATTGATGCCAGATTATTCAACATGGAAAATATAGGCGAAACTTCCCAACGATCTTTGTTTTCCTCCACGCCGATAAATAAATCTATCGAGCAATACAAACAAATAATAATTAACAAAGAAATCCTGCAAAAATACCGAAAACTCATAAAAGCATGGATTGTGTGTTATATAAAGCTACATAGTTCGAGGAAAGCATACTATTTTTAGAAAACGCAAGCATTATCTATATTCGATCTTACATATCTGACTTATGCAACTAGTGTCTTTATTGATCGCTCCTACCCTTGCGACATTTTGATTCAAACTGAAGATAGCTGCCCAATTGATCAAAACCCCTAGGACTTCCAGGGCCGAGACCATAGGCCTAGATACACAACTGGTTTAATTTTGTTTATTGATGGCAAAAGACAGCTAATACATGGAATTGTAGAGTATCAAGGTCAGTTATGCATCTCGAGTCACTCTCCTAAACATAAACCTAGCTAAATGCCGGCTTTTTCTAGTTTCTAGTGGGAATAAGTTAATAACAGTGGCGTTCTCTGTGGCGGAGTGGTTAGAGTGTCTGGCATTTTTCTAGGTCAGACTCCTAATCTGAGGGTCAGCGGTTCGATTCCTTGTGCCCCCAGTTCTGCCAATTTGGTTTTCCACCTCTGTGTATAACTTACAGTGTCATCAAAGGCCGGTTGCTCTCATACCATGTCTATGTGGTGTGGGAGGTTAAAAATCCCTTGGGTCGGTAAAAGTGTAGGCTCGGGCTTTCTATCGACCAGCAGTGGAGTGGGGAAGACCAGTCGTCTGTGACTGGGATTTCCCCTGCTTGGGACATCTAATGTACCAACAAAAAAAAGAAGAAGAAAGAGAGACAAATAAGTGTTCACACTTCCTGTCTACCATTCGCTATATATCGCTATATATTACAATGTTTTTCGTCTATAGTTAGGCCAATACTTGAGGGAGCCAAGAACTAGTCAAATTGAGAGTACGAATGCTCAGCCTAGGTGGCCTGGGTGGCTAATACTAGCGTCTTCAATTCAACAGTAGCAGTAAATATGAAGAGATGTGTGAGGAATATATTTAGTTTCTTTGAGTAAGAATTTACGTCCTCATTTCCTTTACCCAGCCAGTCTGACACTTCTATTTCTAATGGGTTGTTTATACCCCAGTCACATGAGAGCCAGCGTCCGCCTCCGACCTCCTTACGCCCAAAAGAACGCCAACCTCCCAGCGTCCCATTTGATACATTGATTCAAATACGTGGTAGGCACCAGGGCGGCGCCGGCTGTCGCCGTATCAGGGCTGGGCGGCACCAGGGCAGCATCAGGGCAGCGCCAGGGCAGTGCCAGGGCGGCGCCAGGGCAGCGGCAGGGCGCCAACCATTTTGAATGGCACCACCGGAACAGGACGTAAGGAGGTTGCACATGCAGCAGCAGCAACCTCCTTGTGTCCACAATTCCCGAAATGGACGCCGGGAGGTTGGCGTCCTCGTGGCGACAGCACTCAATCAGGGCATAAGGAGGGCGCAAGGAGGACGTTTTGACGTCGCGAATTGATCGTTAGCGAACGCAGGCCTCGTTTGACTGGGGTATCAGCAAACCTGTCTCAGGCCTACGGGAGTAACTAGTCCCAGACGTATTTAACAACAACAAAAGAAAGAAATTATGTATCCAGCACTGCAAGGTCCTCATCTATTCGAGCGAATCACAATAACAAAATACACAAAAAACCTACAATGACAACGTTAGGGTGCCTATTCTATTAGGCACACTCGTGATTTAGATAATTAAGGAACATGACCCAATTAACGAAGATCTGTGTATCAGCAGCGATTGAGGTGGGCGATTATTCTGACAGATTGCCGAGCCTGATTGAGGGGAGGGTGAAAGGGGGGGGGGGAGCTTTTGACTGCTACTAGGCGTGACGTCATGTCTGTAATAAAGATAAAAACCACGTCCTTGCCCCAGACATTGGCACCTGAGGCATGGTCTGAGAGCTGTCTATCTTAACGAAGGTGAGTTTCCCACACGACCAACCAAACCCATGCCATTGTAGTTGATATTGATCAGTGCCTTGCCAGTTGCACTGTCACTATGGGGTTCCCTATCACACAGCACCACGCCTATGCGAGTTACTGCCACAATTAGTGGAGAGTGATTGCGCCACTGTCACATCACACCTCGATACTGCCCATAATCAACCTGATTCTACCACTTGCATCGCTGGTAAAGATCACACTGGCAGTTGCACTGCCACTATGGTATGGGGCTCACTATGACCGAACACCTCACTGTCACAACTAGTGAAGAGTGATTGCGCCACTGTCACATCACACCTCGATACTGCCCAGAACCAACCAGACATATGTTGTATTGCCTGTCGGTAATGAAGATGAAAACCACGCTGTTCCACCAGTCATTGCACTTCCTGAGGCATGCTCTGACAGCCGTAGGCCTAAAGCCTATCGTAAAGTCGCTGGGTATACCTCACCCAAATAAAAAAAGAATCGAGCATCAAAAGCTCTCCAAACATACCTTTGCTTAGTTTTTTCAGTTCATGCAACTGAAGATGTGGGAGGAGAGTGTTGAGATCTGTGATGTATGAATGACATCATAGGTTGGGTTCCCTCAACACATGACTCAGAGCGGTTCCCTCTAGAGGGGTGCCATGGCACCCACCAAGATGGCAGCCACAGAAAGCCCTCACTTCAACTTTTAAAGTCTATTAATCTACAATATTTTAATCAATTATTCTGACAAAAAGTAGCTGATTATGAGAAAAAAACATTTGAACTTTATACTTAGCATTTTAGATTGCAACTTTTAACATGTTTCTTTATATGGTTGTCTAAAATCCTTGTCAATGCTGCTGGACTAACTACAACACAACAGGAGAAACCAATTTCAGCACTCTCCCCCCACATATACAGTTACATAAACTGAAAACCTGCAAAGGTATGCTTGGAGTACGTTTGTCGGAGTACGTTTTGTGTCTCAGCAGCCTATACCAGGTCAGTTTAAGAAAGCCAAGTGTCACCACACACACGACCAACCCAAGCTATACTGCTGTCAACGCTATTGCTCAGTTCCTTGACAGGTGCACTGCCAGTATATGGAGCTAAGTGTGACTCAGCTCCATACCGATACAAATCACTGTCACAACTGGTGAAGATTGACTGTGTCACTGTCACAGCAAACCTCAATACTGCCCAGAACCATCCAGACGGACATTGTATTGCCTGTCTGTAATGAAGATGAAAACCATGCTGTTCCACCAGACATTGTATTACATGAGGTATGCTCTGACAGCAGTACGCCTATATCTTAAGAAAGCTGAGTGTCGTCACACGCAACCAAACCAATCTATCCGGTTATTATACCGTTATTGTTCAGTGCTGTGGCAGGCACACTAGTTGTCACTATATGAGGCTCACTGTCACCCAGCTCCATACTGGTACAACTCACTGTCACAACTGGTGAAGATTGACTGTGTCACTGTCACAGCAGACCTCAATACTGCCCATAACCATCCAGGTGGACATTGTATTGTCTGTCAGTAATGAAGATGAAAACCACGCTGTTCCACCAGACATTCATTGTATTGCCCGAGGCATTCTCTGACAATAACCCTTCTATCTTAGCGAAGAGGGGTGTTGTCACATACACAACCAACCCAACGCATGGCGGTGTCACTGTTATTGATCAGCGCTGTGACGGTTGTACTGTCACTCAGCACCATGCCTGTGCAACTCACCGTCACCACTAATGAAGAATAACTGTGCCACTGTCAGAGCAGACCTCAATACTGTGTAGAACCATCATGATACAACAACTGGCATAGCTTGTGTCGTGGGGGGTGATGCAAATGGGAAATATTGCGCCTAGAGCGGGACTCGAACCCACATCTCTTTGCTCTCCGGGCCAGTGTTTCTAACCATTACACCACTTAGGCTCAGAGATACCACCATAATACCCACGCCTACCTGTCTATGTGGTTACTTGCCTGAGAGGTCAGTGCAGACTACTACACTTGTAAAGAGCACGTCAACAGTTGAACTGTCATTATGCGGCGCACTATCAGCCCGTCCTGATATGACCTTAGATGTTGCTAGGACGTAACAAAACAACAAACAAACAAACAAATCATCTAGCACCATTCTGATGCCACTCACTGTGACAACTATTGAAAAGTCAAATTGTCACTGTCACATCTAGTGAGGAGTGACAATGACACTGTCGCAGCCAACATCAATATTGTGTAGAACCAACCTGATAACAATGACTGGCATTGCTAGTAAAGAGCACAGTGACGTTGCACTGTCACTATGGGGCTCACTATATATCACCCACCACCATTTCGATGCCACTCATTGTCAAAAGTACTAAAAAAGTGACAGTATCACTGTCATAACTAGTTAACAGTGACAGTGATACTATCACAGCAGACCATAATCCTGTGTAGAACCAACCTGATACTATGACTGTCAATGCTAGTAAGGAGCACAGTGACGTCACTATATGGGGTTCACCATCACACAACACCATTCATTCTGACGTGACTCGCCGTCAGAACTACTGAAGAGTGACAGTGCCACATTGGGATATATATACAAATAATACCCAAATCTCCCTCGTAGTTTCAACATCACTACAACAATCACTACTACTGCAGGGTGTACTGCCACCAGCGCGTCTGCTCCAACTCAATGTAGGCTGATTTTGCCAAACCGCAAGCATGATTACTAATTAATCAAACATGGCCAATTGGCTAAGTCCTAGTGCTCATTGTCATCCAGATCTCAACTCTACAACCACGATTAACATCCCTGACAACATACCCTAAAGCCCCAGTCAGACCTCACCGGATTGAGGAACAGTATAGAAAACTGACACTGTCCGGTGAAATACGGCAATGTACGGTTTGTATACGGTTGGCATCCGGCGTGTCCGTTATCTGTCCAGTGGTGTCTCGTGGTGTCTGGCGGTGTCCGGTACAAGTTTTGAACATGCACAAAACTTTTACCGGACACCTCCGGACTGAAGTGTATGGTTGGTGTCCGTTTTTAAGTCCGTTTTGTCCATTTGGTCCGTTTCATGTCCGTTGCTCATCTGTTAGGTGTCCATTTTGTATCCTGAAGAGTCCGTTGATGGTGCTGTGGCAATTCGGTCCATCGGTTTTTGGCTCGTCCGTGAACAGTCCGGTAGGTGTCCGGTAGGTGTCCGGTAGGTGTCCAGTTGGTGTCTGGTTGGTGTCCGGTTGGTGTCCTGTCCGTCCGTTTGACATTTGGTTGCATCCGGTTCTTGTCAGGTTCTTGTCCATTGACTCTTCATTAATGTATGTTTAGCGTCCGTTTAGCGCATGCTTAGCATCCGTTTTGTCCGGCGGCCGTTTCAACAGTTCGACACCAAACACCACCGCACTAGACAATTGTTTGCCTGGTGGTGTCCAGTACTCAGTTCGGTAAGGTCTGACTGGGCCTTAACTGATCACTATCTGACTGAACACCATCTAATTCAACGGGTCCAGATGCAGAGGCTGGATTGGTTTGAGCACAGGTGTCCCATGCGGAAGGTCAGTAGTTTGAATCTTGCCTTGAGTCAAACCAATGACTTACCAAATTTATACTTGTTGCTACCCAGCCTGGTTGTTGGCATTACTAGGAAACTGCAAGGACTGGGTGGCTCAGTATCAGGATAATGTGACTAAGTGGGAAATCGGGTCATGGAACCTAATTCCCAGTGGCCTGGTGGGGCAGAGCACTATAACGTCGCCATGAGTGAACACTGTCACATCTGTCAACCGGCACCTGTTTGGATATGACCGTAGATTTTTGCTAGGAAGTAAAACAACAAACAAACAACAACAAGCACTACTACAACATAAACAACCACTCCAATCTCAACTCCCAGGATCGGTCCCACCGGAAGTAACTACCACCGCACTATCATTAGCGTATTCGGCAGTTTCTATGGACAGCACTGGAGCTATTTGCTCTCACTTCAAGCCATAGTCAGTCTATGCGCATACCTGACAAACCGCCTATTCAAGAAGGACTCCAGATAAAATGTGTTAGCATGTGTTTGGCCAACATTAGACAGGTGTTTGCTGACTGTGTCTGCATAATGAGGCACCCGGATGTCTGACCACACAGAGAAGCTACATGGGGCATAGATTCAAACAGGTCATTAATACCACATTCACACTAAGTTTGCGACCTCTTGTGATCACTTGCGACAACAGAAGACAAAGTGCTCCAGATAAAATGTGTTAGGGTGGGATTGGCCAACATTAGACAGCTGCTTGCTGACTGTGTCTTCATAATGAGGCACCCAGCTTTATGGCCACACAGATAAGCTACATCGGGCTTAGATTCAAACAGGTCATTAATACCAGAGTCGCACTAAGCTTTTGACCTCTTGCAATCACTTGCGAGAACAAAAGACGAAGTGCTCCATATAAAATGTGTTAGGGTGGGGTTGGCCAACATTCATTAGACAGCTGCTTGCTGACTACATCTGCATAATGAGGCACTCACATGTCTGGCCACATAGAGAAGCTACATGGGCCGTACATTCAAACAGGTCATTAATACCACAGTCACAATAAGCTTGTGACCTTGTGCGACCACTTGCGACAACAAAAGATGAAGTGCTCCAGATAAAATGCGTTAGGGTGGGGTTGGCCAACATGTATTAGACAGCTGCTTGCTGACTGCATCTGCATAATGAAGCACCTGGATGTATAGCCACACAGAGAGCTACATGGGCCGTATATTCAAACAGGTCATTAATACCACAGTCACACTAAGCTTGCGACCTCTTGCGACCACTTGCGACCAAACTAAAAACAATCCAAAAAACAAATCAGTGACATTATTGCAACCAAAAGCAGGTTTCTCATGCGGAAGGTCTGGAGTTTGAATCCCTAGATTCAAGCAGGTCATTATTACCCTAGTCACACTAGGATTGCGACCTCCTATGACTACTTGCGACCACAACAAAAACACCCACAAACAAATAAAGGTTACTGCAACCGAAACAAAATAACTTGACAATGATACCATGGAGGCAAAATGATCGGCGACTGATTGCCGATCAGGTGGGGGGCAGTCGGCAATCTGTCAGACCACCAGTCGCCAAATTTGGTAAGACCAGGGAAATTGGCTGGTGATTGGTTAGTGATTGGTTAACAATTGGTTAGAGAGTGGCTGCAGACTGGATTATGACTGGTTGGCGACTGGTTTGCAACTGGTAAGCTAGTGATCAAGGTTCGATTGCAGATCAGTTGCTGATCGATTGCAGAATTGTCGCCAATTGGTTGCTGCTGTTTGTCGCAGTGCGTCACAGTCGCCGACCAATATACGATCAGTCAGCGATCAATGTTCCATGATCCTTACACCCCAGTCACACGACAGCTTGTGACCACTTTGCAATCACTTTAGACTAAAGGACCTACAGTCAGCAGTGACGCCCAGACATCGACAACCATTGTTTTGGTTGCAAGGACATCACTGGTGAGTGCACGTTCTTTGGTCTAAGGTGGTCATGAAGTGGTTGCAAGCTGTAGTGTAACTTGGGCTTTAATCAATAAAATACTGGTCTGCGATCAAAATACCTCCTGCCCCCACCCCAACCCAAGCAAATCACTTTGCTACTAATGTAGCACTAGTCTGGGACTGATCACCTACTGACTAATACCAGAGAGCGTGTATATAAACAGATGAGAGGGACAACTCCCGCGAAAATCGGTAACACAGTCTACAGTGGGGTTCCTGGCGGTTAGTGTTGAACAAGCTTTGAGTTTGCCGGTATGCGCAGTGCAAAACATTTGTTTTTATTCAAAATTAATAGAAATACAGAAGCCTAACCTTATCAATTTAATATAATCCTTTTGGTAAACAGGTTTTCTATATGTGTTCCAAGCGGTTTGTTTCTATGTGGTGTAGTTTTAGAGATATTTAACGTTTTCTGTATGAAGATTGCTCACCGCCATTGACAATGCCTTGAGTTTGCCGTATGTGTAGTGCAAAACATGTATTTTATTCAAAATTAATAGAAATACAGAACCCTAGCCATGTAAATTTAATATAGTCTCATTGTTAAATATGTTTTCTATATGTGTTCCAAACAGTTTGTTTCTATGTAGTGTAGTTTTAGAGATATTTCACTTTTTCTGTACGAAGATTGCTCAAGGCCATTGACAATGCCTTGAGTTTGACAGCTGTCATATACTGTTCAACAACCACCACTTGGAGCGCCACAGTCGGCAGCTGTTACACGGTCTAGTATGGGAGTTGTCCCTCTCATCTGTTTATATACACGCTCTCTGCTAATACCCCAGTCACACGAGAGCCAGTGTTCGCCGCCAGCCTCCTTACGGCCAAAAGTATGCCAACCTACCAGTGTCACACTCGATACATTGATTCAAATACGTGTTCAGCACCAGGGTGGTGCCATGGCAGCACCAGGTCGGCGCCAGGTGGGTGCCAGGTTGGCACCAGATAGGCGGCGGGGTGGCGCTGGGTCAGTGACAGGGTGGCGCTGGATCAGCGCTGGATCAGCGGCAGGGCAGCGCCGGGTTGGGGGCCAAGGCGGCGCAGGGTTGGGGCCAGGCCGGCGCTGAGCCAGTGCCCTGGTGCTAACCACACGGTGAGTGCGGGATTGCATGTATTGCAGATCGGCGCCAGGTTGCCACCAGGTCGCCGGCAACTCACCAACCAAGAGGTCGGTGCCAGGTCGGCACCAGGTCGGTACCAGGTCAGCGCCAACCAGTTTTGAATGGCGCCTCCAGAACAGGGCAGAAGGAGGTTGCAGGTGCAGTACCTGCAACCTCGTTGCATCCAAAATTTCCTAAATGGACGCCGGGTGGTTGGTGTCCTGGTGGCACCAGCCCTTAAGGAGGGCATAACGAGGGCGCAATGAGGATGTTTTGACGTCGCGAATCGATCGTAAGCGAACGCAGGCCTCGTGTGACTGGGCTATAACATATAAAGCCAAGCTAAGAACAAGCATTGCAACCTTTTGCTCACAAGAAGATTCTTGGTGCAACACCTGCAATTAATCTTCTTGCGACTAAAATGATGAAACAGTGATCACTAATCAGTGAAGACAAATTTAAGACCACTAAAACCCACTAAAACCTTTTTATAACCATCTGTAACCAACTTGCGACCACCTACTTTGTTTCTGGTCACAAGTGCTTGTAAGAGGTCGCACGCCTAGTGTGACTGATCAAGCAAAAGTAATTCATTTCATTCAAGTTACATTCCTTGCATTATCCCTTGCATTATCCCTTGCATTATCCCTTGTAATCACCAACTTATCTGAACGGAAGGACTTACCCAGATTTCATCATGCATTTGTACCGACAATAATTATTTAATAGATCTCCCTCACTAGCTTAAACCATTCTTCTATTAGCTATTTTCCTGAACTAGATGATTGATGCAATATGCAATTTTCTTCGTTTTGTTGAAAATATTTAGTCATCTGCATATATTATTGTCATCAGTGAATCATTGGTCTTCGAGCCATTAACGTTCTGGTTTATTTATAAATTTGATAATGGATATATCATTACAATACAAAACAATGAAAAATAAAATAAATATGAATAGTATACATTGGTCCCACATGAAATTAACAGAGTTAATTAACCACATCATTAATAATAGCCAATTGACAACCGAGCAAATGGCAGATCACCTTTACTTAATTAAATGTAGACCATGCACACATTTTTACATGTACAAATTCATTTCTGCTTATTACCTTGTTGCTCATCATTGTTGTACCACCATGATCCATATCTTGCACTTACCATCTCATGCCCATATGTCATCACCTTACATGACCTTAGGTCGGCCACGGCTTCCCTGCTAAACAATAACATGTACCATGAGTTACTGCCGAGGGTCACGCCCGAATAAATGCCATGTTTTCCCACCTGAGCCTCCTTGTCTTCTGTGCCCGTGAGCAATGGATATATCATTACAATACAAAACAATGAAAAATAAAATAAATAAGAATAGTATACATTTGTCCCAGATGAATCCTTGAGGCAGTCTGTCTAGACTAGGTTTGTTTGTTGTATGGAGTTTTATATCCTGCCAACATCTAAGGTCATATCTGGACGGTCTTGACTAAGCGACTGATAATACATAAAACGGCAGTGGCAGGCAACAGCGCAATTCCACCTCAGGTAAAAACAATGCCCTGATTAATTCCTGATAAATCGTCAATTCTCAAAGCGAGGCTGGTATCTGCGACTTTTAAGGAAAAGAAAACCATGACTACAAACAAAGCCCAGATACTAGCCTCGCTTTGAGAATTGACGATTTATCAGGAATTAATCAGGGCATTTTTTTTACCTCGATTTGAATCGACCAGACGAGATGGCCGAATGAGTTAGAGCATCCGTCTCCCGTGTTGGTAGATCGTGGGGTCGTGGGTTCGGATCCTGGTCCAGTCAAACCAATGACTTAAAAATTGATACTTGTCGCTTCCTAGCCTGGCGCTCGGCATTAATAGGATAGGGCAAGGACTGGTTGGCTCAGTGTCAGGATAATGTGACTGAGTGAGATATCAGGTCATGGTGCTGGTGGCCTGGTCTTCCAGTGGGGCAGCACTATAAAGTCACCATGAGTGCACACTGTCACAAGTCAGTACCCATCTTGATATGAACTTAGATGTTGCTAGGACGTAAAGCAACAACAAACAAACATCTTTTCCTAAAGTAGGAGACTTAATCTTGCTAATTTGATCACTTCTGATGAAGCAATGCGTCTGTGACCAGTGAAGCGATCAACAGAACCACAACAAGTGCACCATATGAAAGGTCTGTATAATATGAAGAGTTCATTCACAAAACCACCTAAAGGCCAATTCAAAAATTGACATAGACATTCGATTCAAACCCTGAATAAGTTGGATTTTTACATTCATACTTTTGTTCATTGCTCCATAATCATCTTATCACAAGAAAAGTGGAATTAGTTAGAATTACAATTATTTTGAGGTAAAAATCATTTACATTAATTGCATTTTTGGATTGGCGTTAAGGTAGTTTTGCACCTGAACTCTTCATATATTTATTATTATTAGCCACATGCAGGTCTGTATAATGTCCACAGTACCCACATGCAGCGATATAGTTTCCGCCTCCCCTGAGGCGCATTCTGATTGGCCAGCCCAATGGAACAGAGATCTTGTCTGCATCAGCGTATAATAAAGTGGAGAAAATAGGGCGTGACAGGTGCCACAAAAATTGGTATATTCAAATTACATTTTTAGATATTGCATTAATTTTGCCACACTCAGTGATACCAGACCACGTAATCTGATGAGAATATCAGCTTTTCTTTTATAAAAAACTAGACTTGCTCCTGGATATGCAACTGAGATTCTGGTTCACTCATTGCTGGCCTGGGCACAAATAAGGGGAAAGCATGAGTGGGAAGAATCTTTTATTTTTCTGGAAGATTTATAGTGCCTATCATGGATAAGCATGAATAGTCTTGTTTTCACCATTAGACAGTTGGTCGGTAGAAAACCTAAGCCTACACTGTTACTGACCTAAGGAATTGTTAACCTCCCAGACCACATATACATGGTATGAGAGCAACTGGCCTCTGGTGATGGTGTAAGTTATACACAGTGGTGGAAATCCAAATTGGCAGAGGTGATGTCATGGGAAAGCGAAGCAGCAACCTTCAGAAACAAGTCAGACAGTCTAACCACTCTGCCACTATATTACTATGAAGACTCAAGCTCTTTAGCTCCCAAGCTGATCATCTGTGTACAAGGGTGGTAATGAAGAAGTTTCTGCGTGTAGGGAGGAAGTAAAGCACAAATAAAATACTAATTAATGAGGCGATCTGATGACAGACAAGGTGGTACAAACTCAAGTGCACATTTATACTATACAAAATCAAGCGATATACAGAATATCAATCAACAATCAACAATTTTCGGATATGCATTTAAGTTTGAGTTATGCATCTGATTTGCTGCAGTTATGATCAGCCAATCAGGCGGCGGTGTCAGTGGGTGGGTAGGGAAAAATGTATGAGGTAGTCCTCTGTGAAAGTTGTAGTGACCGGTAAGACTAGAGTGGACCAGTTGAGGACGAAGGGTGTGGATGTTGGGGAAGCATGTAATAGGCTGCGCGGAGGAGGGCTGAGCAGGGTGGGGGCTGTGATTTGCTGTCACCCTAACATCTACGGTCATATAAGAATGAGATTTTCACTGATCAATTATCATCATGTAATATCAATCAATCAATAGTTCCATCCTCTAGTCGAGGGTTGGATGCAATGGTTCTCCACTTGTCCCGATGTTGTGCTGTTCTGATAGACTGTGAATAATTCAAGCCTGTCCACTGTGAAATATTTGTAAACCATGATGTTCTTGGTCTCCCTCTCCCTCTGCTGCCATTCACCTTCCCTTCCAACAATGTACGGTATATTGAACTCTGACGAATGATGTGGCCAAAATAAATAAGTTTCTTTGTCTGTATAGTGGCAAACAAGCTTTTCTTATTTTTAATTTTTCTGAGAACTTCTTTGTTGGTGATCTTCTTTGTCCATGATATTTTCATCATCCTTCGATAAGTCCACATCTCAAATGCTGCTAAACGTTTGTACATTTTCTTAGAGATTGTCCATGTCTCTGCCCCATACATTAGAGTAGACCACACATAACACTGAAGAATACGCTTCCTTGTTTGTATTAATATCTTACTTGATGTTAACACTCTATACATTTTGGAGAATGTTGTTCGGGCTATTGTTATCCTTCTTTTAATTTCTTCCTCACATCTCCCATCATTTGTAATCTTTTGTCCGAGATATATGAATTCGGATACTTGTTCTATGTTTGTGCCATCTATGGTTATATTGACATTTGGTTTATCTGTCTTTTTACTTATAACCATTGTTTTGGTCTTCCTGGCATTCATCTTCATGTTGAATAGTATTCCAGCTTTATTGATTCTATTCACTATATCTTGTAGGTTTTTCTCACTGTCTGCTAGTATTACACTGTCATCGGCATATCTAAGATTGTTGACGTTCATGCCACCTATTGTCACTCCCTTGCAATCTTCAATGTGTCTGAAAATCATCTCTGTGTACAGGTTAAATAGACATGGTGACAATACACACCCCTGTCAAACTCCTCGTTTAATCATAACTTCATCCGATAGGCCCTGCTCCATTTTTATAAATGCACGTTGTGTCCAGTATAAGTTCACAATTAGTTTAATGTCTTTGCCATTGACACCAATATCTTGTAAACATTTGATTAACAGTTCATGATTGACTCGGTCGAAGGCCTTCTCATAGTCAATAAAGCAGGCATAAACATCCTGGTTCACTTCACAATAACGTTCACAAATCATTCTCATATTGAAAATCCCTTCACGTGTACCTCTTCCAGATATAAACCCACTTTGTACGTTACTGATTTGTTCTTCAATTTTCTGTCTGTTTCTCAGTAAAATTATTTTCAGGATCATCTTCAACATATGACTCATCAGGCTTAGTGTTCTGTACTAAGTACACAATGTTGGTTTTAGCTTCTTTGGGAGTCGTACAAATATGGATTCATTCATATTCAATGGTATAAATCCAGTCTCATAGATGTCATTACTAGCTTATGAATGATTTGAATCCCCACTTCATCTAGTCCTTTTATCATTTCTGATGTTATCTGGTCACTTCCAGGAGCCTTACCTGCCTTTAGATCATTGATAGCCTTCTCAACCTCTGATACTAATATAATATTCCCATCTTCTTTCTCAATTGTGGGTGGGTTCCCTCTGTCATCATTGTATAGTTCGTTTACATATTCTTCCCATCTGGACTTTATTTCCTCTTCTTTTAACATATCATGATAGTTAAAGTTGCATAGTCCGATGGTTTTGAATTTCTGTTTTTTTTCTGAGATAAATATATTAGATCGATCACTCCTTGCCCTATCCTAATAATGGTAGACTTTTGAGATATTTTGAGTGCAATCATGGACAATTAGTCTTGGCAGGCTGGCCAAAACTCTGACGCCAGAGCCTTCTGCAGTCACAGGTTCTGTTAAATTGACTCAGTATCGCCTTCTATGCAGAAACAAATGCTTAATAAGTGCATCAGTATCTAAGTTAGAAATGTAGAATCTAATCTAGATAATTGGTTTGGTTTTGAAAATTTGATATTTCATCAGACTATGCAGCTGTAATCAGCGATTTTTTAAAAATCGTGGACATCTGTGGAATTGCTAACATCTTTCATCACTGATTTTAGAGTTATGCTCTCGAGCATAGCACAATACATGCTGACGTGGGTACATAACTGAACATTGGATTGAATTGTTCGGATAGGGCTATTATCAGTCCATGCATGTCATTTGTACAATTGAAGAGCTCTTTTCCAAAACGCGACAAGCACCAATAAAAAAAATGGGTTTGAAATGCCAAATCCAAGTTTCTAGCTCATGCTTTGGACAAGTTTGTTTGTTTGTTGTTGCAAGATTAAGTATCCTACTTTAGGAAAAGATGTTTGTTTATTCTTGTTTTAGATCCTAGCAACATCTAAGGTCATATCAGGACGGGTACCGACTTGTGACAGTGTGCACTCATGGCAACTTTATAGTGCTGCCACAGTGGAAGAGCAGGCTGCCAGCACCATGACCTGATATCCCACTCAGTCACATTATCCTGACACTGAGCCAACCAGTCCTTGCCCTATCCTAATAATGCCGAGCACCAGGCTAGGAAGTGACAAGTATCAATTTTTAAGTCATTTTTTTGACGGGACCAGGGTTTGAACCCACGATCCCACAGAATACCAACACGGGAGACGGACGCTCAAACTCATTCAGCCATCCCGTCTGGTCGTGTTTTGGACAAGAGCTCTTCATATGTATATTATGTGATGTATAACGCATTATACAAGTGTAACTGCAAGGGGAACATCATGCATTTTTTTTTTTTTTTTTTTTTTTGTTATTGAGGCTGTATTTATACTGTCCATAGCATATAAGCCTGGGTATTCAGGCTTGTTTTCAATGCTGGCCAGCTGTAGTGTTGGTGTTGTCTTATCACACAGTAGCTGCTGATAAGGTATTTGATTGCCTGTATTTCAGTAGCAGATAGATAGTTGGTTGGTCTGGTTAGTACTATAGTAGTCTATGTTAATTTTTTTGGATTTTCTTGGCATATATGTGCTTTATTTTTTCTACTCTTATTTCTAGACTAGCCTACTCCTATTTACATATCATAGGCTTGTACGCAGCTGTGAGGTGTGTTATCTGGGTGCTTTTGGTATGGTTACCTTCCATTGGGCGTCTCGCTGGTGGGCCGTGACATGTATCACCTGCCCCTTTGCGGTGCAGCTTAGTTGGGGGTTCCTAGCCTTATTTTGCACAGATATTTTTTGTATGTTTTTAGGTCAGGAATTTGTCGTTCCTTTACTGTTTGGGCATTCCACACCTTGGCAGCCATTTCTAGCGTGCTTCTCTCGTGAGCTTTTATTTGGCTTCTGGTCTGCTTTAGTAGTGGCGCATTATTTGCTCTAGTTGCCCTTTGTGGTTTTGTTAGGAGTTTATTGTCTTGACTATAGCTGTATGCTAATGTTTTCAGATGAATTATTCTCCTATTTTCTAGCAATTTTACTTTGGTTCTTTTGTGTATGTCATAGGTGGGGTGCAGCTTGTCTACTCTGAGGCAGATTTTCAGGGCTCTGTTCTGTAGTGTTTGCAGTTTTTTTAGAAGTTCTTTCTTTGCACCCATGTAGTTTACATCTCCATAGTCAAAATAGGGTAGCACCATGCCCTTGAAGATTTTTATTGACATTTCTTGTGTCATGTAGTCTCTTAGCTTTGCAAATAGCCACAGTTTGTGGTTTACCTTTTGGACAATTTTGTTTATACATAGGTTGTAGTTTAGTTGGCTGTCCAACTCAAGGCCTAGGTATTTGTAATGGTCTACATTTTCTAGTGTTTGGCTTCCTAGCTTACAGTGTAGTTTTCTTTCTGGCATTTGTTTATGCGAGAAGAGAACTGTTTTTGACTTGCTTGTGTTGATGGTTATTTTGTTGGACTCACACCACTCATCCAGTTTTAGTAGGAGCTTGTTTAGTTTAGTTATTACCTCCTCTTCTGTGGTGCCGTTTGCATATATGACTGTGTCATCTGCATATAGTTGGAGGCATTCGGTTTGTAACCATTTTTCAAGATCGTTTATGTAGATTATAAAGAGCAGTGGCCCTAGCACTGACCCTTGGGGTACACCACATGTGACAGGTTGGTTGTCTGATAGTGTATTGTTTATTTTTGTTCTCTGTTGCCTGTCTTTCAGGTAGCATTTTATCCAGTCCATAGTGTTGGATTTTATGCCCATGGATTCTAGTTTTTCCAATAGTATGTTATGGTCTACTGTATCGAATGCTTTGCTGAAGTCAATGAAGGCTGCTCCAACTAATTGTTTTTGGTTCATTGACGCCAATATGTCATTTGTTAGGTTAGCTATTGTTTTAGATGTGGAGTGCAGTTTCCTGAAACCTCCTTGTCTTTCGTTTAGTATATTGTTTTTTTCCAGGTGTTCATTTATGTGTCTATGTAGCACTTTTTCAATGAGCTTGCCTGGGGTTTGAAGAATCGATATTGGCCTGTAGTTTCCCATGTTTTGTTTGTCTCCACTGAAATTGTCCTTAATAATGAGTTATACCTCACATAATATATATATCGCATTATATAAGTATACATGTATGATGTTCCCCTTGCATTTATACTCGTATAATAAATGCAAGGGGAACATATACTTTATATATCTATTCCTCAATAGTGCATTGGTGAAGTGCCCCCTCCCCCCCCATGTCTAAGGGTAATTGGTGGGTGGGGACCCCCCCCCCCCTCGCGCCACACACACTATATATGAAGAGCTCTTTATATATATATATATATATATATATATAAAGAGCTATTTTCCAAAACACGATCTATGAACTTGGTATTGGCATTGCACACCCATTTTGTTGATTGGCGCTCATCACGTTTTGGAAAGGAGCTATTCTGAGGATAGACTGTATATCCTGAGGATAAGGCCATTCTCACTGCTTCTTGCATATGGCCCCTTGAGAACATGTGACTGTCCTATCAATTAGCTAAGCACAATCTCTTTCCAGCATGGTCGGCTCCCTGCTGAGTCAGCCCATCTCCACTGAAATTGTCCTTAATAAACCAACAGTAGGTCTCTAGTGACCAGCGAGAGTGTGCGACTCTCTCTGAACTCATTACGTCTTGTCTCCTTCAACAGAATATCTTAATAATACGCCTACTACTACTGGTACTCCCAACACCATTACCACCATAACGCCCTATCCCACTGCAGCTTGTGACCGCTTGTGACCACGTTGCGACCACTTGCCACTGCAGAACCCACAGTGGCCAGTGACCTCATTGCGACCAAAGCAACCTATGAAAATACTCGCCGACCTCCGGGTGAGCATTTTGGTTACAAGGAGGTTTTCAGTGCAACAGCTGCAACCCCCGCGTGGCTAAAATGGTCGCAAAGAGGTCGGTGAACACTGAGGACCACTTCACGACCACTTTGTCACTGCTTGCAACCGCTTTGCAACCTCTTTGCGACCAACCCATTTTTTGTTGTTTGAAAGTGGTCGCAAGCAGTCGCAAGCAGTAGTGTGACTGGGGCACAGTATAATTAAAGTTGCATAGTCCGATGGTTTTGAGTTTCTCACATTTTCTGAGATAAACATATTAGATTGTTCATTATAATCTACCTTACTTTAATTTGAACTAACTTTGATTTTGAATCACTAACTTTTGAGATATTTGAAATGGAAACATGGTAAATTAATTTTGGCAAGCTTGCCAACATTCTATCACCATAGGCTTCTGCAATAACAGGTTCTATTAATTGACTCAGTATCCCCTTATATGTGATGAAAAATGTTATATAAGTGCACCAGCATCTAAGTTAGATATGTATAATCAAATTTACATAATTGTTTTGGTTTTGAAAATTTTAAGTTTTCATCAGACTTTGCAGCTTTAAGCAAATTACAAATGTAGCGATAGAAAGTTCCAAATGCAACACAACTGACTCCTATCAACGGCCAATTTGTCAGACAGCACTCCGGCATTCTCCGAACATTAGCCAATAGGTTCTTTTAGTTCTCCTCCATGCCGCTAGATGTAGCGCTGAACAACGCCATGTGCAACACTCAATGACTCCCTGGACTGAAATTCTGTGCTTATATTCTGGATCAGGCTTTCTTTTTCATCATATATTAAATCTCACAGATTTTACTTTGTATTGATCACTGCTTTCAGGGGCGTAGCTAGACCTTTAACGGTGTGTACTCCTAATTTCGGCAGGGGGTTTAGGGGGCCGCTTAAGCTTAAGCTGGTGGATTTGACACATTTTAGACTTGAGTTTTCGACACTCCGGACTACTACATGCCTCATCTCTCTCTCTCTCTTTTTTTATTATTATTTTTTAATTTAATTTTTTTTTGACAAAACGATGTGGACGTTTTGGCGTATGCCTAGCTACGCCCCTGGCTTTAGTAGTTGCTTTCCTTGTAAGCTTGTGAAACCTCTACCCATATGGGAACACTGACCATCTGGTGATTTGGGAAGCTTGGTTGGTTGGTTGTTGGAGTTTGACGTCCTAGCAACATCTATGGTCATATCAGAATGGGTCCGGACTTGTGAAAGTGTGCACTGATGGTGACTTCATAATGCTGCCCACTGGAAGACCAGGCCACCACACCATGACCTGATATCCCACTCAGTCACATTATCATGACACTGAGCCAACCAGTCCTTTCCCTATTCTAATAATGCCGAGCACCTGGCTAGGAAGCGACAAGAATAAATCTTTATGTCCTCGGTTTGACTCGATCAGGGTTCGAATCCCACGATCTACCAACACGAATGACAGACGCTCAACTAAGTCAGATTAGCTCACACCTTCACAGCCTGCACAATTTTGACGCAGACAACAGTACAGATAATTCCTTTTATTTTTGCAATGGCCAGACTGCCTGTATTCATAAACCATGTAGGTTTGGTTCACACAAAGGGATGTATTAAAGCCGCATTGTCCGATCAGAGCATTATATATTGAAAACCAAACCAATTATCCTAATTTGATTCTATATAATCTAATTTAGATGTAGCTGTACTTGTTAAGCATTCGCTGCTATATAGAAGAGAATATTGAGTCAATTTAATAGAAGCTGTTTCTGGTGTAGTATATGGCGTTATAGAGTTTTGACATGTTAGCCAGAATTGTGTATGTTTGCACTTCAGGGGCCAAATGTATGAAGCAGGGTTAGAGCTCCAAACCTGTGGTTAGCGCGTATCTCCGGGTTAGCGGCGAAAAGTCGCAATGAATGTGGCTGGTTTAGGCAAACCCCACAAGCTTAACGTCGCCTACACTAAAGAAATATCAAGTTTACCATCGGTGTTGGGGACCGATTGGGCCCAAATCTATTCAATGCGATCATATTCAACAGAATTACATACTCAAATTGTGAAATTTCATTAAATTAACCCTAAAAATCTAACCAATATTAACGCATCCGCTACATCGGCGGCAATATTCATATTCTCGAATTGATGAATGTAAACAGAACAAATCGTCACCGATGGCACTGGCACTGACACTCAGAATACCCCAACTTTCAATATTATCTCTGTTTTTAATCCTTTCAGAGAAAATTGCTCTTAGGTTAAATTAAATACTTCGGATCTTCCTCTTCAATCGCGCATTAAGATATTTTTAATCGACCCAATGAAAACTTTAAAATCTATTTTGCAAAAATAAATGCTCCGCATAGACCTAGCATTGCTTCAGCTCACATATGCATAGCCACTGTCACTGCCACCGCCGACGCCGATATTGTTAGATTGTGGTGCTCGCCGGCAAGAGTGTCAGAGGGGTTCCCCAAATCTATAAATAGCGCATCGGTTTGCTAACCAAGCCATGCCATGGCCACATACATTTCCTGTGACACATATACCAACACTGACGTTAGCTAACCCGCCGGCCGCCCTTAACACCAGAGCTGATAAAAAGTTCTTCATATATTTGGCCCCAGATATCTTCAAGGTTAGCCATTGAAGATACGCGCCACTAAAATAAGTAGATCATACAATGAACCCATAGTCATACCTAGGCATTTAAAAATAATATTGATATAATAATGTTTATATAATATTTATATAATAATTTATATAGCACAACAATATAAAAATCTTGGAACGGACAGGCATTTCAGAGATGTTGCATATTGGGGTTTATTTTTGTGGGGGGGGGGCCCTTTCCCCACCCCCGCTAGATTCAACCCTGCACCCTCATGCATTTATCTAAAGAAAACCCAAACCATTGGACTATGTACCTTTACTGGACGCTTCTTCCGACATGGGCTGAACGGATGTGTGTATTTGTGTGTGTGTTTGTGTGTGTGTGTCTTTTATGTGGATGTCGGTGCCAACGCTCTGTATTTGAAAATCTCATTTGTCATCTGCATGGTGTGGTGAGGAGCTCAACTGTCTGACAAGTAGATGTATGGGTTCATTAACCTTCCCCACTACCACTACTACACCCCTCCCCTCCAACACCCACCCACCAACCCACCCACCCACCCACTCACCTACACCTGATCCTCCTACAACCACCCACCAACCCACCCACTCACCTACACCTGATCCCCTCTTATAAGGCGTCCAATGCGGTGTTACTTAGCGTGGAAAATAACCTGTACTTTTGGTTCCATCCAGTGGTCCAACACTGGTTCATCAAAGGATATGGTATGTGCTCTCCTGTCTGTGGGAAAGTGCATATGAAGACTTCAGGTACAAAATCCTGTAACCACCAAACATGGCAATCACACCTTCCAAAAAGTCTTTTTTGTATATTCCTATTTTTGTGTCCATTTCTCCATTACCAGTTCTTTCCAACCAATGTGGAATTAGAGGGAATTAAAATTACTTTCAGGTAAACTTAATCAAATTTAAGACAATTTTTGGATTGGGATTTACTGGGTTTTGTGCCTAACCTCTTCATATAAAAGATCCCTTGCTGCTTAATGGAAAGAGTTGCCTATGTGGTGGCAGCGGGTTTCGTCCAAAGAAATATGTCAGAATGACCATATGTTTGACGTCCAATAGCTGATGATCTGAACATCAATGTGCTCTAGAGGTGTTGTTAAATAAAACAAGCTTTACTTTATATAGCACATGAGTGTCCGAAAACACAAACACACACATTCTCACAGACTGGTTGCTGCTCCCCAGTCATGTGTCACTCAGTCGGAATGCATTGCCCCTGAACAGCTTAGTGCTCAGCAATAATGGGCTGGAGCAAGGACTGGTTTGCCCAGTATGAGGTTTGTTTGTTTATTTGTTGTTGTTTTACATCATAACAACATCTAAGGTCATATCAGGACGGGCACCGAGCTGTGACAGTGCACATCCATGGTGACAGTGCACAGTCATGGTGACTGTATAGTGCTCCCCACTTGGAGAGCAGATCAGCAGAACCATGACCCCATATCCCAAATGGTCACATTATCCTGATACTCTGCTAACCAGTCCTTGTCCTATCCTATTGATGCTGAGCACCAGGATCGGTAACAACAAGTATAGTACGTATAATTTATTATGCATGTATAAATAGGCGGAGTATTTTATTATTATTATTTATTCCATCATGTTACTTCAATATATTATTATTGTCCAATCAGTGACTTGCCCTGATTTGCCCCGGTTGCCTACTACTAGCGCCACCACCGTGCGCTTTTCTCACCAATCCGCCCGGGCAAGTCACTTCCACACTGGATTTCAAACTCTATCCTTCCTTCCTTACGTAGCCACACTTTATACATGTTATAACTCATTGCTTTGACTCGGCAGGGATTCAAACTCCGGACTTTTCACACTGGAAGCCTGTTTATTCAGACCTCCATTATTTTACTCGCTTTTTGTGTCCAAGTGTTTTGATTCCTTTGAATAGAATGTCAATAATAATGCACTGGTTTTCCAGCCCTAATGAGAATTGCCACTACACAGTAAACAAATGTACAACAATATATATAGACAATTACAAGCCAATAACCAAAGCATCAATATTAATGACAGGTAAAGAACAAGATAAGAGAGAAATAAAACATAATATGGGGAGTTAACTATGTTAGGCTAATACGGTAAGCATTAGTAGAGGGGAGGCATACCTGATTATCTTTCTATGGGTTACAGCTTCGTTCAATGGGTCATGGTGGGATGTAGATGGGGGCCTTTGTGTTTGAACTGTTCTTTATGTTAATCTCAGGTGGGGCTTATTGAGTGAGTAAGTAGGTTAGTATTGTTTAATCACATACCTCAGTAGGATCCAACTAGAAACCTAATCATGTATTAACAATACATCAAAAGTGCAAATTCCTATATTTGGTATTCTGGCAAAAGCATTATGAACTGTTCTGAAGAAGTGCAATCTTAAAGACGGTACGTTCTATTATTGTGATTCATATATCATGTGTATTATAATTATCCTTTTAAAGAAATATAAGATTGTGTAATTACCTGTATCATTTAAAACCAGAGGACTATGGCGCTGAGAAATAACCTTTTTATTTTCTTGAAGATTTATACTGCCTATTATGGATGAGTCTGAATAGAATTATTTTCACCATTAGACAATTTGTCGAAAGAAAGCCTG
Organism: Branchipolynoe longqiensis; assembly: GCA_030323885.1. Taxonomy (NCBI): domain Eukaryota; kingdom Metazoa; phylum Annelida; class Polychaeta; order Phyllodocida; family Polynoidae; genus Branchipolynoe; species Branchipolynoe longqiensis. Next base: position 25,419,504 of record CM059190.1, on the reverse strand, counting down.
AGCATACACTTTTACCGACCCAAGGGATTGTTAACCTCCCGTACCACATAGACATGGTATGAGAGCAACTGCCCTTTGATGACGCTGTAAGTTATACACAGCAGTGGAAATCCAAATTGGCAGAGGTGGAGGCATGGGGAATCGAATCACTGACCTTCAGATTAGGAGTCTGACCTAGAAAGAAATGAGACACTCTAACCACTCCGCCACAGAGAACTATGAACACAATACATTTGTTAAAAAAAGAGAAGAAAGCTTAACACCTCAAAAGAAACCTGTCAGTTTATGAAATGCATGGACAATAGGAGCTTGGCGGAAACAAATTCATATAGAGGAGTTTATAGTGCTGCCCCACGGGGATACCAGGCCACCAGCACCATGACCTGATATCCCATTCAGTCACATTATCCTGACACTGAGCCAACCAGTCCTTGCCCTATCCTAATAATGCCGAGGGCCTGGCTATAAAGCGACAAGTATCAATTGTTAAGTCATCGGTTTGACTTGACCAGGGTTCAAACACACAAATCCATGGGTTCGGATCCCCCGATCTCCCAAAACAGGAGACGGACGCTCAACTCATTCGGTCATCCCCTCTGATTGCAGTGGAAAGAATTAATGTCAATAACAGCTAACTCAGCAGCATGTGCAATAGTAAAGGTTGTATAAAGGATTTAAACCACCATTTCGCCATGTGATCAGGTGGCAAGAACTATTTTTGTGGAAAAGGTGTTTTAGAGGATTTCAACCACCATTCCACCCTCCTATGGCAGTAGGAACAACTTCTGTAGTAGAAAAGGTGCAATAGAGGATTTAAAACAAGACCCTCTGATGGCAGTGGAAAGAACAGATGTTGTGGAAAAGGTTTAATAGAGGAGTTTAACGACTATTCCGTCCGCTGAAGGCAGTCGCAATAGCTAATGTTGTGGAAAAGCTACTATAGAGGATTTAAACCACATATCCGCCCTCTGATGGCAGTGGAAAGAACAACTGTTGTTGATAGCAGCTCACTGTGCAGTATGCTCTGTGGAAAGGGCCTCCTAGAGGATTTCCACAATCAAGCTACCATCTGAAGGCAATAGGAAGAACTGCTGTTGTGGATAGCAGCTCACTGTAGCTTCCTTTTCCGGGTTAAAATATCTTTCTAAAAATAATTATGACAAATATATATATTAATAACAAAGTCATTGGAGGCATAATCGATTAATCAACTCGGGTCACCCTAGCCACTTTTTGGTGCATGCACACATCTTACAGACTCAGGTCGAATAATCAAATACGCTTCTCCACGCTCTGGGTAGAAAAAATGGTGGCTTAATCTAAAACCTTTTTTCTTTTCTTTAATATCCGATATAACTACAGCAACATAGGATTTAAAGGATTTTATGATTGCATAATTTAGATATATTTCCATTTCAGTAATCTGGGTTATTAAACAAAAAACACCATGTAGCACTGGTACTGGTAGCTGTTATCCTGCAGGATGGTACCAGCGCAAATGTGACATCATCATTCCTAGCCACCCCCAGCCAGGATTGGGCCTTTTTGCACACCGCACATGTTTTTGTTAACTCCACTGGCAGTGTTTGGTTTGCAATTCTAGCAACTCGGGTGACCCAAGTGACGCGGGTTGTGTTAATCGAATATGGCCAAAATGTGAACCTGCACATAGTATCTTCTTAAACACAAAGCGCTAGATCTCGATTTGCATGTGGTTTTCAATGTGCCCTCTAAAAGGGTACATCGGTGAGGCACACACTGTACCATGGACCTTTTCATAGCTTTACCAGATGGGATGACTGAATGAGTTAGAGCGGCCGTCTCCTGTGTTGGTAGACCATGGGATCTTGGGTTAGAACCCTGGTCGAGTCAAACCAATGACTTAAAAATTGATACTTGTCACTTCCTAGCCAGGCGCTTGGCATTATTAGGATAGAGCATGGACTGGTTGGCTGTGTCAGGATAATGTGACTGAGTGGGATATTAGGTCATGGTGCTGACAGCCTGGTCTCCCGATGGGGTAGCACTATAAAGTCGTCATGAGTGCACACTCTCATACGTCGGTACCTGTCCTGATATGACCTTAGATGTTACTAGGATGCAAAACAACAAACAAACAAATCTCATAGCTTTATTGCATTGGCTGAGTCTTTAAAGGACAACTAGGGAGTGGGACGTAGCTCAGGCGGTAGCGTATCCACCTTTGAAGATGCCGGTCATCCTATCGATCCTGCTCAGTGGATCCATTTGCAGTTTGAGCTATTTTCCGTTCCAACCAGTGGTCCACAACTGGTTCATCAAAGGCTGTGGTATGTGTTGTCCTGTCTGAAGGTGCATATAAAAGACCCCTTGCTGCCTATCGGAAGGTGTAGCCTATGTGGCGGCAATGGGTTTCCTCCAAAGAAATGTGTCAGAAAGAAAACGACACTGTAAGGTAGGAAACCAAACATTAGAAAATGTAGACCATTGCAGGCACAATCATACAGAACAAGTATCCGGATTCAAATATCTCTGACAAAAGATTACAAATGATGGGAGATGTGAGGAAGAAATTAAGAGAAGGATAACAATAGCCTGAACAACATTCTCCAAAATGTATAGAATGTTAACATCAAGTAAGATATTAATACATACAAGTGTTATGTGTGGTCTACTCTAATGTATGGGTCTGAGACATGGACAATCTCTAAGAAAATGCACAAACGTTTAGCAGCATTTGAGATGTGGACTTATTGAAGGATGATGAAAATATCATGGACAAAGCAGATCACCAACAAAGAAGTTCTCAGAAAAATTAAAAATAAGAAACGCTTGTTTGCCACTATACCGACAAAGAAACTTATGTATTTTGGCCAAATCATTCGTCAGAGTTCAATATACCATACATTTTTGGAAGGGAAGGTGAATGGCAGCAGAGGGAGAGGGAGACCAAGAACATCACAGTTTACAAATATTTCACAGTGGACAGGCTTGAATTATTCACAGTCTATCAGAACAGCACATCATCGGGACAAGTGGACTAGAGGACGGAACTATTGATTGATTGATTGAGACCATTACAAATACCTAGGCCTTGAGTTGGACAGCCAACTAAACTACAACCTCTGTATAAATAAAATTCTCCAAAAACTAAACCACAAACTGTGGCTATTTGCAAAGCTAAGAGACTACATGACCCAAGAAATGTCAATAACAATCTTCAAGGGCATGGTGCTCCCCTATTTTGACTTTGGAGATGTAAACTACATGGGTTCGAAAAAAGAACTTCTAGCAAAACTGCAAATACTGCAGAACAGAGCCCTACAAATCTGGCTAAGAGTAGACAAGCTGCACCCCAGCTATGACATACATAAAAGAACCAAAGTGAAATTACTAGAAAATAGGAGAATAATTCATTTGAAAACATTAGCTTATAGCTATAGTCAAAGCAATAAACTCCTAACAAAACCACAAAAGGACTACTGGAGCGAATAATGCACTACTACTAAAGCAGACCAGAAGCCAAATAAAAAGCTCATGAGAGAAGCACGCTGGAAATGGCTGCCATGGTGTGGAATGCCCAAATGGTAAAGGAACAATAAATTCCTGGCCTACAAACATACACAAAATATCTGCAAAATAAGGCTAGGAAACCCCCACTAAGCTGCACTACAAAGGGGCATGTGATATGTCACGGGCAACCAGTGGGACACCCAATGGAAGGTAACCATGGACAAATTAGCCAGATAGCACACCACACAGCTATGTACACGCCTATGATATGTAAATAGGAGTAGGCTAGTCTAGTACTAACCGAAGAAAAAAATAAAATACATATATGCCAAGAAAATTAAAAAAAAACTAACATAGGCTACTAACTGTACCAACCAACTATCTATCTGCTACTGAAATGCAGGCAATCAAATACCTTATCAGCAGCTACTGTGTGATAAGATAACACCAACACTACAGCTGGCCAGCATTGAAAACAAGCCTGATTACCTGGGCTTATATGCTATGGACAGTATAAATACAGCCTCAATAAAAAAAAACAAAGAAAACCCAAAAAAACTGTGCACCATGTTCAGCGGAAAGGGTCTCATAGAGGATTTACACTACCACTGCACTCTGATGTCTGTGGCAAGAACTAATGTGGTCAATTTATGCTCTTAATTCATATCCCCTTTGATGGCTCTCAGGGTTAACATTTAAGAGTCAAGAAATGACAGACGCATTCCAGGCCAAAATGAAACCATGACGACGAGGTGAAGCTGCTATAATTCCGATAATTAAATCCATTGTTTTTCCACAGAATCCAACACATCCCCTATATAATGGATTACTCAATACACAATTGATAGACTTTACCTGTAAAGCAGAACGACAAATTTGATTTTAAAGATAAGAACTTAAATGTATATGTCGGTTTTTGCGTCTGAATTCTTCAAATTATACCTGCATGGTTTAATACTCAGCATTTTCATATTGCAGGTATAGCAATAGCTCAGGGAGTTTAACGCCCCTGCCCTGCAGAGTTCTAAACCACTGCCGTGTGGTACAGGTTCTTGACAGAACCGAAGGCTAAGGGAGCAAACCCTAAACAGAAAACCATGTCACTGTGGCAGCATTAAGGGCGGTTGATGAATGGAACTCGCAACATCTCCCGACCAGCCACTTTGCGCCTGTCTGGACATGTTCTTGCCGGTGTGAAACCTCTATTTGTTCCCCGAGAGAGTGCCGCTGGTAACTTGCAAAAGCCAGCAGCACTTCAACACTTTTGCAGGCAGCTTTCATGAAATGTACAACTGCACAAAACACCATACCGGAGAGTGACACTCACCATTGTTTACTTGTGGTGTGGGTGGGTGGGTTAATCCGTGGGTGAGTGCTTGAGGGTGGTTGCGTGGCAAGTGCCGATGACGAAAGTGTGTGCACAGGGCGTGAGAGTGTGTGTGTGAGTGTGGTCGTGGGGGAGCCGGAGGCACAGCATGTGTCGCGGCCTGTCCAGCCCTGCGGGGAGCCACGGGAGTGCCCCCCCCTCTCCTTCACCCCCCGCCCCCCCCCCCCCCCACCCCCCCTACTGCGACGCCCCCCCCCCCCCCCCCCCCCCCCACAGCCACCGCCCGCCCTGGAGGCAGCGATGCGGGGGTGGGGGGGTGGGTGGGAGGGGCCAGCGGGCGACCCTGAGGGAAGCGGCCCAGCTGCTGCCAGTCCCCAGCAATGACACATAATGAACACTGTGGTTGGGCTCTTAGGCTGCCTTTTTCCTCCCCCCCCCTCTACCCCCCACACATTTTCTCTGACCACTACCCATCGGAAGCCAACTCCCAACCACATGGGACCTCTTTTTGCGGTGCCAATTCAGTGCTGCAGATTTGCAGCATTCAGCACACCAATGCGACTGAAAATTCCCCAAAAACAAAAACAAACCCACCCATATGCTTCCAATTATGAAACAAATTGAAAAGCACAATATTCTCACACTTGTAGAAACCATATTACATTTCCAGTCCTCTTCACGATTACATAATACATGCGCATGGACATTTTAGCACAGAATATGACTGGTTATTTCTATGTCAACATTTTAAGTCATAATAGTGATACAGGACAAACATCCCTACACTGGTATCTTCTGTCATTCGGTTTATAACGCCAGGCAAAGCATTGCCTGTCTTGGATTCCCATTCAATAACCATGAACACAGATTAATTGGGGCTTAAATTCACTTCAAATTAAAGCTGCATAGTCCGATGAAAACATCACATATTCAAAACCAAAACAATTATCTAGATTTGATTGTACATATCTAACTCAGATCGTTGGACAATGAAAAATATTGCGCCTAGAGCTGGTTCCAAACCCACACCTCTTGCATTCCAGGCTTGTATGTTAACCATTACACCATCTAGGCTCCCTGATGTCATCTCCCTATCCACGCCTACCTGTCTATGTAGCTCCTTTCCTGAGAGCTCAGTGTAAACTACTACAACAAGTACCACATGGTAACATTGTAATGGTTTTACACGGCTGTGCGCTGACCACCAAAATCCCAGATGGGAGAAACTATTGACATGAAATATGTATACCTATTAAAGCTGCATAGTCCTTTGATGTATCAAATTTGCAAAACCAAAACAATTATCCAGAATTTATTCTACATATCTAACTTAGATACTCAGTCACTTATTAAACATGTGTTGCCATATAGAAGGGAATACTAAGTCAATTTAATAGAACCTGTTACTGCTGAAGCCTATGGTGTCATCATTTTGGCATGCTTGCTATAACTAATTGTACATGCCTGTGCTTCAAATATCTCAAAAGTTTACCATCTAAAATAAGAGTTACTTCAGACTAAAGTAAGGTAGATTGTAACAACCAATTTAACATATTTATCTCAGAAAATGACAGAAACTCAAAACCATCGGACTATGCAACTTTAAGCAAAGCACAACTTATCTTCACAGATCACAGGAAGTCCCCAAAATTCCAAGGGGTTTGAAGGACTTGAAGCGAGTAAAACTCTTTACAAAAACCATTTGGGCCAAAATATAACCATGACTACCAAATTTGATCTGAAGCTGCCATTATTCCGATAATCTAATTGATTCTTTGGAAGAAGCTGCCACATATAATCCCCTACTGACTATGACATTGGTGAACTTTAACTGGAAAGCACAACATTGAATTCTATCCTAAAGGAAACAACTACAATGCATTTGTCGGCTTTTGCTCCTGAACCCTTAATGTACTTTCAAGAAGGTATTAAATTAGATCGCCTAAAATTGGGATTCTAGCAAATTTGAAATTCTTGAAGATGAGTTTTTGTTTGTTTATGTGTGTGTTTGTTCTATATATATACTTTTTTGTTTAGGGGGAAAGCATCTTCCCCTCCCCCCCCCCCCCCCCCCCTCACGCCCCAACACACACTTTCACATGAGATCATATGGCCCTGGTTTGCATGTGGTTAAAAGAACACCGGATTTGCTACCCATTGCAACGTTCTGTGCGCTACCATTCAGCTGCGTCTCGGTGACAGTTTCGGTTTGATGGCGTGAAGTAGATCGAGTTCCCTCTCCAAGCGCATGTCTGGTAGGCCGGAGCTGACTGGACACCTCTGTGAGCGTGGGCGTGGGAGTGGGCGTGGGTGTGGGCATGAGCGGGGCGCCGACAGCTTGACCTGAGTGGGCGTGGGCGTAGGGGTGGGTGGGGAAATGGGGATGGTGGGGGCAGGAGGCGTGGGGAAGGTGGAGGCTGGGGGAGACGAGTGTGTGTGGTATCTGTGGTGTGTAGGGTGGAGATGTGGAGTTGTTGGGGTGAAGAGTGTAGGGTAGGAGGCATGGTTGATGAGGGCGAGCGCGGGGGATGGTGATTGTGGGGAGAGTATGGGTGTGGGTGGGTGTGTAGGGCTGGAGAGTGTGGGGAGAGTAGGCGTGCGTGATCGGGTGGGGTGTGGGGGTGGAAAGTTTGGGGACAGTCAAGGTGGGCACTTGCTATCCGGACCGCACTCTGTCCACACCTCTCTCTATCACCTCTCCACCGGCCATGCTCCTCCTTGACATGTCTGAAAAGAGTTCCAGGAGGGGGAGCCCGCCGGCATTTCACTTTCTACTCTTACTCTGTCCGTGTCTATGGCTTGCTGGACGGTCACCATAGAGCAAATAGACACGGTCCTTTGACTCAACTCTCCTCATTTCTCTTTCCTAGACTGTGCCCTTTCGATTTCTCCCAGGCACACTTCTTCCCCTGACCAGGGTAGTTGTGTTCTTGGTATGTGTGTCCTTTACAATTTCTCTGTCTTGTTCTTGTTGCTGGAACCACCGCTGCTTCCACCTTTGCCCGCCTTCCTCAAACCCCTACTGCTGACCGGATTCAAGTGCTATACTACACCTACATCTCAACTACCGCCGGACCGAAGAGATTCGCTGTCGCCCCAACGCCTCACCGTTACAATGTTGTGAAGATGTCCCCAGCTTCTACAACACCCCCTACTGAAGTTAAGTCTTCAACCAAAGATTGGGCCGATTTATCGGAGCCTCTCTACCAATGTGGCAGTTCTGCAACCAGTAACCGTAGTAAGGATAAAAACACCCCCAATCGTCATCGCCGTCAGTCGAGGAGGGGGATGGTGGTGGGTGTGTGATGGTGGAGCGTATGAGGAAAGTAGGGGTGGGGATGGGGAGGTGTGTGTGGGCGGGATGGAGAGTTGGGGTAGAGTAGGGATGGGGGATGGGGGATGGGGGTGGTGGGGTGTGTGGATGGAGAGTGTTGGGAGTGTAGGGGTGTGGATCGGGGTGGGTGTGTGGGAGTGGAGAGTATGAGGCGAGTAGAGGTGGGGGGTGGGGAAGTGGGTGTGTGGGGGGTCGAGAATGTGGGGAGAGAAGAGGTCGTGGATGGGAGTGGGTATCTGAGGGTGGAGAGTATGAAGACAGTAGCGGGTGGGTGCAGGTCAATCAATCAATAGTTCCGTCCTCTAGTCGAGGCTTGGATGCAATGGTTCTCCACTTGTTCCGATGGTGTGCTGTTCTGATAGACTGTGAATAATTCAAGCCTGTCCTCTGTGAAATATTTGTAAACCATGATGTTCTTGGTCTCCGTCTCCCTCTGCTGACATTCACCTTCCCTTCCAACAATGTACGGTATATTGAACTCTGACGAATGATGTGACCAAAATAAATAAGTTCGGGTACCGTGACCTGATATCCCACACAATCACATTATCCCGATACTGTGCATTCCAGTCCTTACCCCATCCTAGTAATGCCAAGCCCCACGCTAGGTAGCGTCAAGTATCCATTTCGTAAGTCATTGCTTTGACTCAGCTGGGAATCGAACTCCTGACCTTCCACATGGGAAGCCTGCGCTCCACCGATTCGGCTACCACGTCCTGTAGTAGCAACCAATAGCATTGCGGGTGAAGGGGTATCTCTATAGCGGAAGACAGGATGACTTCATCCATTTCTGGATGGCTTTGTTGTTGTCATGCGTATGTCCCCCTCCTGTATTGTTGTCAGAATGTACCCTCCAGCTTGTCTGCCTTTGACAGGTCGGACCGGATGGCAGTGCACACAGGGTGCCCGCTTCTTTCATTCAATTAATCCCCCTCCCCCCAAGTTAAAGCAATTGGTTGCAATATTGATTGGACGATTGATGATTTGTGTTGTTGGAAAAACACAGTTTATTTAAAAAGAAAATGTTATTCATGTATTTATTTACCCTGCTCATAACGGATAAGTGTGTTAACACTTATTTCCACCGCCGGGCAACATTAATCCAATTTGATTTAAATCTGTTCAATTTTGTTTTAGGAATGATTTTGGTTTTCTTGCTTGTTGTTTATTGCTTCTGTTTGTAGATTGCAAAGAGTCCAACATCCGGCTTTTACTATCATTGGTGTTAGTCCATTTAACAGTTTAAACATTATCAATTTTTCTAGGTTACTCTCTTTTTTAGTAGTTTCTTAAACACTGCTATGTTTTCTGCATTTCAAATTGCATGTGGCAGTTTTTTCCATATATTGGCACTCATGGTAACTGCACTGCGATCATATGCACTACATTTTGATTTTACTATCGTTAGTAATGGACCAGTGTTGCTTCTTGTGCACCTTGTTTGTAACCTCCTGTTCATTAAAACGTCTTTTTGTTAGCGTCAAGGCACTGATCTGCCAGCCATTTACATTATATTGTAAATAGCTAGTTCAGCGGGTACTTAGATAGGGCATATTAGTAGATAGATAAAGGATTCACCCCATACTTGCAGTACACGGTGAAGGCCAACACTATATAAAAGCTGTAGAAAATGAGGGGAAATGAAATGAGAGCTTAAATTCACAATTTAAGAAGCAACCCTTATTCTTTATATATGTGTTCATATTTCCCTGCTATCTTTGAGTTGAAAAAATATAATAAACATCTAGTTTAATAGAATTTAAAAGTGAAATCGACGGCATTCTATCGCCGCCATATTGTCTTTTTGCATTCTCTCCCATTTCACCAACTCTGTGCCGATATAAGTACCGATTTGATATTGGAGGCAGGCATTCCACTTGCTGTTCCATACTAAAGCTATGTATTGCCAGTATTTAGACTACGTTGTCATCCACCCCTGTACTACAAGTACAGGCTGAATCTGATTAGTAGACTAACAAGGAAGTTACTGTGTTAGTGGCTTAGCCATAGTAAGTTCAGTGTTATGGCTAAGGTGGTGGGTTGCTACACAGATTGTATTGCTGTTATCAGTGTGGTGCATGTGATGGGGGTGGGGGAAGAATAGAGCTCTCCTTCCCCCCACCTAATGTTCCCACACTCAATCTGATCTGTTCTGGCACCCGATATATAGAGGGTGGTTAGTTGCTTGTGGAGCTGAGGTAGACAATTGAGGGAGTGGGGGGCTGAGGACAATTTAAGTACTGTGACATCAGCAAAGAGCCTATTAACAGAGAAAAGTTGGTCTAATTTATTCTCTCAATTGACGCTTTGTTGTGAGCTTGACTTGACTTCGGCATTATTCGGAAATACCAAGGATTGATTAACGCGGTGGACTGGAATTTGGTGACTGACTGGGATATCCGGGCCATCGTGCCAGTTGGAGTAGATCCCAGCAGTGCATGGATATTTAGATACCATTTTTCATTTGTTGCTAGAACAGTTTATTCATCAGAATATATAATTTATTCAGCGCTTTGGCACTGGTCTTCCGGACATTCACATTATATTGTAAATAGGTAGTTCAACAGGTACTTCGCTAGGGCATATTAGTAGGTTATGAAGTAGGTTAGTGGCTAAGTGGATTAGTGATAATAAGTTCAGTACTATGGGCTAAGTGGCGGGTCTGCAAAACCTGTGCTGCTCTTATGGCTGTGGTGTATGCAATATGGGTGGGGTGGGAGGGAGAATGGACCACTGTTGTAGTCCATCATGAGCTCCACTACCATATTGTGGTGGTCTCGACTGCGCTGACCCCTGTCGGTGAGAATTATTGACATGTGGCAGCACACTAGCAGAAACAGTCACGAGTGTGCGCTATTCCACCCATGGCTAGAGCCATCACCCGCGGGAGGTTATCTGTAATCCAGCTGGGTAACGACAGGTCACTTCTATTCTGACCTTAGCACAATAAACCAGGGCACAGCTTAGGATTTGAAGCAACTTCGGCATCACTTTGTAAAATATTCCGATATACAGCATAGGGGGGAATGCAAATGTTCTATTAATGATCAGTGTATGTGACCAGACGCATGTGTGTATATGAGACTGCCTCAAAATGTGCTAAGTAATATGGGACAAAACTTTGTCCATTGTAACGATCAACATACTATCTGCATATGCATTTGCTCAAGATAAACTGATTTGCTTTTTACATGGTTCTTCATAACCCCAATAGAATACATATTGATTTGAAACAAATGTCCTTGTGTTTTCAGTGTAACCATTTTGGTGCTCTTTTGTGCCAATCGTTACAATGGACAAACAAAAGAAGAATTAGCACCTTTTGAGACAGGCTCATATATATATATGTATGGGCTGGTGGTGCCTGAGTGGGATGTAAATATACATAGTGGTGCTAGCAGTCTGGGTGTGGGTGCACTCAGGGCCTACCCCCTCTGCTGGGATAGTGATCACCACACTCAAAGGTCAAGGTTGTTGGTGGTGGGCAGACCACTGGTATCCATGGGGACCAGGAATGCTGGATCCCTATTGGTAGGGCCAAGAATGCCTGTTTTCCATTGGGGGAAAGGGGTGGGGTGATACTCTACAATGAACCCATGTAACCATATAAATAATAAACCAGAGGGATTGACGCTCTCTTCTTCTTTACACTTTATGCTCTTCCTTTCTCTGTGTCTGTATTGATTTCACTATAGCCTGCCTACACAGCGAGAGATTCGAGCCTTAGCCTTTTTACAACTTGCTCAGTCCGATGTGGGTTGGGAATATACCCAACCAGTTAATCTGGAAAGTACCCGACTAGAGTAGTTCCAGATTATGCCGATAGATGTGATCAGGTTAACTGGTGGGGTGTAATACACATGAAGAGAGCGGTGGTGAAATTCCAGAAGAAAAATACAATATAGTTGTCTTTCTTTTAATATATATTACAAGGATAAGAGTTTAATGCCTGTTGCAATATGAATATCTGAATATAATCAAGCATTTTATTATTTTTCCGAGCATTCTTTATGGAGATATATCATGTGAAACCATAGGCAGTCCGGGAATGTACCCAACTAGAGTGGTTCCAGATTCTACCGACCAATGTCACTACGGCCGTAATTGATTAACATGACCCGGGCGACTCGGGTCACCTGAGTCGTCAGAATTTCAAATCGAACACCGCGAGTGGAGTCGAGAAAAACCCCAGCCAACCCACTTGTTGGCTGGGGTTTGCTAGGAGCAATGACGTCACATCTGTGCTGCTACCTGTAGTATAACAGCTACCGGTACAACTCCTACATGTTGTTTTATACTTTTTTTTTAATAACCCGGATTTTCAGCTTCTACAATCATAAAATACTTGAAATCCTATTTTGCTGTATTTCTATCGGTTATTGAAACAAAATATTAAGTTTCAGATTAAGCCACCATTTTGTACACCCCAAGCGTATTTGTTTATTCAACCCGAGTCTGTAGGATATGCGCATGCGCCAAAAAGTGGCTCAGGTGACCCGAGTTGATTAATCGATTACGCCCTAGCTTAACTGGTGGGGTCTATTGGATATCGTATGTAAAGCCTAGTTATTGAGCTACAGTTTGGGGTCTTATATCCTACCAGTATTTGAGGCATATATCTGAATGGGTACCAATATGTTAGGGTCAATCATAGTGTGATGAACTGCACTCTATGCCATCCAAGGAATAAGTAACGCCGAAATTGTTTCAAATCATAGGCCATGTCCCCGTATATTCTAACAAGGTCAGAATAGAAGTAACCTATCATTACCTATCTGGGGTAACATCCTAACAGCATCTGAGGCATATGTCAAGACAGGCACCACCATTTGAGAGTACGCTTTCTAGCATGGTTTGATATACTGCATTTTGGTCTGTTTGAGGAATATAATCGCCAGAGTATAGATTATTTCAGTATATATATAAAGCAACATCGTCATCAATCCTTAAAGGCTCTGTCACACATCACCAGATTGGGTAAACAGAAAGAAACCGAACAAAGTCCATTGATATCCGGCAAAGTCCGGTTTGTGTCCGTTGCATATCCATTGCATATCCGTTGATATCCATTGATACCCGTTGATATCCGGCCTGATCTGTTACAAGTTTTGAGCATGCGCAAAACTTTTAACAGATTGCGCCGGACTGACCTATGCAGTTATTATCTGTTAGTGTCTGTTCCCCGTCCATTCGCCGACCGTTCCTCATCCGTTCCCATCCATTCCAATCTGTTTCCGTCCGTTCCCGTCCATTCCCATCCATTACATATCCATTACATGTCCATTACCCAACCGTTACCCATCCATTACCCATCCCTTACCTATCCGTTACCCATCCATTACCCGTCCGTTTCCCATCCGTTACATAATCGATACATTTCAAGTCTGAATAACCCCAGACTAGAATATTCTTTGTCCGGTTCTGTCCATTGCTCAATCCACCATAGTGTGACAGGCACTTTAACTGCAAGGGTCCTTGGGGCACAGCAGGTGACCTTTGTAGCCAGCTTCCTCCATTCTTCCCTGTTCTCCGCTGCCCTTTTGGACTTGCCAAACTCCAGTCTTGTCCATTCCCTGATGTTATCTTCTCACATGTTCCTTTGTCCATCCTGTCTTGTTCCTTGCTCTATGCCTTCCAACATGGTTTTCACCAGACCTGATGAAGAGGAAATATAAACATCCAACTGCAGTTTGCATCTCTTTACAATCGTCAGTAGATCTTCATGTATTCCACTTGCCTGATGGATCTTGGCAGGGAATTCCGTGGAACCATATTTTGTCGGATTATGATATTTATGAATAAGTAAAGTCTTAGTTTGAAAATATGATGCTTTAATCGGATTAAGCAGCTTTAAGGTGCTACGTTCTGAGATATGAAGAACGTGATATCATTTTGATGGGTTAGGTGAATGGATGCCAAATTATGCATTAAAGTTGCACAATCTGATGCTTTTCAGTTTTTGTAAGTTCCACAAATAAATATATTAGGTTTAATCGTTATAAAAATATAACGTGCCTTAATTTAGTTTGAGATAATTTGCTTTAAAATGACTAACTAACGACCTATTTGAAGTGTAAACATGCTAAAGTAATTTTGGTGTACTTGCCAAATCTCGGACCTCTTGGTTGTAGACGCAATATTTGGCTTGATTCTGATGTCCTTTTTTTTGTTTCTTGAAGATTTATACTGCCTATCATGGATAAGTCTGAATAGACTTGTTTTCACCATTAGACAGTTTGTCGATAGAAAGCCCGAGCCTACATTTTACCGACCCAAGGGATTTTTAAGCTCCCACACCACATAGACATGTTATGAGAGCAACTGGCCTTTGATAAGGCTGTACGTTATGCACAGCGGTGGAAATCCAAATTGGCAGAGGTGGGGGGGGGGGGGGGGTACGGGGAATTGAACCGCCAACCTTCAGATTAGGAGTCCGACCTAGTAAAATGTCAGACACTCTAACCACTCCGCCACAGAGAACACCACAATACCTGATATACTTACCAGTATGTGTGCCGCTCATATCTTAACTTCAATGTGCTGAAGTCCACACTGAGTTAATTGACAGAGCTGCTCAGGTGATATCAGCCTGTTTAATGGAATACAGTGAAACCCCATTATAACGCGCCCTGATTTAATGCGACATCAGATATAACACGATCATTCAATGGACCCAGAACTCTTTAACTCAAAGGTAATTCATGAAAATGTAACCTGATTTAACGCGATCCCACTTTCTTTTCGCGAATACTTTTGAATGGACCCCAACTGTCGCATTATAATTGCATCTCACTGTATTATCTGCAAATCTGTCAATGTAGTTTGTATGTATATAGCACACATAAACTGCACATAATTCTTTAATTTATTATCCAACTACAGCTATAATCAATTCAGCATTATCTGGACAGAAAGGCAGCATTAATGTTATAGTCTGTTTCATTTATGGCTGGTATACCAATTCTCCAGAGCTTATCAAATACATGCTTCGATGAATACATTTCATTTTTTAGAGACAATAATTTGTTAATGGTTTGTATGAATTTGATTGGCTGCTAAAGAGAATGATATCGATTCATTTCATAGAAATCCATAAGTATTACATTTTCCTCCTTATATATTAAATAATTCAATGTTTTTCCGCGGGTTATGTCATATTTCAAACATACACCTAAAACCTAATAAATCAACCTAATTGCCAATTTCAGGAGTTGATGGACAATGCTTCAGCAGCACTATACATCCACCATCAGAGTGCCCTCCAATAGCCCTGAACCTATAAAGCTATGACACTAATACATTGCTAGGAAGGAAACCCCACCTACTGCCGAAGTGACTGATTATCGGCGCCGAAAGTGGGCATTGTAGCAAATGCCCACACTGACATTAGCATGACGTTAATATGGTGCCAAGAACCATTTAATCAATCAAGGTGTGTGGTTTGTTTGTTGTTGTTTTACGTCCTAGCAATATCTAATGTAATATCAGGACAGGGGTGAGTGGTTGTAAAGGTCCCTTCTGAGGCAGCACGATACCACTACTATGAATGCGCTATCCCGCTGTAAGTCAGTGGCTACAGTGGTATGACTCTAACATGGGGCGAGGAAATAAACCCCAAACAGGCTTAATGCCAACTTTATCAGTCGTAATCCCTCAGTTACTGGTTGTCTATTTCCTTCTGGGGCAGCACTATAAAGCCATCGTTCAAAGAAATACGCTTACTGTTATAGTCTTGTCTCCCAGATATGGTGGAAAGACCAACTTAATCAGTTTTAATTCCTAAGTGAGTGATTGTCGGTTCCATTCTGGAGCAGCACTATAAAGCCACCGTAGGGGTGCTGCACCGCGACAGGTCAGTGGCCACACTGATAGATATGACCCTACTTTGTTGCAAGGACGCAGTACAATTAAATCGTGATTAATCAATCTTATCGTTGAACGATGGCTTAGTTTGATTGGTTGGTTGTTGGAGTATACATCCTAGCAACATCTAAGGTCATATCAGCACCGTTACTCACTTGTGACAGTGCGCACTCATAGCAAATTGTTAGTGCTGCCCCACTGGGAAATCAAGCCACCAGCACCATGACCCAATATCCCACTCAGTCACATTATCCCAACACTGAGCTAAACAATCCTTGTCCTGTCATATTAATGCCGAGCGCCAGGCTGGGAAGTGACAAGTATAACTTTTAAAGTCATTGGGTTGACGCGGCCGGGAACCGACTTCCCGACCTTCCGCAAGCGAGGTCCGTGCTCTACTGCGCCCGGTGCGATGGCTTAGCACAATTTGCCCTGCATTGCCCACTCCACCCTAAACCGTCACCCGCGCATGCGCGCCGGGGGGGGGGGGAGGGGGGTCGACCCGGTGCCTGGAATCAATCTGATGTCAGTGCACAGTTTGCCTGGTCGAGTGGTGGGCAGTTTATATCCTATTCTCGACCACCCAGCTCTGACTCCTCCCCTCCCACCCACCCCTGGTTCCCACCCTCACCCCTCCGCTACCACCACCAAGGCTTCTTATGGCCCTGTCACACTACGACGTGACTATGTCAGCGTAGGCACAACGTGAAAATAATTATATTACGTCGAAGTTATCGGCGTAATATGCAAATTGTGGACGTGAATGCCACGTAGTTGACGTGAGCATAACGTGAAAGTAACGTCGGCGTAACGTCACAGGACGTTCAGACACGTTCCAATCACGTTCGGATCACGTTACGCACGTTACCAACACGCTACGGGATCGTCAATGACGTGAACTACGTGACGACACGTTCGCAACACGCTATAACGACGTTATCGACCCATCAGCGTGTCGCTCGGGCGACGCTCCGTTACGTCCGACCCCCGTTAACTTAACGCTGCCCACACGTTCCTCCCAGCCGGGCCGTCGGTCTGACGTGACATAACGTGACTCCAACGTCATTTACACTGGTATAACGATCGCGGAACGTCTTCCTAACGTCATTGTCACGTCATCCCGACGTAACGGATTCACGTCGAGATACGTCGAAAGTTTTGAACATGTCCAAAACCTCGACGTAGCGCCACGTAACACGACGTAATGTGACGTAGCTCGACGTCAGTCTAACGTCATTATGACGTCATCATAACGTAATCCAACGTACATCAACGTAATGACGAAAAATCACCACGTTAGGCTCACGTTCGCTCATTACGTCGTAGTGTGACAGGGGTATTACCTCCACTCTAAAGTGCCTGTCTCACTATGGCGGATTGAGCAATGGACAGAACCGGACAAAGAATATTCTAGTCCCGTGTTATTCGGACTTGAAATGTATCGATTATGTAACGGACGGGTAACGGACGGGTAATGGGTGGGTAACGGACAGGTAATGGACGGGTAACAGATGGGTAACGGATGGGTAATGGACAGGTAATGGATGGGTAACGGACGGGTAATGGAGGGTAACGGACGGGTAATGGAGGGTAACAGATGGGTAAACGGACGGGTAATGGATGGGTAACGGATGGGTAACGGATGTGTAATGGACATGTAACAGACAGGAATGGATGCGAACGGACGAGGAACGGCCGTGGAACGGATGGGGAATGGCTGGTACCTGATAATAACCGCATAGGTGAGTCCAGTGCAATCCGTTACAAGTTTTGTGCAGGCTCAAAACTTGCAACGGATCGGGCTGTATATCAACGGATATCAGCGGATATCAATGGATATGCAACGGATATGCCACAGACAGAAACCAGACTTTGCTGGATATGAACAGACTTTGTTTGGTTTCTTTCCGTTTCCCCAATCCGGTTATGTGTGACAGAGCCTTAAAGTATGGAGAGCGGACATCTGCAATATCCCCTTTGTGAAGCCAATGAAAGGGACATCTCGGTGTCCGTGTATATAAATAGATTGGCAGGTGACTGGCTTATGCTGCCAGTTCAGGTATCACACTTCCAGGTGGCGCAACCGTGGCATCAAAGGATACTATTCTGGATAGTCGTACAGATGATATATACGTGATGTATATCGAATCATGCGAGTATAAATATATGTAAGGGAATTATTATCATTATTGTTATATATACTCCGTAAGACCGAACACTGTACCGATGGTGCCACCTTCGTCCTCCTCGCCTCCACCGGATGTAGACCAGTGTCAGTTGCACTGGACGATGTTTATATATATATGAAGTGTTGTTTTCTGTCAAATATAATTTGTTGTTGTCCTTTCCAGTTAAAGCCTATCAATTTCATATTGAGTTGGGCATTATGTAGGTGATCTGGCAGCGTCTGACAAAAGAAAGGATTTGATTATTGGAATGATGGCAACTTCAACTCAAACATGGAGAGTCATAGCTTCATTTCGGCATCGATGATGTTGGCATCATATATATATATACATATATCTTCATACATACACAAATATACACAGGACCGGAGTGGTAAGGAGTGTCTAATTGGGAGTTGCCATACCCTTTGTTTATTCTCATGTAATTCAATATAGATAACATATATATATATATCAATATATAATTATATATATAGATTTGGAGCGAGTGGTACCGGCTTGAGGCAGAGACAGATCTTTTGTTTGTTTGTTGTTGTTTTACGTCCTAACAACATCTGAGGTCATATCAGGACGGGTACCAACTTGTAACAGTGCGCACTCAAGGCAGCATTATAATGCTGCCCCACTGGGAAATCATGCCGCTGGCACCATGTTCCAATATCCAACTCAGTCACATTATCCTGACACTGAGCTAACCAGTCCTTGCCCAATCCTATTAATGCCAAGCGCCAGACTAGGAATTGACAAATATCAATTTTAAAGTTATTGGTTTGACTAGACCAGGAATTAAATTCGGACCTTCCGCACGCGATTCCCGCGCTCTACCAATTAGGCCACCACGCCCGGTACTGACCAGTAAATGACTGGAGGAGTGTCAGTTAGTGGTGTTGTGTCAGGTTAATAAATACTCGATTTACGGATAATTATACTCGTATAATTGCTTGTATAACACACATATATATACACAGGCTAAAGCTATGGTATTATTTATAGGCTGTTGTTGTTTGTTGTTGCTTTACGTCCTAGCAACATCTAAGGTCATATCAGGATGGGTACCGACTTGTGACAGTGCATACTCGTGGCGACTTTATAGTGCTGCCCCACTGGGAGACCAGGCTGCCAGCACCATGACCTGATATCCCACTCAGTCACATTATCCTGACACTGAGCTAACCAGTATTTGCCCTATCCTAATAATGCCAACCTCATGGCTAGCAAATGACAAGTATCAAGTCATTGGTTCAACTCGACCAGGGTTCAAACCCACGATCCCACCGCCTACCAACACGGGAGACGGACGCTCTAACTCATTCCGCCATCCCGTCTGGTGGGGCATAGTTTGGTGTGAAGTAGTGGGAGATCATTTACTGAGACACAGACTCGCTCACGTGTCTTCCTCTCCATTATACATCAAGCGTGTTGGGTGTCGGCCACCTCACAGAAACCGTTCATACAAGAACAACCGATTCGGCAGCGTGTGACACCAAGTCCTACTTCAGTTAGTTACAAATCACTCCGTAGGTGGCGCCACTGCATTTTCAGTTCTGAACTTTAAGACCAGGTTCCCTAACAAAAGTTTGTTTGTTGGAGGTTTACGTCCATGCAATATATAAGGTCATATGAGGATAAACACCAACATATGACAGTGTATACTCATGTTCCACTGGGAGACTAAAGCCGTGTTCACACATGGGAGTTAAGTCGCCTCAATTAATTTGCCTTGTCTAGTTCAGCTCACATTCGCCATGTGGACGCGACCCTAAGGCGGATTATGGCTGATTCGCCTCAACTAATTCGCTTCAAGTAAACTGCGTCACGAGGTAGGTTATATGAAGCGATCTAACTTAAGTCGGCCCATATCGCCTGTGTGGACGGTACCGGTTTAGATGAGGCGGATTAAGGACGTCACAGTCGAGACCTGAGTTTGTTGACTCTCCGGTAAATTTGGTCTATGAAGCTGCTAGAGGTGCACAGATATTTTTTTCATGGTTTATTTTAAGGTTTTCACTGCCGAGCAGAAGTTTTGACAGTTCCAAACCAATACGATTCAGTCCATACATATCTAGGTCGAACCCACACTCTCTCGTGGCGACGTCGACTAACCAAAACTATCACTGGTTCGTATGGACTTGTTCATGCGCAGATATCGATTTCCGCCTTAAACCGCTAGTTCGCCTCATCTAGTTTGCGTTATCTAGTTTGGCCTAAAGTTGTGTGTGTGAACACGGCTCAAGACGCAGTGACATGACCGCGATATCCCACTCAATCACATTATCCTGACATTGAGCTAACCAGTCTTTACCCTATTCTCGTAATGCCGAACCCTAGGCTAGGTAGCGAGAAGTATCAATATTGTCAGTCATTGGTTTTAGTTGACTGGGAATGAACGTCCTGATCTTCCGCGTGGGACCCAATGTGTCTACTGAAACATGTTTTTCAACTTTTTTCTTCTAAGACACCATCATTTTTGCTTAACTGTAATCAATAAAATCTTGTTTGAATTTATTGTGCGTGGTAAAATGAAGTTATGGATGGATGTTGAAAGGTGTTATGGTTCGATATTACACAGTTAATTTCAATGGCTTTCTCAATTTGTATGAGATCAAATTCAAAAAGTGAGAAAACTACTTTCAACTATGCGATGTACACAACATATAAACCATCCTATAATTATGGATTCCGCTGTTATTTGGAATAATTTCTGCAATTATTAAAAGGTTTTCAGTTTTGTTTTCCATGTCACAAAAGTGGGCCACAGTTTCTCAGAATGACCCCCATAAAATAAACTATTTCTATTAATTGATGAATTAACCAGACGCGATGTCCCAATGAGTTCAACCGTCCATCTCCCGTTTTGCTAGATCGTGGGATCGTGGGTTCGAGTCCTGGTCGAGTCAAACCAATGACTTAAAAATTGATACTTGTTAGGCGCTCGGCATTATTAGGATAGGGAAAGGAGCAGTCGAATGAGGAATCATCCACAATCGAAATTTCCCGTACTTAAACAACTAATGTATCTGGAAAAAAGAAGTTCTAATAGCCCAATTCACGGGACAAGACAGCTTACAAATATGTATTCATGGTGAAATTTGTATTATTTCTTTACTGACTTATATAGCTTCCTTCGTGACTGTAATGGCCCGGTCATATACATGTTAGTGAATGTAGTTGAACGTAGGTGAACGTAGTGGAGGCTAACGTGGCTCAAACATGGGGTAACTATGTTAAACTAGGTAGAAATACGTTAACATACAGCAGGTTTTGGTACGGATAAATGTGTTACGGTACAGATAAATACGCGATACACTAATGGCTATGTGACCAGGGCTTTGTCAAAGTACACTAGAGAACTCTAGAGTACGCTAGAGTATGCTGGAGTATACTAGAGTATGCTAGAGTACACTAGAGTATGCTAGAGTATGCTAGATCACACTAGAATATGATAGAGTATGCTAGATTATGCTAGAGTATGCTAGAGTATGCTAGAGTACCTTAGCATCATGGATGCAAATTCAGCATCTAACGTAGCACTGTTTTGAACATGTCCAAAGATAAAATCGGAACTTACAGCCTACTCACATTATTACCAAGGAGAAGTACAGATGCCAGTACATTCAACTACGTTCAACTACATTCAACTATGTTCAACTACGTTAGCCTCCACTATGTTCAACTACGTCCAATAATGTGTATGTGACCGGGCCTTTAGAATACAAGCTGAGGTATCAACCGGAAACCAGATGTGGGCGATAATAGGGCGTATGGGCGGGTATGGGCGATAATAGGGGCGGATCGGCGAATGGGGAGGTGGAAAGTTGCGGTGAGGGACGGGAGGGGGGTGGGTGATGGGGGAGGGGATGTGAGGGATAGGGTAGAGAGAGAAAGAGAGAGAGAGAGAGGGGGGGGGGGGGAGGCGGGGGTGGTGGGTGGCGGATCGTGTAGATGTGGAATGAAAACCTTTCCCACAATTCCGTTCTTCGGCATTCATATCCGCTGGCAAACAGTTTACTGGGAAAGGCGAGCAAGGTTATGAGGCAAGGCACACCTGCTGTGGCAAAGCGCAACTAACAAATCACCGACTGAAATCGGTCAAATTAAAAAATTATTGCATCAGCAATAAAGATGCCATGAGCGCACGCTGTCACAAATCGGTGATACTTTTTTTTGTGTGATGAATTTATTTACCCTGCTCATAATGGATGTAAGCTGACACTTGTGTTCACTGCTGGGCAGCACTAATCTAATTTGATTTACATCTTTTGAATTTAGTTCTTAGTAATAATTTAGGTTGTCCTGCTTCTTGTTTATGGCTTGGAACTGTTTGTAGATTGCAAACAGTCCAAGATCCAGCCTTTACAATACTTTGTGTTGGTCCATTTAAACATTACCTGTTTTTCTAGGTTACATAATTTGTTAGTAGTTTCTTAAACACCGTTGTATTTTCTGCATTTTGTATTCCAGCTGCCAGTATATCAGCAATAATGTTAGCTACACTGTGACCATATGCACTGCATTTAGATTTTACCATTGATAGTAACGGACCATTTATGCTTCTGGTGCTCCTGGTTTATAACCTCCTGTTTTTTTTCGGCTCAAGATTTCTTGTATTTCTTAAGGTATGACCTTAGATGCTGCTTGGGCGTAAGCCCCAGACGGGATGCACGAATGCGTTGAGCATCTGTCTGCCGATGTGGTAGGTCGTGGGATTCGAACCCGTGGGTTGGAATCAAAGCAATTACTTAAAGCTGTATAGTCCGATGAAAGCATCAAATTTGTATAACCAAAACACGGACCTAGATTTGATTCCCCTAGATACTGATGCACTTAATAAGCATTTGTTGCTGCATAGACGGGATGCTGAGCCAATTTAATATAACCTTTTGCTGCTCAAGCCTATGGTGTCTGAATGTTTAGGTGCTTGCCAAAATTAATTTACCATTTTCTCACTTCAAATATCTCCAAAGTTAGCAATTTAAAATAGAAGTTACTTCAAACTAAAGTAAGATAGATTATGATGATCAACCTAATATATTTATCTCAGAAAATGAGAGAAACTCAAAACCATCGGACTAAGCATCTTTGATGCGCAGTGAAGGAGGAAGTCAAAGCAGGAGTGGGAAAAAGCACACTTTATTAAATGTAAAGTGTGGGGGGGGGGGGGATAAAGTGCATAGAATTGAAATGTCAGAATGTCATGTTAGTGTTATGTATTGTACCCGGCTGGGGCGCCGGGCACCAGCGAGCGCTGCGAGGTACCAGTGTAGCAGCGGTTGAGATAAATAAAGCATTGAGTAACTAGACGTCGACACGTGCAGTTGTGTTACACTCTTTCCATCACATGGTGTCAGATGCATGCAAGCATTACGACCAAAAAGTGATACTTCTTGCTATCTAGCCTGGTGCTCAGCATTAAATTGAGCTGTTTTCGGAATTGTTGATGATCTTGTCGCTGAAAGTAAACCGTTGGCTTCCCCAGAGCATTGCCATGCAGAAGGTTTGATGTTCGAATCCTAGCCAATCCTAGCCGAGTCAAACCAATGACTTACAATATTTCTACTTGTTGTTAGGTAGACTGGTGCTTAGCGTTATTAGGATAGCTCAGTATCAGGATAATGAGAAATCGGGTCATGGTGCTTGTGACCTGATATCCCAGTGGTGCAGCACTATAAATTCGCCATGAGAATGCACTGTCAGAAGTAGAGATTCGTCCTGATATGACATTAGATGTTGCCAGGACGTGAGTACCCAATAAACAAACTAACAAGCAGCTTAATATACAAATGGTCCGATGAAAATATCAAATTTTCAAAACCAAAACAATTATCTAAATTTGGTTCTACATATCTAACTTAGATACTAGTGCACTTATTAAACATGTGTAGCCACATAGAAGGGAATACTGAGGCAATTGAATATAACCTGTTACTGCAGAAGCCTATGGGGTCAGAGTTTTGACAGGCTTGCCAAAATTAATTTTGCATGGTTCCACTTGAAATATCTCAAAAGTTAGCCACTTAGAAAAAGGTTACTTCAAGCTACAGCAAGGTACATAATAATGATCAACCTAATGTATTTATCTCAGAAAATTTCAGAAACTCAAAACCATTGAACTATGCAACATTAATTAAAACCTGTAAATATATAGAATGATTGTATTTCCAGAATTGGATGCCACTTACTTGGCAATAAGTGATTTCCAGCACCATATCGTTAGTATTGATTAGTCTCCGCCTTGCTTTAATCCTTGTGACTGGGCTATCCTAAATTTTACTGTCCATTGCAAAGTACTACCAGGCGTGTTGGCCGAATCGGTAGAGTGCCTGTCCATTTGCGGATATTCAAGAGTTTGGTTCCCGATCTAGTCAAACCAAGGACTTATACAAGTTATACTTGTCCCTTCCTACCCTGACGCTTGGCATTAACAGGATAGGTCAAGGACTGGTTAGCTCAGTGTCAGGATAATGTGACTGAGTGGAATATCGGGTCATGGTTTCCCGGTTGGGCAGCACTATAAAGTCACCATGAGTGCACACTGTCACAAGTCGGTAACGCGTCCTGATATGACCTTCGATGTTGCCATGCCGTAAAACTCAAACAATCAACCAACAACTGTAAATACATACTACATATTGACACAGGTGACTGTGATATATGCATAATAGACGTCTAGACGTCTAGATGTCTAGACACGTCTGTAATATATGCAAATGAGATGATGTCATGGAAAAGTTTGGCCGGCTATGGTTTGAGATCCAGAAGTCAAAGTGTTCAGACGTCGTACCTTCACAGTGACCATGGAAGAACCATTGGACCTGATGGCATTGTTTCCTCTGTGAATAACCTATTTCATTTACAAAAGAAAACACCCTAAAAACGTATCTACCCTAATGCAATAGCCAGTCGCGCCTCCCTGTCAGACCATTTGTATTTAGCTGCTGGAACTAACCAATAATGTCTACTTACATTAGTCCTATTATTTGTATTATTATTGCAGTTTGTATTTGTTATTATATAACACGTTTGTTACAAGCTTTAAAAAGCCACACTGTGTGCAGATTATAATTATAAAGTTTGCTCCTATGGAGGGCTACTTGTTCCTTCGCCCCATATAACTGATGGTTTAGAACAATGACAAACTAATTTTAATTTGGCCTAAACAACAAATGCCCTAAACTATTACTACCACACTCAATTTTGTCCGTATAGGAGTCCATTTAATTTTAGTTACCATGGATGTTACCATCATTATGTTACGGTAGACTGCCATTGTCAAACTGATAAATAGTCCCGACATGGTGGGTGCCACTGACATGTAGATCGTGGCGTCATGGGTTCGAACTCTGGTCGAGTCAAACCAATGACTTAATAATTGATACTTGTCACTTCCTAGCCAGGCACTTGGCGTTATTAGGACAGGGCAAGGACTGGTGTGCTCAGTGTCAGGATAATGTGACTGAGTGGGATACCAGGTCATGGTGCCAGCAGCCTGGTTTCCCAGTGGGACAGCACTATAAAGTTGCCATGAGTGCGCACTGTCACAAGTCTGTACCCGTCCTCATATGAGCTTAGATGTTGCTAGGACGTAAAACAACAAACAAACGAAGCAATTATAATCCCAACCAATGGCATATTCACTGCCATTTAAGACTCTTTTGTCAGAATTGTTTGCGAACACGTAGAGAAATAAATGAGCAAGCACACATACGCTTTTATTTATATCGAAGCAACCCTTAAAGGTGGTGCCACGTTTTTACCAACTAACAAACACACTCCCCATCTAGTTCCAACCCGACCACCCGGACCTCCACCCCGACTCCACTCCCCACCCCTACCCAGAGCCAACCCCCACATTTCCGCTACAACTGGAATCATCTCAATGTGTGTTTTCCCTGTTTGATCATTTTCGCCAGGACTTCACCTGAGAACTGACTTCGAGAAATGATGTACGGCAATTTTTTTCCCAAAATTGAAAACACTCATGTGCTTTCTTAGATGACGGTGTAAGTTATACACAGGTGTAGTGGGGGGCCATGCATGGGTATTTTTCTCTTTTCATTTCAAATTGATGCAAAAGTTTCATTTTCAGTACCAATTTGATGGTAAGGGTCTATAGAACAATTTTGGTTCGAGTGTCAAGCTCTCAGATAAAACAATTCAAAATGGCTGCCAAAATCAAAGATCGCTACCAATTTAGTTTTTTTTTTGCATTACTCCTCATAATCTTTGTCGTGTGGAACCTAGAATGCTGATTTTGGTGTCTATATATGGGTTTTCATGTATGCGTAATTGAATACAAATAAAATAAACATGATTGGAATATATCTTATATGGTATTTCATACCAATGAGACAATAAATACAAAATGTGACGATACAAATGGGGTATTTTTTCTGGGTGTCTTTCCAGGTTGTTTCTGAGATGGCTGGGGCAACGATATGGCAGTTGTGTATTTTGTGCCAAAAGCAAACTGAGGAAGTGCTTGTTTGTCCTCTTGCGAATCCAGTCGCCAGTCATAGAGAGGAAGCCTACAGAGAAATCACCAGGCTTGCAAGTCAGTTCAGAGCAATTGGTGCTGCTCCCCACCCAGACATAGAACTTCCAGATGAAGAATCCATGCAGAAGAATCATGCATCCTGGCATAAATCTTGTCGTCAAATTTACAGGGCATCAGCACTTGACCATGCAAAAAAAAGTCATAATGAAGGATTGCCTCCTGTAAGAAAAAGATCCCGGCGGAGTAATGCAGCTGTTAATCGTAATCTGTGTATCTTCTGTGGTGATGAAACAAATGAAGCAGACCATTCTTCTGTGGTGATGAAACAAATGAAGCAGACCATTCTTTCCAGAAGGTTAAACTCACCCAACAGATACATGATAAGGCAGTCGCGCTGGGGGAAGAGCGTATTGTGGCACTCCTTGCTGAAGGCGATCTGGTCGCCATTGAAGCCAAGTACCATCAGAATTGCTACACAGGGTTCAATCGCCGTTACGATGCGATTTGTAAACAAGACAAAGCTAGCGAAAATCTTGAGGCCGCAACAGAAAATGAATTGCTCCAATTTATAAAGGAAGAAGTCACTGGAGGTCGTAGAATTTTTGCATTGCAAGATCTGACAGATATGATGACCGAGAGATTAGAACAACATGGAATCCAGAAGACTGTGAACGGGACACGCCTAATGGATAGAGTCCTGGAACACTTCCCAAATTTGACAGAGGAGAAAGGTATCCGAGACCGAGTTTTCATCATTTGTTCGAAGACGGCTAGAAGGATCATATCAGATGCAACTCAAACACCAGATGAGGAAGCACCTACATTACTAATGGCAGCATCGATTCTCCGTGAAGCTGTTTTTGATCATGACACTACATTCAAGTTTGATGGTTCATTTCCCAATGGTTGCGAAGAATCATCTGTTCCACAATGTATAAAGTATTTCTTCCGTCAACTACTCGCAAGACCCAAATCATCGCCAGAACAAGAGAATTCCAGGAAGATCCTCTCTGTGAGTCAGTTGGCCATGCTAAATATAACTTCTCTTTCAACGAACTTGAATTGTTCCTGGCCCTCAAATTGCATTCCGAAACAAGAAGCAAGAAGCTGGTAGAACTACTACATAAATATGCTCTGAGTGTGTCATATAAGAAAGTCCTCAGCATTGAAACTAGATTTGCACAGGCTATTGCAGATAATACAAGGAACAATGCTGATATAGTCTGTCCTACAAATTTGCATCACCACATTTTCACAGTTGCAGCCCTGGATAACTTGGATCACAATCCCACATCACGCACTGCAAGCTCATCCTTCCATGGAACTGGTATTTCAATATTTCAGTTTCCTTCATCACAGACGCCTGGGTTGGACCAAGAATGTCTACAAATCAACGCACAGCAAAGAGGAGCACGCAGCAGTGAACCCATCCTGCCTTGTTTGTATACGTTTGTACCACCTGTGGGCCGAAATCTTGTCACCCAGCCTCCGGTAAAAGATGTGCAACCAGTGGCAACAAGTTCATTCGATGAGGAGAAACAGCATGAACAGGCATGGATGACTGCAGTACATGACACCCTATATGTGGATTCTGATACAGAAAAACGCACTCCAGCGATGTGGTCTTCATACCATGCTGCTCGATCAGATACTGTTGGACAACCAGAAAAAGGCATTGAAGCCCTCCTGCCACTTTTCCATGAAAAAGCCGCCACTCCAGAAATGATTTGACATGGAATGGAACTGGTGAAAAAAACAACTGAGCACTTCAACCCACACCAAGTCCCTGTGTTGGTAGTGGACCAACCACTCTATGACCTAGCAAAAAAAATGCAGTGGACCTTCCCTGACATCTTCGGGGAAGACAAGTTTCTGGTTATGCTAGGTGGGCTCCCCATTGAAATGGCTTTGTGGAGCACCATGGGAGATCTTCTGTGTGGGTCTGGATGGCCTGAAACCCTGAAAAAAACTGGGCTAGTGAAGACAGAAGCAGCAGCCACAGCTTTTCTGAAAGCATCCAATGTAATGAGAACAAGATATGCCCATCAAGTTACTGTTATGGTACTCGACAGCCTTCTGAAGCGAGCCTACAAAGACAGTGGGACCGAGATGGCTCTTGAGGATTGGGTAGCTTCTGAACAGAGTCCAACATTAAAATTCTAGCTACTCGTACACAAGTACCAACAGATCATATTCATGTTCATCCGGACACATCGGGAACGGAAGTTAGAACTCATGGTCACTACCCTGTGGAAGCTTGTGCCTCTGTTCTTTGCTCTCGATCACCAGAATTATGCCAGGTGGATTCCAATCTTTATCCGAGACCTGGAAGTTCTACCAGATAGCATCCAAGTAGAGTTTTAGAAGGGACACTGGACAATAACTCGAAGTAATCACCGTTTCTCATCCTTACCCATTGATCAAGCACACGAGCACACGAGCACACGAGCACACGAGCAAGCCAACAAAAGGGTGAAAGGAGTTGGTGGCATTATCGGTCTCACAGAGAACCCGGACATGCTGGAACGCTGGATCATGACTGGGCCGGAAATCAGCCGTGTCGTTGAGGAGTTTACTGGTGCAAACGATAACGATGATGCTGAAGAACTCCCTCATCATGAGGAAGGATATGCATCTCAGCAACGATTTCTACGCCATGCCAAAGACCTGATGGAGGTGTTGCTGAGCAATGGGAATCCTTTTGAGGAGCACAGTGGAGACCTGGTTACATTAGACAAGGTGTGTGAGTCTGCGGCTGCTGCCGTATCTGTCCATAAAGTCGAGTGTATAGGACAAGAGCAGTACAACAACTTCAGACAGAGTGTGCTTGACTCAAATGACACACCTCTGACAGCACCTATCAAGCGAAACAACTTACTGTTGTTCCATGAGAAGAAAACACAAAAGAAGTCAGCAATTAAGCTGAAAATGCAGCACTTCAAACGTCATGCAGAGCTATATGAGCAAGCTTTTCTTGTACTAGACAGCCGCACGGGGGATTTGGAGGAGTTTTTTGTCACGAATCTTCCCCATACCCACCTGCATTGTCATCCGAAGGGTCCCTCAACTCTTGTACCAAGTCAAATTTGTTGGTATATATCACAGAAGCCTGTACAAGTAGCACCATTTCTGTTGATGAGGAGCTAGTAGCACCAGATGTTTACCACTTCATTATTATTGATGGTGGAGTACTGATACACACACTTCCTGGTACAACTGTCCAAGGCAAGACCTTTGATTCATATTTCGACAAGGTATTCTGCCCAAGAATTCGCCACGACTTGAAGCGATCGACAAGAGTAGATATTGTCTGGGACCAGTATCGTGCACTGACGATCAAAGGAGGCACAAGGGAAAAACGAGGAACAGGCATCCAACAACGCATATCTGGTACTGCCAACTATTCTCATCCCTGTCAAAAAAGATAACAGAAGAACATTTCCCAGATGACAAGAATGTCTACATCACTGCAGGTGATCAAGTCCACCATGTTGGAAACAGTCTACCAATGGATCAATGCAACCATGAGGAAGCTGATACTAACATGATGTATATAGGTTAATTTGGTTAATTTGTTAACCATTTTCTTATTAAATGTATTGTTCAAGGAGTTTTTCAAGCAATTGACTAAGCAGTTACTCGGAAGTAGGACTCAATATAAGAGAAGATATGCTCCAATCATGTTTATTTTATTTTTATTCAATTACTCATACATGCAAACCTAGGTATAGAGACCAAAATCATCATTCTAGGTTCAATAGTACAAAAGTTATGAGGCGTAATGCGAAAAAAAGCTTGAAATAGGCAGCCAACTTGGTTTTTGGCGGCCATTTTGTTTTTTTAAATCTGAGAGTTTGACACTCGAACCAAAATGGTTCTATAGACCCTTACCTTCAAATTGGTACTGAAAACGAAACTTTTGCATCAATTTCAAATGACTGAGTGCCCGGGCACCCTAATAGTGGGGGCACGGGGAATCAAATCACCGACCTTCATATTAGGAGTCCAACCTAGAAAAAAGTCAGACACTCTAACCACTCCGCCACAGAGAACACCACATGCAAAACCAAACGACATGCCAGAAAAGATGGTAGATATTACAAATACGGAAACTAGCCCTACTAAGTACTAAGGAATTCGAAATGACTATCACCATAGGGCGCAGTCCGACTGGGTATGTGTACTGGCACAAACCAATGCAGAACCAAGCAGGCCACAGTCATGCATCCGAATCACCCTGAAATACAAAATGGCTAACCATACAACACATCCATCCCACCTAGTCGCAGTCCTGAAGGGTCCAGGGCTGTTCTGGCACACTGGTGTTCTATCTAAGGACAGGGCATGGGTGAAAGGATGCTGTAACAAACCACAATGGGATGGGATCCTCTCCCACAGGCTTGTATGTCATCTGCGTTGATGTACATAGTAGGCTAAGTTATCATATACAGGTTAGGAAAAAACTTGAAAATTATAAAAAAACTAATATAGAAACTACTAACACCCAAAACCGCAAAGGTTGGCCCGAGAAAGATCAGGTAAAGACTCCTGCGTGCGGGACCAGACCAATCCAGTATCACAGCTGTCCAGCATTGAAAACAAGCACCCTCATGGGAGCTTATACGTTATGGGCAGAATAATAAACTCGTCACAACAACAAAAAACGCTCCCAGTGGAGCAGAACTATACAGTTACCACGAGTGCGCACTGCCACCAGTTGGTACCCATCCTGATATTACTTTATATATTGCTAGGACGTAACACAAACAACCACATACATTTGAAAAACTAAACATTTAATGGGAGTAGTGTTAACCTAATTCTTACTAATGCAAGGTTTGCTTTCATTATGGCAGGGTTATCATTCACCAGTAATTGGGCAGGGGGGGGATCTAATAGTTCTAATAGTCCATGCTAGCTGCATTAATTTATATGTACCATACATGACAGCTAATAACCATGGCTGAACCTACTTACGAACCCTTCGCTACCTACCTACATACCTACCTACCTACCTCCCAAGTGTGTACCGACGGCTATGGCACTAGTCTTCACATATTATCGCCCTGCCTACCGGCACACCCTCCGATTTAAAATGCTGCGTGTGCATTATTCCGTTCCCACCGTGGAGAGAGATGGGGGCGGCGGAAGGTAACAGGCACTGGAGGCCCCATTATTCAGGGATGCTCGGCGCCCCGGTGCACTAAACAATTCGTCGAGCATTTTCTACAAAATATTTAACAAACAAAAACTATAAAAAATAACCACGCTAGTTCCGGTATGACGACGATACTCCTTAACTCCTCAGACACGGGAGTGGGGGGGAAGGGGAGTTCTGCACACGTGTGTACTCTCCGGGTTGGAATTATGCTTGTGATCCTGTGGGTTTTATTGATTTGGGTGAATTGTTAGTCTGGCGGGTCACGTGGTGCACGTGTTTCACTTGTTTACTGCGTAACACACACTTACCCCCTTTGAAACTTCAGCAGTTGTGCACGCCGCGCCGTGACCTTTATGTCCACACCCCCTCACCACCCCCCTCCTCCACACAACCATTCCCTACACGCCACACCCCTTCCCATACCCTCCCCACACCCCCTCCCCACACCCCCTTCCCCTCACCCCCTCCGAACACCCCCTCCCCACAGCCCCTCCCCATACCGCCTTCCAACTCCACACATCCCCTCCTCTCACCCCCTCCCCTCACCCCATCCCCACACTTTTCCCCACATCCCTCCCCACTCTCCTCCCCAACTCCAATCTCCATACCTCGTCCCCACACGCCTTCTTTGCACCCCCTCCCCACATCCTCCCCACTACCTCCACACACCCCCTTCACACACCCCCTCCCCACACCCCTCACCACACACCTTCCCCACATCCTCCCCACTACCTCCACACACCCCCTCTCACACCCACCACGCCACCACCCCACCACCCCACCAACCCCACCCGCTCCACCACTCCACCACCCCCACCACCCCACCACCCCACCGCTCCACCACTCCACCACCCCACCACCCACCACCCACCACTCCACCACCCACCACCCCACCACCCATCACTCACCACCCCACAACCACCACCCACCACCCACCACTCCACCACCCCACCACCCCACCACCCCACCACTCCATCACTCCACCACCATACCACCCAGGCCTGCAGCGGGTCTGCCCCTACTCACGCCAACCCTTTCCCAGCATATATATAATCGAGTGAACACCGCAGAAACATGACCCTACAAGCAGGCAAGCTGGCCGAATCGTTAGAGCGCAGGCCTCCGGTGCGGGAGATCGGGAGTTCAATTCCGAGTCGAGTCAAACCAATGATTGACAAAATTGATACTTGTCGCTTCCTAGCCTGATGCTCGGCATTAATAGGGTAGGGCAAGGACGTGTCAGGATAATGTGACTGAGTGGGATATCAAGTCATGGTGCTGGTGGTCTGATTTCCCAGTGGAGCAACACTATTAAAGTCACCATGACTGCACACTGTCACAAGTCGGTACCCTTATATGACCTGAGATGTGGGCAGGAAATAAAACTCCAACTATCAACCAGAAATGATCCTACAAAATTGTTAAACCCTTTAAAGATACACAAACACCACTACAGTCATGTTTACATATTTGTCCATAAGTGTTTTGCAGGACTGAATATGACTTTGTCAGCTGTCCATGATTTCCGGGGTATTTTTTAGTGGTCAATATATTTATTCCTCTGAGCAAAGTCCTATTTTAATACCGACCTATTCTGCCTTCCATGTTCCCTGTTGAAAACTACCTATATTTGATTTCTTCTTTTATTTTATTTTCTTTACCAAAATCCTTAATATTGTCCTGTTGGTGGTAAATGTAGGACATCTTGTGGCTAGAGCAGGATTTGAAGCCACCCTTTCTTTTGTAAATATATCTAATCCTCTCCGGAAAGTCATCTTTTAACACCAATGTACTGGTCTTCCATGGTGCGGGTTGAAACGTATTTTAATTTTATGTGATTTCTCCAAAATCATCAATATTGACATGGGGGGTGATGACTTTAGGAAATATTGTGGTTAGAGCAGGATTTGAACCCACATATCTTGCCATTTGGAGGCTAAGATGCTAAGGATTATACTACATACATTCCCTGATGTAATCACCTTATCCATACCCACTTGTCTCTGTGATTTCTCAACTGAGAGGTCAGGGTCGTAATGTATGTAATTAGGAAACGCGAACACAGCAAATATAGTTATGGCATCTTTAATTAAGGTAAAGTTAAACGTCAGGTTATACAATGTCAGCTCACAAATGCTTAAGAACGAGGCTAGAGATGTTTTGACCCTACTTTCTACTATCACATATGGGGTGGGAGGCCAAGTTAGGCTGGTTATTGTCTCCTGGCTCCTCCGGTCATACTGACCAAAGCCTGGTGGCGCATCGCCTTATATAGCGAAAGTCTGCCCGAAAAGTGCCGCATGGACAGTTTGAGAGTACTGCGTAATCCGTCATCAAGTCCTGATTACCGATCAGCAGCGAGGCTGCAAAAACCCGCTAGTCGGCGTTTGAGTTGATTACATAGTTCTAAAGAATTCCGCTAGTCGGCAACACAATAGACGTCCTTAGTACTGGCATGCCTTGGTCTGTCTTCGCGATCCTGATTACCCGCAATGCCAAAGCATTACGCACAATGTATGCACACATAACTAATTAGCCCACGGACGCCGGTATGACGCATGTCCCAATAGGGGCACTGGGCTGATATTAAAACCTAATAAACACTTGTTAACCAGACGCCAATGTGTCCACATCATTACATGATGTCATATGTCAGCCACCTCACAACGCAACATGGCATTATCTGGGCTGAAGCCACCAGCACCACTAAACCTTCAGGAGAACATGACCATGAGCTGGAAAACCTGGCTAAGCGCATATCAAATATATGCAACAGCTGCAGGTGTGATCAACAAAGCTGAGAAGGTACAGTGTTCCATATTTCTACACATGGCAGACCTAGAGGCCCAACAAGTATACCTATCAATGAAAATCAAGGTATCGGAACGGGATAAGATAGCGCCCCTCATAAAGGCATTTGAAACATACTGTGAGGGCAAGACAGATATTACAGTATTCCGGTATCAGTTCAATTTGTATAATCAAAGTATAGACTATTACACTCATCTCTCGAGAATTGTATATCACTGAAATGGTTTATAGCGAAATAGCGAAATAGCGAATGGTAGACAGGAAGTGTGAACACTTATTTGTCTCTGATTTTTGCTTGAGTGCAAGTAAATAAGGAATAATTAGTAGCATGTGGTGAATAAGGGGTCAAATTTCCCTGGATCATCAGCCCATGCTTTTTCTAATCTGTTCTTGAATGAATTTAATAACCTTTTGTGGGAGACTGTTCCATATATTTATGATCCTGTTTGAGAAACTGTGTTGCCTTAACTTTGAAATGGCTGTGGGTTTTACTAGTTTGAGAGTATGGCCCCGACTGCCTTCTCTTTTATTCAAGGTGAAAAATTTGTTCATATCTATTTCATCAAAACCTTTCATAATTTAAATACTTCAATTATGTCACTTCTTTTCCTTCTGTTGGAAAGGGTAGGAAGTTTCAATTCCCTAAGCCATTGTTCATAGGGTAAGTCCTTTAGGACTGCAACTAATTTCATTGCACATCTCTGAACCTTTTCGATCTCCAGAATATCTTCCGAAAAATTGGGCTCCAAATTTGTGGACAGTATTCCAAAATTGGCCTAACAAGAGCCTTAAATAGAATGAGAAAATTGTTCTTGTTGAGGCGATGGAAAGTTCTTTAAATTATTCCCACTCTCTGGTTAGCATTTGAGATGTCATTAAGACATTTAATGCCGATAGGACACAAAACCATCACCAATTACCACCATCTAACCTATTGACTCTCACGCAAATGGTGTACATCGCAATTCCATTTCATGTCTCTAAAGTAAAACATGTTGCTGGTAGCATGACCAAGTATCAACACGCTGATACCTGAATTAGCTAAGCATTCTGCCCCGTGTATTCTGGTATGAAGTTTACACACGACTCAAAACTTGACCGAAATCCGGCCATGTATAAGCTAATCGGCTTGGTTATCACCAGGTACTGAAAGCAATCTTTATAGTATTTACAGCAATTCTCTCACCTTGCGCTTGATTTCAAGGGAATGACTCTGCACTGCCACACTTAGATCACTCATCGTCACCCAATGCTTTCACCTGTTCACACCCTGCGTCGCTTCCCCACCTCTGTGATGGCCCATCGCTGTCTATCAGCACTTCCCTGCAAGAAAAACCTTCAGTTTCTTCCACCCGCCAACCTATCTTCTTCTTTAAGATGATAACCCTGCGTTACTTCTTAAGCCGAGCCCAGACTCGTCTGTCCACCCATTATGTAAATAAACTCTCTTCTTGTACCTGTACTTCCTTGTTGAGGTTGGTGTCTTTTTGTTTGAGTGTTACGTCCTGGTAACATCTAAGCTCATATCAGGACGGGCCTTCTTGAGTCATTCTTTATAAAATCTACTGTCAATGTTGGAAGTGTGAAAGCTTTTGTAAAGAACTGGAACAAAAATCACCGGCTGGCTACCTTCTCCTGCTGAAGGTCATGGGTTCTAACCTCGCCCTAGTCAAACCAATGAATCACACAGTTGATATTTGCCACTGCCTATCCTTGCGTTCGGCCTTAAGACATGCCAATGACTGGTTTGTTCAGTATCAGGATAATATACCTGAGTGGGTCCTTGGGTCATTGTACCAGATAGGGCTCTTCCAGTTGGGAAGCACTATGAATCCATCAGGCCTGTGCCCTCCACGAAGTAAGTACCCATCCTGTTATGTCCTTAAATGTTGCTAGGACATGAAACGCGAACGAACTTTCCATACTGATCTCAAGTCTGCGATTTTAATTGGCTATTCCAATATTGCATGCTACATATTGGTGCATTTAAAGTGGCTTTTGGAAATCAAAGAAAAATGACAAATTTTACAGAAGACACATAATAAATAAATAATACTGGCTAATTAAATATAGAATGGTTATCTGATATATATATATAGTCCTAGCATAGTTTCATAATTAACAATAACAGTTACAGTACGCGATTTGCAAAACCGTGCTATATCCCGCATTATATCACGGCAATATAGCAGCTTCACTGGCCTGGTTTCTTTTACGCACCCTGCTATATAAAGCAGTATAGCATGCCCGCGATTTCGCCCTAAAAGATTCACACTATTGATTACCGACCGGCCCTCACTCTCCCCTCCACCGCACTTTCCTTGCCAGTAAAGCTGGTGCCGAGTAAATTACCTGGTGCCTGGTTGGTCCGACCACCCACGTGATCACTTTCAGGGCTCTTCGAGTTTGAGTGCAGACATTAAACTGGCAACGTGCCTATTTATATCTATCAGTTTTTGGTTTGTCAGCGAGCAGATGTAGGGTAGTTTTGGGAGCAGCTTTCATCTCACGAGCAGGGGCCGTATGCATGGGGCGGTGTTAGCGAGCCAAAACTGGTTTTGGACGGGATTTCTAGGTTAGCGGCAAAAAGTCAGTATGTATGGAGTGGTGTTACGCAAACACCATGAGTTTAAGGTTGGGTATGGTAACACCACTCCGTAGCAGGTTTAAGGGCGGTGC
The DNA here is from genome assembly GCA_030323885.1 of Branchipolynoe longqiensis. Classification (NCBI taxonomy): domain Eukaryota; kingdom Metazoa; phylum Annelida; class Polychaeta; order Phyllodocida; family Polynoidae; genus Branchipolynoe; species Branchipolynoe longqiensis. The sequence continues at coordinate 25,382,157 of CM059190.1, read as the reverse complement.
TAGGTACCGATTAAGCCTAAATCTATTCAATGGTATCATATTTAACAGAATAATATAGTAAATAAGTGAAATTTGGTCAAATTAACCCCAAATTCGAAGCGATATTAACGCTGCCGCTATATCGGCGGCGATATTCATATTGTCGAATGTAAACAAAATATATCGCCGCCGCCACCCCCATCACCACCACCGCTGCATCGGCGCCGATATATTAGGCCCAAATCTATTCAATGCTATCATATTTAACAGAATAACATCCTCAAAAAGTGAAATTTGGTCAAATTAAACCAAAAATTGAAGCGATATTAATGCCGCCGCTGCCACTGCCAATGCCGCATCGGTGGCAATATTGGCAAATAGCGGTGTTTGCTGGGAACAGGCTCAGCGGGATACCCCAAATCTATAAATAACTGCTAGGTTAGCTAATGCCACCGCGCTTTGGACCCGAACATACCCCATAACCCATTTCCCAACACCGGTGTTAGCTAACCCAGCAGCGGCCCTTAACACCGGAGCCGATAAAAAGTTGTTCATGCATATGGCCCCAGCTGTCATCTCGTGAGCAAGATTTTAGGGAGTTTTGGGAGCAGCGTTCATCTCGTGAACAGCTGTCATATATTGAGCAAGATGTAGGGTAGTTTTGGGAGTAGCTTTCATCTCATGAGCAGCTGTCATATAGTGAGCAAGATGTTCGGTAGTTTTGGGAGCATCTTTCATCTCGTAAGCAGATGTCATATAGTGAGCAATATGTCGGGTAGTTTTGGGAGCAGCTTTCATCTTGTGAGCAGCTGTCATATAGTGATCAAGATGTTGGGTAGTTTTTGGAGTAGCTTTCATCTCATGAGCAGCTGTCATATAGTGAGCAAAATGTTGGGTGGTTTTAGGAGCAGCTTTTACCTCATGAGCAGCTGTCATATAGTGAGCAAGATGTCGCATAGTTTTGGGAGCAGCTTTTATCTCATGAGTAGCTGTCATATAGTGAGCAAAATGTTGGGTAGTTTTGGGAGCAGCTTTCATCTCATGGACTGCTGTCATAGGGTGAGCAAGATGTTGGGTATTTTTGGGAGCAGCTTTCACCCCATGAGCAGCTGTCATATAGTGATCAAGATGTCAGGTATTTTTTTTATTTTTTTTAAATTTTGTAAATATAGTTTATTCATTGAATAAAGTCTTTTGTCAGCGCCGTGGCACTGGTCTTCCAGCCATGTGACAATACAGTTATTTACAATATATGCAGCTAGCCCAAATCAGCTGAACTAACAATATCAAACATTCAAAGACTTACATATGGTATAGTTTGACAATTCACATACAAAAATAGCAGTTATATGTTGTATTCCTACACACTTGACACATACATGTGTATTGATTGGACCTTTACATTACGGAGTGGTTAGGTACATAGTTTTCTTTCATAGGTTTGTATGCCTACTATGTTGTGAATTGCAAAACTATCATGTTGTTGGAGTTAACATTTTGAGATGGAGTGAGTGTTAGTAGAATAGTTTGTTTATTCTGTTAGATAGAGTGTGGTTAGCTTATAGGGTTATGCTTAAAAGGTTAATACCTCAGGTGTGAAGTAGTTTGAGTAAGTAGGTTGTTAGTAATGATGGGATAAACAATGCTTGGAGGATTGTATGTTTCAGTCATTTAGTAGTCTAGTACAGACTTTATTAGTGTCTATGTTTGTACAAAGACCCCATAATACCAAGACAGCTAACTCAGCCTGTACTGTGTAATCAAAATGATCAAACCCACCACGTGGTGCGCTGGCCGTTCCCCCGGCTAAACAGATGCCACAATATATGCACAAATGAATATATGAATGTGAAAGCTGTGTCACGATGGCGACGATGATGTGTGCCTGTTCATAGCAATCCGATATTGATGTGTATTCAGGCTTACCCACCTCATGCATGATATAACCGTATGTGTTTACATGTGAAACACCAACCAGCAGCTGGGTCAATCAAACCCACTACAAGGTGGCACCGCAAAATTTACATCACATGGGAGAGATAGGGAGTGAGCCGTCCCAGTACCATAGGGCCCCCGGTCTATAGCAATACTACCAGACTGATACACCTTTCCGAATTTGCCGGGCAAATAATTTGTACGGCGGATAACTTGGTTTGTTGGCAGCAGGCAAAGGAGCGCGTGGGGTGGTGGGAGGGGGCAGGGTGGCCATAGGTGCTTATAATAGATAGCTAATTAAATATGGTGACCTTATCACTAGGCCTGTAGAAGGGCCTGATTGGCTTGGTGAAATCTTACCAGGTTCTTGAATTCTAGTTGTGTTTGTGCATGTCTAATTCTGACTGGGAGTTCATTCCATAATTTGCTGCCTTTGTAGATAGGGGCTCTTGTCAGTCTATTTGTGAGTGGTTTAGGAACTTTGAGGAGTGTAGCATCCCCCTTCCTGGTAACTCTGGTAGTATGGTCTATGTAGTTTTCATCTTTGGCTCTGATAAACATAAGAGATAGCAGATGTGCATCTCTCCTTTGGCTCAGGTATGTGATATTAGATCTAGTGTGCATCTCATTCACTGAGAGAACTTTGCCCCTATATACTGTTCTAAGAGCTCGATTTTGAGTTCTCTGTAATTTATTTTCTTGTTGTTTTGTTAAAAGGCCATAGATTAGATCATTATAATCTATTATTGGCAGTATAGTTGCCTTATACAGTTTGAGCGCTGTGTTCTCACTCATGTTGCATCTTATTTTTCTAAAGGTTGTCATTCTCATACCTAGAATTTGGTTCAGCCTCGATAGTTGCTGGTTCGCATTCAGTGTAGAGTCAAGTGTGGTTCCTAAGTATTTGTACGAGTTCACTTCTCTTAGCACTGCATTGCCTATACATAGCTCTATATTTTGCGCGTGCGATTTTCTAGATTTTGTTCCAAATATCACATATTCTGATTTGTGTGTGTTTAAGGTAAGTCTGTTATCAGCACACCAAATATTGACCTTTTTTAACACCTTGTTTACCATAGTAGCTGCCAGAATAATGTTTTTATTGTGCACTGTGAGGACAGCATGATCCGCAAAAAGTGTGAAATTAGCACTGGTAGACAACAATGGTAAGTCATTAATAAATATCAGAAAGAGGAGTGGTCCCAAAGTGGAACCTTGGGGCACTCCTGTTCTGACAGTTCTCGTGGAGGATTCTGTATTATTAATGTTTGTGACTTGTTGTTTATTGTTTAAGTAGTTGGATATGAACCTACATGATCTTTTTCCCAGTCCAGCTCTTTTGATCTTACATAGCAGGATTTTGTGGTCAATTGTATCAAAAGCTTTCTTGAAATCAAGAAAAACAGCTATTGTAAGCTCACCTCTGACTGTGCTAATCAACAATTCATCCATTAATGAGGCAAGTGCCTTAGTCGTTGACCTTTCTTTTCTGAAGCCATTTTGTTGGGTGGCTAAATAGTTAGTGTCCTCAAGAAATGTTTTTATTTGGTCGTGAATTATCTGTTCAATTATTCTGCCAGGGAGAGGTAGTATGGATATAGGTCGCAGTTCATTACAGGACTTTGGGTTACCTACCTTGGGTATAGGGGTAACTGTTGCTCTCTTCCATTTTTCTGGGAAAATTCCAGTAGTAATTAGGAGGTTGTATAGGTATGTAAATTCATCTATCAGAGCCTTGATGGTGCCCTTGATGAAGTTGGAACTGATGTCCTTCATGCCTGAAGGTTTGAATGGTGATAGATTTTGTACTTTGGTAAGGATCTTGTCTTTTGTTGTTTCTATGAGATCATATCTATGTTGGTTAACTACAACCTTATAGTTTTCCTGGACATCATCTTTTGGTTGAAATTGTTGGGCTAGGTTAGCTCCTATATCAACATAGTATTTGTTGATCTCTTCTGCTAGTTGAATATCAGGTATTGTTTCACCAGAACTGTCATTTATTAGATTACTGATTTTTGGCTTGGGATCAGGCTCTATTTGATCTAGTTCATACCAAAATTTCTTGGGGTTTTGGTTGTGAATGATGGCTTGGTCAAGATAGTACCTTGATTTTGCCTTTCGAACCTCAGTCCTGGCCTTTCTAGTTAAGCATTTTGCTATGAATGCATCCCCTGGGTCTTTGGTTAATTCAGCCTTTTGGCAAAAGTAGTCCCGATCTCGTTGTAGTTCTTGTAATTCGTCATTTAAGTATTTAGCTGTGTTTTTTCTCATTCTCAGTTCAATCATTGGGCAAAGTTTGTCAGCAGCTCTATCAAGGATAGATTCTAACATGTCCCAGCACTTGTTCGGATCTTGCTCATAAAATATTTCATTGGTAGCAAATCCCCGTAATGTGGTTGAAAGGTCCTCATAGGTGCAGTTTCTATATGAGCGGCCCCAGTGTGATGTGGTTTGTTTGTCATTCCTTGGTTTTTTTTTAATTACATAAATAGGTTTGTGATCACTTATGTTGTAGTTGAGGATACCAGATGTAGTACAATATTTTATATTTGTAAAAGCCAGGTCAATTGTTGTATTTGAGGTTTGTGTGCTTCTAGTAGTTTTGTTAATCATCTGTTGCAGTTCATGTTCTGTGGCAAATGGTCTCATGATATTAGCTGATGGTTGATTTTTTGCATTTTAATCTGCATTGTAATCACCAATGAGAAGAGTTTCATATTTGTTAATGTCTATAATTTGTTTCATGGTTTAGCTTAGTAGGTCAAAAGCTTCCTGCATATTCCCATTTGGGGGCCTATATACATTACCTATTAGAATTTTCTTTGTGTGTGGTCTGGTGATGACTGCCCACTGTAATTCCAGAGTTCCATTTGAAATATTGGGGTTGGCATACTTTTCAGTGTCTATTTGCAGTGTGTCTTTGCAGTAGAATCATAATCCTCCACCAGCTTTGACTTGGCCATTTGGAAGCTTTGTTTGCCTGTCAAATCTTAGGAACTTGTACCCTTGAATTGATATCAGCTTTTCCTCAATGTGGCTGTTTAGCCATGTTTCTGATACTGTAAAAGTATCAAGTCCTGACCATGGCAGGTCCATTCTTAGTTGTTCAATTTTATGGGTTAGACTACGTACATTAAGGTGTCCTATTTTAAAGCCTGGCAGACCCTTCAGGTCGTTCAGAGGAAGCCTGGCCAGTAATTGCCCCCAGTTGTGGTCCCAACACGCTCAAACCTAAGAACCACTGTCTCCCCAGTAGATACTATTACTGCCCTGTCTGTTGCCAGCACAAGTCCATTTATGAAAGTTAAAGTTGTTATCCCACCCGCAATGGAATAAAGTAATAATGTCATATCGATGACTATTTTCCAAGTAATTGACTGTTGCATAGAGTGAGTATAAGTTATATTGGTAGATGGGGGTGAGTTAATGATTTGGACATCCGTTGCTGGAGTGTCCGTAGATATCAAGGTCGTCTGTCTCATGGGTTAGGAGATGTAATGTTATCTGATCGGTTTGTGACTGTGTAGCATGCTCGCAAGGATTGGCAACCAAACATCATCCACAATAGTTGTAAGGATGATATCATGCATCATTAGGTAGTGCAGTGTAGAGTAATTATAAGTATCAACATGCTGTTAAAAGTACCAGCATGCCTTTTTTTTTTTTTTTTTAAACTAAAATATGCAGCATGACAGTAAGTGCATCACCCACATCCCTGCAATTCACATGGTCAACAGTGATAGGTGCCATGTCATACAAAATATCAGGAGTCATGCAGATACTATTTATAACCTTTCAGCATCATGCCAAGCCACTGCAATTGGTGTGTTCTAGGATATATACTTCTGTCAATGTAGTTGACAACAGTCACAAAGCAATGATAACTGATTTCATTTCTGTGTGTTGATTAACCACAGGTCACACATAATGACAATATTTGTGCGCACACTCACTATTGTCAACATAGTCAATACTGAAACCCAGCACTTTGCATGATCTGGATGAACATTAATCAATTCCAGAAACTCAAAACCACCGGACCATGCAACCTTAAACAATTACAAAGGAACACAAAAAAAGACAATTGATTACTCCTTCGTGTGGCAATCGATCACAGGTCACACAGACAATAGTACCAAAAATAAATGACAATTGATCACATTGTTGTGCGATGACCAACCCTAGGTCACACATGACAACCACACTTGGACACATTTTAGTCAGCCTTGAGACCTAGCATCTTATGTGATCCATATGAGCATCAATCAATACCAGGATAATAAAACTAATGGGTATGGGTTACATTTTCGGCTGTAGGTTGGAAAGCATGCTTCAAATCTGAGGTGAATAAAGCTTAATACCACAGGTTACAACACAATGACAACTGATCACATTGTTGCGTGGTGATCAACCCCAGGTCACACACGACGACCATACCCGGGAGCAGCTCCCATATTTGGGAGCAGCTTTCACCTCATGAGCAGCTGTCATATAGCGAGCAAGATGTCGCATAGTTTTGGGAGCAGATTTTATCTCATGAGCAGCTGTCATATAGTGAGCAAGATGTCAGGTAGTTTTGGGAGCAACTTTCATCTCATAAACAGCTGTCATATAGTAAGAAAGATGTCAGGTAGTTTTGGGAGCAGCTGTCATAGTGAGCAAGATGTCGGGTAGTTTGGGAGCAGCTTTCATCTCATGAGCAGCTGTCATATAGTGAACGCGGGGCAATTGCCAGGTAGTTGGCAGCAATCAGGTGGTGAACTATTTTGAGGTAGTGAAAAGCTGTCATAAAAAATTGCAGCGGTTACCTCGAGATGAGGTAGTGAGCAGCTATAAGCTAGTATTCGGATATCGGCTAGTGTTCACATATAAGCTATTGACGGATTCGGCCACATTCATATTTCACTCCCACACAATTGCTATAACAACAGAAAATTAATGTTGTGGCTTGAGTTGAGTGCAGTTTTATTTAACGACAACCACACAGTTAGATCACTCTATGGTTTCCGTAAGGGATGATCTTCCAGCATACTAACCAATACAAATATAGTGTATTGGTACCTTGCAATACATTCATGGTAATCACTAGGTAGGCCGTTCTTAGGGGTATATTAACGGTACAGTGAGTGTAGGTTGGGGGGGGGGGAGCAGTGGTGTGTGCACAGATGGGCGGCGCCATCAATGGATCTAAGCTTGACTAGGCTAGAATAGCAGATGACTAGAACAAGGCTCCCCCAGTCGATGAGTTAAGGCTTTGGCGCAGATGGAAGCCTATGGCCATATGATACTCGTATAATGGGTTATACAGCATATATATATGATATATGCACCTTGGTACCAGAACCCTGGTACACGTCAATTTGACCTTACTCAGCACCAATGGGCCTGTTCAAATATAACATAGTTGATCCTAAGGGCCCGTGTTACACACCCATCTGGGTCGCTACACCATGAAAGCGTTACATTTTTTAGAAGAACAACAATTAACTACATTTGATTCCATAAATCAAACTTAGATAAGGATTCACTTCTTAAGATTGTTTTTGCTATCGAGAAGGAAATACCTTAAGGCCAGTAGACAATAAGTAAATATCAGGGAGAACAAAGCAGCATAATTACATAAAAAATCATTCATGTATAAGGAAGGTACTATGCATGTCATTATCCTGGCTCTGAGCCAGCAAGTACATACTGTATCCTAGCACTTGCCCAGTAGTAGTCAATGTAATTTATATTTATTTATTTTTTGATTGAGGCTGTATTTATACTGTCCATAGCATATAAGCATGTGTATTCAGGCTTGTTTTCAATGCTGGCCAGCTGTAGTGTTGGTGTTATCTTATCACACTGTAGCTGCTGATAAGGTATTTGATTGCCTGCATTTCAGTAGCAGATAGATAGTTGGTTGGTCTGGTTAGTAGTCTATGTTAATTTTTTTGGATTTTCTTGGCATATATGTGTTTTATCTTTTCTACTCTTACTACTAGACTAGCCTACTCCTATTTACATATCATAGGCTTGTCCGTAGCTGTGTGGTGTGATATCTGACTACTTTTGGCATGGTTACCTTCCATTGGGCATCCCGCTGGTGGCCCGTGACATAGCACATGCCCCCTTTGCAGTGCAGCTTACTGGGGGTTTCCTAGCCTTATTTTGCACAGATATTCTTTGTATGTTTTTAGGTCAGGAATTTGTCATTCCTTTACTTGGGCATTCCACACCTTGGCAGCCATTTCCAGCATGCTTCTCTCATGAGCTTTTATTTGGCTTCTGGTCTGCTTTAGTAGTGGCGCATTATTTGCTCTAGTAGCCCTTTGTGGTTTTGTTAGGGGTTTATTGTCTTGACTATAGCTGTATGCTAATGTTTCAAGATGAATTATTCTCCTATTTTCTAGCAATTTTACTTTGGTTCTTTTGTGTATGTCATAGGTCGGGTGCAGCTTGTCTACTCAGAGGCGGATTTTCAGGGCTGTGTTCTGTAGTGTTTGCAGTTTTTTTTTAAGTTCTTTTTTTTGCACCCATGTAGTGTACATCTCCATAGTCAAAATGGGGGAGCACCATGCCCTTGAAGATTTTTATTGACATTTCTTGTGTCATGTAGTCTCTTAGCTTTGCAAATAGCCACAGTTTGTGGTTTACCTTTTGGACAATTTTGTTTATACATAGGTTGTAATTTAGTTAGCTGTCCAAGTCAAGGCCTAGGTATTTGTAATGGTCTACATTTATAGTGTTTGCTTTCCTAGCTTACAGTGTAGTTTTCTTTCTGACATTTGCTTATGCGAGAAGAGAACTGTTTTTGACTTGCTTGTGTTGATGGTTATTTTGTTGGACTCACACCACTCGTCCAGTTTTAGTAGGAGCTTGTTTAGTTTACTTATTACCTCCTCTTCTGTGGTGACATTTGAATATATGACTGTGTCATCTGCATATAGTTGGAGGCATTCAGTTTGTAACCATTTTCTAAGATCGTTTCTGTAGATTGTAAAGAGCAGTGGCCCTAACACTGACCCTTGGGGTACACCACATGTGACAGGTTGGTTGTCTGATGGTGTATTGTTTATTTTTGTTTTCTGTTGCCTGTTGTTCGGGTAGCATTTTATCCAGTCCATAGTGTTGGATTTTATGCCCATGGATTCTAGTTTGTATGCGGTGATACGTGACGAAGGAGGAGAGGGAAGCAGGTATTGGAATAAAACACACTTTATTCACACAGGAACGCATCAATGTTATAGTGTACAATGTAGGTAGTTAAATATAGTATGACGGTATAACATGTAGCAATGAAGATAAAGTGCAGTATCCTCGGGCAATAAATTTACAGTGTCAAGAGGTGCATTGGACCATGTCCAAGGTTAATGTCATATCAGGGTTGAAGTCAGATGGGAGGGAGGTGCTCCGAGGAGCCCTCCACCCTATGAGAGAGAGAGGAGAAAGGAGAGAGTAAGTAAGGGTGGGTGGGTGGAGACAATTATGTCCGTGCCAGGAGGGTGAGAGGAGGTGAGTGGCTAGGAGCAGCAAGGGCAGCCGGTTATAAGGGCCAAGGGAGGGGTGGGGGTGTTATGTCACCGACCCAACGGTCGCAGCAGGGGAAGGATAGAAGGGGGGGGGGTCCTCCTCCCCCACCACGAATCAAACGCAATGCAAGCATTACGACCGATATGTGACGAAGGAGGAGAGGGAAGCAGGTATTGGAATAAAACACACTTTATTCACACAAGAACGCATCAATGTTATAGTGTACAATGTAGGTAGTTAAATATAGTATGACGGTATAACATGTAGCAGTATCCTCGGGCAATAAATTTACAGTGTCAAGCGGTGCATTGGACCATGTCCGAGGTTAATGTCATATCAGGGTTGAAGTCAGATGGGAGGGAGGCGCCCCGAGGAGCCCTCCACCAAAACTGAGGAGAGGGCTCGAGGGGCGCCCGAGGCGGCGATGCGGGGGACATAGGCATGAACCGAGGTGGAGGTCCAGGTCCCCTGCTCCATTATGTCCCCGAGGGGGACGCCGGCGCGCTGGCATGCCTGGGCCGCCCCCCGGCGCAGGCTGTGCATGGTGTAGCTGTCGGGGGCGGGCACCCCGAGGGCCGAGAGGGCGCCTCGCAGGATGGCCGTCAGTGTCCGAGGGTCGAGGGGGCGGCCGGAGGGCAATATGAAGGCGGGGTCGGCGGGGCCGGCAGGCACCAGGGCAACGGAGGCGGACCAGGCCGCCACGGGGCAGAGCGGGCGGCCGGGTGAGGCGGGGATGAAGAGGGCGACCGCCCCCGAGGGCAGCGCGATGGTCTTGGTGGTGCGGAGGGTGACCCGCAGCCCCCCGGGGGTGGGGGCGACGTCGCTGCATGTGATGGTGTGGGGGCTGCCCCACACCTCGGGGCTGGGGGAGAGGAGGCTCGACTGCCGTAGCATCCCGTAGTACCCGAGGAGCAGAGCGGCCCGGGGGACGACGCCCGAGGGTCCGGCAAGGGCGAGGTGGCGGGCGACGTGCCCGGACGCCCGCTCTCCACCGCGACAGACGTCTCTGGCGAGGCGCGAGGTGAAGGCGCTGGGGTCTAGGAGGTGGTGGGATCAATCTCCGGTCTAGTTAAATCAGATACTTACAACGGTGAAACATGTTGCCATGTTGCCTGGTGCACTGTCAGGGATATTGTAGTATCGCATGGTATCCCAGGGGGATAACACCATACAGTAGCCATGACTACGCATCTGTCCATAGGTAGGTAGGTGTCTGTAGGGGTTCACCATGATATTACATTAGATGCTGTTAATAAAGCCAAAGAGAAATAAAAAGAAAAAATAAGCGACTGATAGGCAAAAAGAAGTAAAATCAAATGTCCCGAAAAGTGTTGGAAGCGTAACATAACCCACAAGTGACTCTGATGTGGGGGTGAGTCGATAGGTGGTGTTGTGAATGGGTCAATTGATGAATTGTGTGTGGTATATCGGTATTAACAGAGTGTTTCTTGAAGGGTAATGGTGAGAGGTAGGTGGCGCTGTGAAAGTGTGAATTGGTGAATTGTGTGTGTTATGTCAGTAGTAAAAGAATATTAGTCGAAGCGTAACATAACCTGCGAATGACTCTGATGGTGAGGTGATAGATGATGTTGGGAAAGGGTCAATTGTTGAAGTGTGTGTAGTATGTCAGTTGTACATCAGTGATGGTGGAAGGGCAACACAACCTGGAAGTGACCCTGATGTGGTGGTGAGCCGATAGGTGGCACTGTGAAAGGGCCAATTAGTGAATTGTGTGTGGTATGTCAGCAGTAAAAGAATGTTCATGGAAGTGTCACATGACCACGGGTGACTCTAATCTGGTGGTGAGCCGATAGGTGGCATTGTGAAAGGGTCAATTGGTTAATTGTATGTGGTATGTCAGTAGTAAAGCTCGGCCAATTGAGAAGGCTGTTATGCGGGAAGGAATCCACCAATCACCGACACCACACATACTGCCTGCGATGTTATTTATATATGACTGGCGGTAAGAGGTGGGAGGTGTGAGTGGGAGCGAAGGATATACAAAAGAGGGGGAGAGGAAAGTCAAGAATCTTGTTCATGCCGAGATTTATGACAACCCGGCCGTTGAGGCTTGCTACTTGTGATATATCCTCTATACCTTCTCCTTCACCTCTCCCAACCCCACTCCACATACCTCCTCACACCAACCACACACTACCCCCACCTACCTCCTCCTTCCGCCCATCTACCCACTATCCTTACAGTTCGGTTGATTTCTGCTCGACGTGAGGGTGGATAATGTAACATTCTCAGGAGCAAATTCTGGAGAAATTCAGCTAATAAACAAATTTAAAGAACACAATTACCTCAAGAAATAAAAATAACACAAATCTACGCAGCTATGAATCAGATTTATGTGAATCAGATTTATTGGTTATCAAGTTATTTTTATTCGTTATTAATTTGTGGAGTATTTGTTAATCCTGCCCCGTCGTGAATGGATTCGGGTTGCAGCCATATATACAGATGAACCCCGATCCAACGGACTAATAGGGGGGAGCAGTTGTCCGTTAAAGCTGTTTGTCCGTTGCAGTGACAAAATTGCTTTATCTATAGGTGCCATAGTGATAATGTGGAATTAGATGTTGCTAGGATGTTAAATTTTAACAAACAAACCTGCTCGGCTCTGTGCATGGCACTATGTGTGCATGGCACTATGTGTGCATGGCACTATGTGGGTATGTTTGTATGTGTGAATGAGTATGCATATGTGTGAGTATGCATTACACATGTGTGGGAGCCTAGCTCACTCTAGCGGATTGTGTCCGTTGGATCCGGAATCCGTTGCATCGGTGTCCCTTGGATCGAGGTTCATCTGTATATGAAGAGTTCAGGCGCAAAACCATGCAAATGGCAATCTAAAAATGTAGTTGAAATAAAATATGCTTACCTGAAAATAAGTTTAATTCTCACTAATTCCCCTTTTCATATGATCACATGCTTATGGAGCAATGAACCAACAAGTAGGAATATATACTAATACACTTTTTGAAGGGTTCATTCCAATTATATCCCCATTTTTGGATTGACGTTTACATGGTTTTGCGGCTGAACTCTTCATATATAAGGTACTATGTCGGAAACATTTATTGTTATTCTTGGGTCTTTATATGGACCATGCCAACACTTTGAGGTTGAGTAACGGTAGAGAGAGTGAAATTAGGTGGAGTGCAAATGCTGGTTCTTTGGAGGGATTTTAAGTTCTGGCAACACTCAATTACTTACCTCAGCTATACTGTAATAGGAGCACATTTTTTGCAGTGACCCAACATCTTAGCCCATATAACCAGACGGGATGGCCAAATGAGTTAGAGCTTCCGTCTCCGGTGTTTGTAGATCGTGGGGTCGTGGGTTCGAACCCCGGTTGAGTCAAACCAATGACTTACAAATTGATACTTGTTGCTTCCTAGCCTGGTGCTCGGCATTATTAGGATAGGGCAAGGACTGGTTGGCTCAGTGTCAGGATAATTTGACTGAGTTGGATATCAGGTCATGGTGCTGGTGGCCTGGTCTTCCAGTGGGGCAGCACAATAATGTATCCATGAGTGCGCACTGTCATAAGTCGGTACCAGTCCTGATATGACCTTAGATGTTGCTAGGATGTAAAACAATAACAAACAAACATCTATAACACTGAACTTATTATGGCTCGCCCACTAACACACTAAACCCCTTCACAATCGACTAATATTTACATTTTTACAAAGTAATGTAAACGGCGGGAAGACCAGTGCCTCAGGGCTAAAAAAAATGTATATTCTGATGAATAAACTGTTTTACCAAAAACAAACAAGAAAGCAGCTACGATCATATCAGGACAGATACTGCCTTATGACGATGCACACTCATGGTGACTTCATAGTGCTGCCCCCTGGGAGACTGGGCCGCCTGTACCATGCCCAAATATCCTACTCCCTCACATTATCGGGATATTGAGCATTCTAGTCCTTACCCTAGAGGTAAGGACTAGAATGCAGTCTTGTCGAGAACCAGTATCGGTAGCGTCAAGTATCAACTTTGTAAGTAATTGGTTTCACTCCGCTAGGCTACAAATCCATGACCTCCCATACCGGAAGACCTCAAGTGCTCTTACCAATTTGGCCATCCTGCCTGGTTGTGAAATACTAAAAGGTCAATGTCCTTTAGATTGGTACATTACTCCCTGTTTAGTTTGATTACATCGTGCTAAATGGGAAAGTTGCATGTTCTGGTTTCTGTATGTCTCTAGGTGTTCGGTTCTAGTGGGAAAATCAACTGTAGGTAGATTATTGATTCTGGATGATGACATTCATGTAATAGCATACAAATCCTAATACATCACTTCCAAGACGCCAAAGTCAGTGCACACCTACCCCTGACCCTAACCCTTACCGTAATAATAATTAAAGATCTATATAGATATATTGATAAGTAATAATGAATATAACAAAGAAAAGAAATAATTAAAAAAAGCAAACTCTTAGAAGGTACACATGCTAGGCATGATACACCCAGGAGGTAATGTTTAAATAATAAACTAATGACCACTAATTGAACAAAACGCGAGACAGTAGGATATAGTGGCATTTATTGTTTCTATTTTAGCTTGTTACAGTTAGATTCAAGATGTTGATGATTTATATAGTTTGAGGATTTCAGGCACTTAACCCTAACAATCTATGTTATTAGTTGGGTGGGTGGGACAGCAAATCTGCGCTAAGGAAACACTTCCGATCGGTTGAAAGGCTTTGGTCGAAGTGTCTAGATTTGCTAACTGCGTCATAGCCATTGCTTGGAATTTACAGTAGGTGCCGCGTCGATCAGCGGCCATTCGTTAGTTCACAAGGACAATGTAGATGGCGCCAATAGTCACCATTAAAGCCATCATTAAAGATGTGTAGTCCGATGATTTTAAGTTTTGTTCATTAATGATTTTAAGTTTCCATAATTTTTTTTAGATAAATATATTAGGTTGAGCTTTATAACATACCTTACATTAGCTGGCAGTAACTTTGCTTAAAATGTTTAATTTGGGAGATATTTGAAGTGTAAACATGCCAAATTAATTGTTGTGTGCTTGTTACAACTCTACATATATAGGCTTCAGCCGTAACAGCTTCAAGTAACCTTTTTTTGGTAAACATTTTTATTCATCTGAATACAGTACTTTTTCAGCGCCGAGGCATTGATCTTCCAGCCATGCTTAACTTCAGTCATTTACACTATTTAATTACAAGAACAATTTAAAGATAATACACATTGACTTACTATGTCCGTATAGTATCCTAAGAAATACAGTGAAACCTCCCTAACTGACCACCTCCACAGATCGACCACTCTCCTATATCGATCGCTTTATTTGTGTCCCAACAATACCATTGCAACCATGAATACTAACTCCCTAAACCGACCACCTCCCTAATTGAACCACTTAACATCGGTTCAAAGGTAGGTCGATTTAGAGAGGTTTTACTGTACTTATTGTAATTACTGTATGCAGGTATTGCAGGTATAGCAATACCTCAGGGAGTTTGATGCCCCTGCCTTGTGGTACAGGTTCTTGACAGAACCGAAAGCTAAGGGAGCAAACCCTAAACAGAAAACCATGTCACTGTGGCAGCATTAAGGGTGGTTGATGTATGGAACTCCCGACCAGCCACTACAGGGACAAATAGTTTTGCGCCTGTCTGGACATGTTCTTGCTGGTGTGAAACCTCTATTTGCTCCCTGAGAGAGTGCCGCTGGTAACTTGTAAAAGCCAGCAGCACTTCAACACTTTTGCAGGCAGCTTTCATGAAATGTACAACCACATGACAGCGGCAGTCAAGTAATGAAAGCAGTCTTTGTCGCATCGCGACCGACAGGATGGTGATGATGATGATGACTGTACTTAATAAGTGCATCGGTATCCGAGTTACATACCTAGTTTGAAATCTGGAGAAATATGCTGCTTTCGAAAATGTTCTGCGTTTATCAGATTATGTAGCTTTAATAACACCGTTAAAGGTCTATGACCCCTTCAGCTATTTAATGAGCCCAATTTCTAGTACCCCTCTCATCAATAGGAGCTCTTTGCAAAATCAAAGCTGGCTGTGCACTTGAGGTTTATGTGTGTCATGTATTAAGGGCCTCACTCTGCTAATACACCACTTTGTACATATCGAAAACTCATAGGATCAATACGCACCTCAGTCAAACCAATATCATGTATGCATGTCGCCTTTGTTGATAGTTGGCATTACTATAATTGGGTACGGACTGATTGATTCAGTGCCAGGGATCATGTGACTGAGTGGTATATATATATATGGAGAGTTCAAGCGCAAAACCATGTAAACGTAATTCCACAAATTTAATTAAAATAAGAGATTTTTATCTGAAGGTGATTTTAATTCTCACTAATTCTACTTTTCTAGTGATGAAATGATTATAGAGCAATAGACAAATAAGTATAAATGTAACCCATAACCACACTTTGAAGGTTTGATTCCAATGTGTATCTCAATTTTTGGATTGGTGTTTATAGGGTTTAGTTCATGAACTTCTCATCTTTGTTTTTGGTAAATGACTTGTATTCATATATATTATATATGTTATCAGAGCCATATCACTGTGTAAAGGCTAAGGCTCGAATCTCTGGCTGTGTAACCAGGCTATGATGAAATCAACACATCGAAAGAGAAAGGAAGAGTATAAAGTGTAAAGATGATAAGCCCTCTGGTTTATTATTTATATGGTTACATGGGTTCATTGTAGAGTATCACCCCACCCCTTTCCCCCAATGGGAAACACTCATTTTTGGCCCTACCAATAGCGATCCAGCATTCCTGGTCACCATAGATACCAGTGGTCTGCCCACCACTACAACCTGTGGTGATCCACACCAACCTTGAGCCTTGATCTTTGAGTGTGGTGATTCCTATCCCAGCAGAGGGGCTAGGCTCTGAGTGCTCTTACACACATCCCTGCCAGGACCACTATGTCTATTTACATCCCACTCAGGCATCACCAACCCATACATATATATATATATACATACATGCACCTGGTCACGTACACCGATCAGTAATATAACATTTGCATTCCCCCCTATGCCGAATATCAGAATATTTTACAACTGGTCTTCCTACAGTAAGTATTTACACACATATTTTGCATGGTTTATATATATAGTAAATTGAGTATGAGGTACATTTTACATTTGCATGCAAAGTTTTAGTTGTTGGTTTCGGATTTCCAATTCATAGATACCAACACCTTTAAAGCTGCATTAGTTTGATGAAAATATTAAATTTACAAAATAAAAGCAATTATCTAGATTTATTCTAGATATCTAACTTACATACGGGTTTTCTTATTAAATACTTCTCACAACACAAAAAGGAATGCCGAGGCAATTCAGTAGAATGTTTTGATATTAGAAACAAACAATACATGTATTATGAATTTAACATTATTGTAAATATTGTCATGGGGTGACGACAATTGTAAATATTTCGCCTAGAGCAGGTTTCGAATCCACAAAGCCTTGCCATTCTGGGGATAGCAGGCTTACCATTACATCAGATAGGGTCCCTGATGGAATCACTATATCCACATCCACCTGTCTATTGCCTGAACTCGCATTATCTGAAATATCACTCAGGCAGGGGCCTAGTTTCGGATTTTCAGGTGGTACACATATATATGGAATAAAATGCTATTGGAATAAAACACATTGGAATAAAAGACTATAAGCATCATATATTTTAATATTTATGTTAATTTCAGGTGGTATGCAACTGCGTACCTCAGTATATAGAAGCTAGAAAGTTGCCCAGAATATAGTGGATATCCACAACACACATTGGTGTGCATTTCGCAATAATACCCTGGAGAACTGACTGAGTGATATTTCATATAATGTGAGTTCAGGCAATATCAGTCGTACATCTATTCCATGCCCACTTTTTTATTTGTAAATATAGTTTTGTTCTTCGACTGAATTATCTTCTCAAAAGTTAGTTTTATTTAATGACGCCTCTAGGTCACATTGATTTTTATCATCGGCTATTTAATGTCAACCATATTGTCATTCTGACATATTTCTTTGTGGAGGAAACCTGCTGCTGCCACATATGTTTGTGATAAGCAGCAAGGGATCTTTTATATGCACTTTCCCACAGACAGGACAGCACATACCACAGCCTTTGATGAACCAATTGTGGACCACTGGTTGAAACAGAAAATAGCCCAGACTGCAAATGGGTTCACTGAGCAAGATTCGATCGGATGTCCCAAACCTTCACAGGTGGACACGCTACTGCCTGAGCTATGTCCCACTCCCTGGAATTATCTTCTCGAGACCAGGCTACCAGATGGGATGGCCGAATGAGTTGAGCATCGCTCTCCCGCTTTGGTAGGTTGAACCCTGGTCGAGTCAAACCAATGACTTAAAAATGTATACTTGTCCCTTCCTAGCCAGGTGCTCAGCATTATTCAGATAGGAGAAGGAGGAGGGGAATGAGGAAGACCAATGGTCCATGATTGAAATTTCCCATGCTTAATCAACTAATGTTCTCCAAAAACACCAAACATCAGAGACGCAGGGCAAAGGGGGTTATTTTCGGAGAATACACTGTCGAATATTCACCGTGAGGAGTGTGCTGTTGTTAGTCGCTGGGGCAATCTATGGAACACATGCGTCATGGACACCAGTGACATGCCGTGACGTCATGTCTGTCATGTGACCCGCCGTGATCATGTGACGCCGAGTGAAGCCATCCTCCTCCCGTCTTCTCCCACTGCGCCCCCTCGCATGCACCAACATTGTACAAAGGAATACCTGTACAGTGGTGTCCTAAATGCGTAGTACCTGTGTAGTTACTTCCTATAAACCTACTACCTGTGTAGTGATGTCCTAACGCCTATATGCTTAGTACCTGTGTAGTGATGTCCCATACGCTTAGTAGCTGTGTAGTCATGCCATATAAGCCTACTATCTGTGTAGTGATGCCATATATCCCTAGTACCTGTGTAGTGATGTCCCATGTGGCTAGTACCTGTGTAGTGATGCAATATAAGCCTCCTCCTACCTGTGTAGTGATGCCATATATGCCTAGTACCTTTGTAGTGATGTCCGAAATGTCTATTACATGTGTAGTGATTTCCTATATGCCGAATACCTGTATAGTGATTTCCTAAATATCTAGTACCTGTGTAGTGAGGTCCTATATGGTGAATACCTGTGTAGTGATATCCTAAATGTCTAGTACATGTGTAGTGATTTCCTATATGCCAAATATATGTGCAGTGATATCCTAAATGTCTAGTACCTGTGTAGTGAGGTCCTATATGGTGAATACCTGTGTAGTGATGTCCTAAATGTCTAGTACCTGTGTAGTGAGGTCCTATATGGTGAATACCTGTGTAGTGATGTCCTAATGAGGTCAGCTATGACTCAGACCTGTATTATGAGGTCAGGTATCTCGAGTCCTTATGCAATTAGGTCAGGTATGCCTCCTCCCAGTAGAAATAGGTCAATTATCCATATTCCCTGTGTAAATATGTCAACTATGCCTACTCCATGTGCAATGAGGTCAGGTACACATATTCCCTGTGTAAATAGGTCAAATACCCTTACTCCTTGTGAAATGAGGTCAGGTATACCTACTCCCTGGGTAAACAGGTCAAGTGTGCCTACTCCCTGTGTAATGTTATCAGGCACGCCTACTCCCTGTGTAAATAGGTTAAGTATGCCTACTCCCTATGTAATGAGGTCAGGTACGCCTACTTCCTGTGTAAATAGGTCGAGTATGCCTACTCCTGTGTAATGAGGTCAATCATGCCTAATCCCTATGTAAATAGGTTAATTACGCATACTCCCTGTGTAATGATGTCAAGTACGCCTAGTTGCTGTGTAATGAGGTCAACTGTGCTTAGTACCTAGGTACTGAGGTCAAAATACACCTAAACATCCATCCTAGAAGGTTTGCTCATATAGAAAGTTGTCCGCTCAACAGGGCAGTCAAATGCGACAAAAACCAGTTCCTGAAGGGAGGCTTGAGCGGTGCAGGCTGTAGGGAGGGTGCTAGGGAGGGAGGATCGGGGAGGTAAAGGGAAGGGGAGGGTGCGAAGGAGGGATGAAGGGGGAGGGAAGGAGGAAGGGGAAGGGAAGGAGGGAGGAAGGGGGAGGGAGGGAGGGATGAAGGGAAGCACGGGGAGGGAACGAGGAAGGGGGAGGGAGAGAGGAAGGGGGGACGAGAGGGGGAGGAAGGGGGCGCGAGGGAGGAATGAGGGGGGGAGAAAAGCATAATTCGCACAAGGCGGGAATGCTAGTGCCGTACCCCCATTGGTGTTTACTGGTAAATTCATAGCAGGATGGTTCATTAGAGAAGCCCTTATGTTAGCTTCTATCATCCTCTTTTATCTCAAACCTGCGTCTCATGTCTGTCCATTAGTTTCAGTGCTGCATGTCGTGTATAAAGCAGGGATTCCATTCAACAATAAACCTATCTGTTTTGCAATATTATGGAAGTCAACATTGATTAGGAGCGACACAGCGATATAGTGCAGGTAACAATAGTTGATTTAAGCAGATATATTGGTTAACGGGGCCAGCCCTAACATGAGCATATTTGTCTGTTTGCTTGTTGTTTTACGTCCTAACAACATCTAAGTTCATATCAATACTGGTATCGACTTGTGACAGTGCATACTCATGGCGACCTTATAGTGTGTGTGTGCTCACATAGGCTTTCCGATGAGGCAGCACTATAAAGTAACGATTGGTCGTAATGCTTGCATTGCGTTTGATTCGCAGTGAAGGAGGAGTACCCCCCCCCCACCCCTCTCCTCCTCCTGCCGCCGACCGTTGGGGTTGCATAACTGCTTCTCCCTTATAATCCGCTCCCCTGCCATCCCTCTCCACTCCGCCTCCACGCCCTGCCAGACGCACTACCCAACGTTTTTTCTCCACCCACCCGCCCAAACTCTTTTCTCTTATCCTATAGGACGGAGGGCTCTTTGGGGCCCCTCCCCTAACATGACATTGACACTCTCCTCATTAGTTGCCTCATGCACTTTGTGCATTCTCCTTTGCCCCCCCCCCCTCATTGTACATTGCCCCCCCCACTTTACATTAATAAAGTGTGCTTTTCTCCACCCCTGCCTTGAATTCCTCCTTCGCTGCGTATCAATGCGCATAAATAAGCCAGTACCTGTTCTAATATGGCTGCAGATGTTACTTAGGAGTGAAACCGCTACAGATAAATAACCGATAACAGATAAGTACCAACAGATATCACTTCTAAGCACTGGTTCTTTAAGGCATTAAGGTATTAAGGTGTTTTGCTTGACACATACTGGACATGGCGTGCCACTGTGCCCCAATGCAGGACCGGTCCCAGACTATTTTGAGTCCTAGCCAAGGATCACTAATTGCAACCCCCTTTGCCCTACCCCCCCCCCCTCGTCTCCAACAGTAATCTTTGAATAAAATGTGACTCGTAACAGATCAGTACTGCGCCCCTGTGAAGTTTGCGCCCTAGCCAGCTGCCTAGTTGACATAATCAGGAAAAACATGAACAAAGCAAATATAGTTATGGCATTTTTAATTAAGGAAAGTTAAACGTCAGGTTATACAAATGTCAGCTCACAAATGCTTAAGAAACGAGGCTAGGGATGCTATGGCCCTACTGTGGAGTGATGTAGGGTGGGTGGGAGGCCAATTTAAGGCTGGTTATTGTCTCCTGGCTCCTCCGGTCATAATGAACAAACCCCGTCGCTGCGCCGCCTTATATAGCAAAAGTCTACCCGAAAAGGGGCGCATTGGCAGTACAAGTGTACTGCGTAATACGTCATCAAGTCCTGTTTACCCGATCAGCGACCAGGTTTAGAAAAGACCCGCTAGTCGGCATTTGAGTTATTACATAGTTCTAAAGAATTCCGCTAGTCGGCGACACAATAGAGTCCTTAGTACTGGCACGCCTTGGGCTGTATTCGCGATCCTGATTACCCCTAATGCCAAAGCATTACGCACAATTACAGGTTGAAATATCATCTCCTTCACCCACCAGACTCTCTGACTGCAGCTACACACAAATGTCCAACGTGTCCAAATTGGACTCATCGGTCTTCGACAAGTTTGCAATAAATGATGAGTTGCTGTCATCATCGCCACCGATGGACAACTAAGAAGAAGAAGAATGGCAAGTACGTAGCACCAGCCCTTCCCCAACGGAAGCCCTGCTGATGTACTTTAGAGTGAACATTCTATAGCCGCAGTCATCATCTATTAGGCGTGTGGCTGTCCGGTTAGTTTAGAGACTGGCCCTTCTCCCTGCTACATGATGTACTCACCGGGATCCCGAGGCTGCCATGTGACTAGCCATTTCCCGGGAAACATGGGAAACCAGCTGTGGCTGAAAGCATGTATTCGCTGTCTGTCAAAGTGGCTAAGGTTTGCTGCGTGGCTTGATAGTTGCTACCTGACTGACTGCACTTGCTAGGTGCTACCTGATTGGATTTGACTATAACTTATCAAATGGCTTGCTAGTTGCTACCTGACTCTGACTGACCATTATGCATTTTAATGAATGACTTGCAGTTTACTGCATGGCTTGCTAGTTGCTACCTGATTGGATGTTACTATTGCTTACTGCATGGCTTGCTAGTTATAGATGACTGACTGCATCTACAGTTTACTGCATGGCTTGCTAGTTGGTACCTGATTGGATGTTAGTATTGTTTACTGCATGAATTGCTAGTTGCTACATGACTGAGTATGTCTACTGTTTACTGCACGACTTACTAATTCCTACCTATTTTCCACTTGACTGATTATCTCCATAGTTTACTGCATGGCTTGCTAGTTGCTACCTGATTCGATGGTAGTATAGTTTACTGCATGGTTTGCTAGTTGCTGCATGATTGACTGTGTCTACAGTTTACTGAATGGCTTGTTAATTGATACCTGTGTTGTACTGAACTGATTATGTTTACAGTTTACTGCATGGTTTGCTAGTTGGTACCTGATTGGATGTTACAATTGTTTATGGCATGGTTTGCTAGTTACTACATGGCTGAATGTATCGACAGTTTACTGCATGGCTTGCTAGTTGGTACCTGATTGGATGTTACTATTGTTTACTGCATGGCTTGCTAATTCCTACATGTTTTCTACTTGACTGATTATCTCCACGGTTTACTGCATGGCTTACTAGTTACTACATGACTGACTGTAGCTACCGTTTACTGCATGGCTTGCTAGTTGCTACCTGTATTCTACTTGACTGAGTATGTCTACAGTTCACTGCATGGCTTGCTAGTTGCTATCTGTTTTCCACTTGACTGATTATGTCTACAATTTACTGCATGGCTTGCTAGTTGCTACCTATTTTCCACTTGACTGATTATCTCCATAGTTTACTGCATGACTTGCTAGTTGCTACCTGCTTTCTACTTGATTAATTATGTCTACAGTTGACTGCATGGTTTGCTAGTTGCGACCTGATTGGATGTTACTATTGTTTACTGCATGGCTTTTTTTCTTGAAGATATATATTGCCTATTATGGATAAGCCTGAATAGACTTGTTTTCACCATTAGACAGTTTGTCGATAGAAAGCCCAAGCCTACACTTTTACTGACCCAAGGGATCTTTAACCTCCCACACCACATAGACATGGTATGAGAGCAACTGGCCTTTGATGACGCTGTAAGTTGTACACAGCGGTGGAAATCCAAATTGGCAGAGGTGGGGACACAAGGAATCGAACTACCGACCTTCAGATTAGGAGTCTGAACTAGAAAAAAGTCAGACACTCTAACCACTCCGCCACAGAGAACACTAGTTGCTACCTGACTATTGCTATATATGGCTCACTTGAACTTCCATTTCTGCCATTCTGGGACGAGCCGCCTAACAAACTCCTAAGATGAAATCTGCCTACCCCCTTCTCCCTCTACATATTTTTGTAAGTGAGATGGGTGCAGCTTCTTACATTCACACCCTGGACTCGTAAGTCTTTAAAATGATTTGCCGATAACAACCCATTTGGAGGATTTTTTTAATTCGCGTTCACAGGCATTTACGCCTCAACTCTTCATATATATATATATACATATATACAGAAAATGATAAACCCTTTATCACGTGTAATAATGCCTGTAGTGTCCTGCACTCCCCCCCCCCCTATCCGGGTGGGGGTGGGCCCCCATCATGCACCGCGCCGCCTCCGGGGCAGGGCCTAGCCTGCACTCGCTTGGAGGAATTTATATACATATAACCATATATATGTATATATATATATATTGTGAGACCGGCAGGTTTTATTTTCCCCGGACAGATTACAATCTAGCAAATCGTGTTCCCTTCGTGTTTCATTTTATTTTTAGTCGCCGCTGAATACAACCTACACAATGACGGATTTAACCACAACCAAGGCCCCAGGCCGAGCTTTTACACACTCAAATAAACTTGTTTTCATGTTTGTTCTCGGGCCCCCTCCCGTCTATGGCCCTAGGCTTAAGCCTACTCAGTCTAATGGTTAATCCGCTATTGTGCATATATATATATATATATATATATATATATATATATATATGTGTGTGTTATATAATCAATTATGTGAATATAAATATATCTAAAGATAAGATACCAATATTTCCTATTTCACCGAACCTCCTATTCCAGCGATCCATACATACATATACATATGTAATGCATACATATGCACATACATCTAAGCATACATACATATGCACACACACACATCTGAACACACATACACACATACATATTTACATACATATATATGTATGCACATACATACAACCGTACAATGTATACATAAGTACACACCTATGCACATACATACATATGTAAACACACACATACCTACACGATATATTCATACATTAGTACATACATACATTCAGACCTAATACACACATCCATCCATAAATGATACACACATACACACATACACACATACATGCATCCACACATGCAAATATAATACATACATACCATGGGTATGCATACTGGAAGTACGGGGTACATCTTGTATCTAGGGTATGCCCTGTCCCAAGTCGGTGCCCGTCCTGATATGACCTTAAATGTAAAACTCCAACAACCAACCAACCTCCCTTTTAACCCTACGTACATAGATACACACATAATAATAAATACATGCAAACAAACATATATATATATGTGTGTGTGTCTTTTGTTTCTTTCGTTGGGACATACCAGCCGGCCAACTGTCATTAAACCTAGCTGATGACATCTGGCTAGTCACCTTCCCAGCATAACGTCGGTAAAGTGATATCGTCATTCAACGAGAGAGGACAACATAATTACGCTCACGAATGCTATGAATGTTATTCCATCGCCAGAACTACGTTGCTTTACGTTACATGACATTACATGACACGGTGGCGAAATGCTGAACGTATGTTGGACGTATGTTCAGCATACGTTCTCCTGATGTTCTCCTGACATTCCCATTACACTGCATGGACGTTTCCACCGGCGTTAATGTGGGTCGACGTAGTGGAACGTAGTAGAACGTAGTGAGCAGCGTTTGACTAACATCCATTTAATGTCATTGACTTCACCGAACGTGTACAGAACGTATGGCAAACGTAAACCCTTACTTTCAAGTCACGTCGACAATTTTGAACAGGTTCAAAACCTTGACACGTGCCGACGTAACACAACATAACATGACGTAGTTTGACATCAGTCTAACATCATTCTGACGTCATCATAACATAACCCAATGTACGTCAACGTAATGACGAAAAGTGCCCATGTCAGGTTTTACATTGGCTCGTTACGTCGTAGTGTGACAGGGGTATAAGAACTTCTTGGGGAGGAGGAGATCTGGGAGTGCAGAGGGGGATGCTCTGCTATACAACCCTCCCCCCCTCTCCGCCAACCTCAAACCCTGTACCCCCCAGTGAGCCTTCCTAATTATCGGGCATTCCCCCTGTCATATATGTGTTTGGGGATGTGTGTGTGAAAGTGGATGTTGGTGTGTGAATGTGGCGATATGTGCGTGTGTGGGGATGTGTGTGTGGGTGTACATGTTGGTGTGTTAGTGTGTGTCTGTGTGTTGGTGTGTTAATGTGGATCTATGGGGTTAAGTGGGTTTGTGTGTGGGTGTGCATGTTGGTGTGTGAGTGTGTGTGTGTGTTGGTGTGTTAATGTGGATATATGTGGTTAAGTGGGTATGTGTGTGAGTGTGCATGTTGGTGTGTGAGTGTGGATGTGTGTGTTGGTGTGTTAATGTGGATATATGTGGTTAAGTGGGTTCGTGTGTGGGTGTACATGTTGGTGTGTGAGTGTGGATGTGTGTGGATATGTATGTGGGTGTATGAGTGGGTGTGGGAGTGCAGCTAGATACAAATAGGTGTGGATATGGATGTATGTGTTGGTGTGTTTGTGTGGGTCTATGCCATTGAGTGTGTGTGTGGGTATGTGTGTGTGGGGGGTGGGTGTTCAGCTAGGTGCATGTGGGTGTGGATATGGATGTGTGTTGGTGTGTTAGTGTGGTTATGGTTGAGTGTGTGTGGGTCTGTGTGTGTATGTGTGTGGGTGTGCAGATACATACATGGAGGTGTGGATATGGATGTGTGTGTTGGTGTGTTAGTGTGTATCTATGTGAGTGAGTGTGTGTGTGGGTATGTGTGTGTGTGGATGTTCAGCTAGATGCATGTGGGTGTGGATATAGATGTGTGTTGGTGTATTAGTGTGGTTATGGTTGAGCGTGTGTGTGGGTCTCTGTGTGTATGTGTGTGTGGGTGTGTGTATGTGTGTGTGGGTGTGTATGTGTATGTCTGTGTGTGTTACATATATGGAGGTGTGGATATGGATGTGTGTGTTGGTGTGTTAGTGTGGATCTATGTGATTGAGTGTGTGTGTGGGTATGTGTGTGTGGGTGTGCAGCTATAGGCATGTGGGTGTGGATATGGATGTGTGTTGGTGAATTAGTGTGGTTATGGTTGAGTGTGTGTGTGGGTCTGTGTGTGTATGTGTGTGTGGGTGTGCAGTTAGATACATGGAGGTGTGGATATGGATATGTGTGTTGGTGTGTTAGTGTGTATCTATGTGAGTGAGTGTGTGTGTGGGTGTGGATATGGATGTGTGTTGGTGAATTAGTGTGGTTATGGTTGAGTGTGTGTGTGGGTCTCTGTGTGTATGTGTGTGTGGGTGTGCAGTTACATACATGGAGGTGTGGATATGGATGTGTGTGTTGGTGTGTTAGTGTGGATCTATGTGATTGAGTGTGTGTGTGGGTCTGTGTGTGTGGGTGTGCAGCTAGATACATGTGGTTTTGGATATGCATGTGTGCTTTGGAGGGTAATCAGAGGTGGGCTGTTGAAAGTAATGGTAAAGGGCAGCTGCGGGGGTGAGGGGGGCGGGGGGGGGGGCAGGCGCGGCCCCTGAGCCCCTTCCACCCCCCTCCGCCCCCTAAACCCCTTCCGCCTCCGGGAGGGGGCGGAATGGGGTGGAAGGGGACGGGAGCCGGCGGGAGGGATGAGAGGCGGGGAGGGGGCGGGAGGGGTGGGGGGACTGGAGCGGGCCGGAGGGGGTGGGAGGGGGTGGGAAGGGACGGGAAGGGGTGGGAGGGGGTGGGAAGGGGTAGGAGGGGGGCGTGAGGGCGGGGATGATGGGCGTTAGCGGGCTGGCGAGCAGGCGGGAGTGGGCGGGAAGGGATTAATGGACGGGAAGGGGGCCGGGTCGGGACGGGGAGGGGAGGGCGGGACGGGGCGTGAGCGGGCGGGTGGGTGCAGGGTGCGGCCCAGTTCGGGGAAAAGGGTCGGGATTGGGGAGTTCTTTGTAGTTGGTTTTTGTTGGTTTTGTTTTGCAAAGGATACCAGACTTGAACTATAAAACATTTAGTAAGAGTCTGAATCTTAACTCACCATGTTTCTAGCAGTGTTACCTGTGGGTAATATTGACTATTCTATGTCACTTTAGTCTGAGGTCTACCTGAGTATTTACAGTTTAGTGTGAGGTCTACCTGACCAGTTATACTTTAGGGTGAGGTATACCTGACTATTTACAGTTTAGTGTGAGGTCTACCTGACCATTTACACTTTAGTGTGAGGTCTACCTGACCATTTACGCTTTAGTTTGAGGTCTACCTGCCCATTTACACTTTAGTGTGAGGTCTACCTGCCCATTTACACTTTAGTTTGAGGTCTACTTGACCATTTAACTTTAGTGTGAGGTCTACCTGCCCATTTACCCTTTAGTGTGAGGTCTACCTGACCATTTACACTTTAGTTTGAGGTCTACCTAACCATTTACACTTTAGTGTGCGGTCTGGTTTTGTTTTGCAAAAGGATACCAGACGTGAACTAGAAAACATTTAGTAAGAGTCTGAATCTTAACTCACCATATTTCTAGCAGTGTTACCTGTGGGTAATATTGACTATTCTATGTCACTTTAGTCTGAGGTCTACCTGACTATTTACAGTTTAGTGTGAGGTCTACGTGACCATGTATGCTTTAGTGTGAGGTCTACCTGACCAGTTGGGCTTTAGTGTGAGGTCTACCTGACCATTTACGCTTTAGTGTGAGGTCTACCTGCCCATTTACACTTTAGTGTGCTGTCTACCTGCCCATTTACACTTTAATGTGCTGTCTACCTGCCCATTTACACTTTAGTGTGAGGTCTACCTGCCCGTTTACACTTTAGTCTGAGGTCTACCTGCCCATTTACACTTTAATGTGAGGTCTACCTGACCATTTACACTTTAGTGTGAGGTCTACCTGACCATTTACACTTTTGTGTGCATTCTACCTGACCATTTACACTTTATTGTGCGGTCTACCTGCACTTTTGTGGCGTGTAACTAGTTACGCATATATTATTCAGCAAAGTGTTGGTTAGTCGTTGGTAACATGGTCCGGTGGGACAGTGTATTCTATGTGTTTGTGCAGCACTGTGCTGCTTTGAAGTAAGGCCTGCCTAGCTGGCACCCCCAGCACCCGGCTGCAGCAGCGCGCCAGGTTTCAACTTGGTTTCAAATACGGATGCCCGCACCAGTATCTGCCTCCAGGCGGCAGGAAATTTGCTTCATGAATAAACGGAGGGGCCTTTAGAGGTAACAGCCAGAGGAATTACTTATCCAACTATATTATCTCAATTGTCTTGTCTTGTTATTGTGAACGGATCGTACAATAATACCGGGCATGGTGACCAAATCGGTAGAGCGCAGCCCTCACATGTGGAAGGTCCAGAGTTCAATTGCAGGTCGAGTCAACCCGATGACTTACAAAATTGGTACTTGTTGCTTCCTAGCCAGGCACTCGGCATTATGATAGAGCAAGGACTGGTTGGCTCAGGATATATGATATGACTGAATGTGATATCAGGTCATGGTGCTGGCGACCTGTCTCCCAGTGGGGCAGTACTATAACGGTTGCCATGAGTATGCACTGTCACAAGTCGGTACCCGTCCTGATATTACCCTAGATGTTGCCACGACATAAAACTCCAACAACCAACCAACCTGCACTTTACACTTAACCCCAAACCCTAGCCCGAACCTTCCATTTCAGGAGGATCCTGATGGGGGTGTTCGTTGATGTAGACAGCGTGCTAATGTGTGTCTGTGTGTTTGGTACTTTACTTTTTACTGTTTTAAAATAACACATATCCGCATGTTTGATATTTTATGCGAAGCCACGATGAAAGTGATATTTCTTTTATATATATATATTTTTGTTTCTTGAAGATTAATAATGCCTATCATGGATAAGTCTGAATAGACTTGTTTTCACTGTTAAACAGTTTGTCGATAGAAAGCCCCAGCCTACACTTTTACCGACCCAAGGGATTTTTAACCTCCCAGACCACATAGACATGGTATGAGAGCAACTTGCCTTTGATGACGATGTAAGTTATAAACAGCGGTGGAAATCCAAATTGGCAGAGGTGGGGGCACAGGGAATCGAACCACCTACATTCAGATTAGGAGTCTGACCTAGAAAAAAGTCAGACACTCTAACCACTCCACCACAGAGATCACGACACTGTCTGTCTAAAAAAAACAAAAAAAACACGTACATTTATGGCAAGCTATCCATAAATTACAGCACACACTTAAAACCGAATGTTGCTCCAATATTAGCATCATGACGCTTGTAGATATTCTCATACATTGTCCAATATCATAAAAATCCGGAAATAAAATTGATTGTGGATTGGACAATTTCGAATTGGATGAATGGGCCATAATTCAGTCCCAACAAAGATAGTGGGGCACTCTCCAGCGAGAGTCAATACTGATTGGTCACTCTAATGGAGTTAGGATAATGCTTGGAGATTATTTGATAAAAGCTGACTTTCCGGAATGCTCCCTGATTCCCTGACAGCGTTAAGCCTGTGGGAGAATATCTGCATTTCCAAGGAAATTATCAACTTACCACCAATATTCTGAGTGACCGCACAATTCCCTGACAGTGCTAAGCCTATGGTTGGTTGTTGGAGCTTTGCATCCTGGCAACATCTAAGGTCATATCAGGATGGGTACCAACTTGTGAGAGTGCACACTCATGACAACTTTATAGTGCTGCCACACTGGGAAATCAGGCCACCAGCACCATGCCCTGATATACGACTCAGTTACATTATCCTTACACTGAGCTAACCAGTCATAGTCATATCCTATTAATGCCAAGTGCTAAGCTAGGAAGCAACAAGTATGAATTTTGTAAGTCATTGACTGAGTTTCGGTAGACGGGGAGGGGGGGGGTGGGGGGGGGGAGGGAGAGGAGGGAGGAGGGAGGGGAGGAGGGAGGTTTGGAAGGAGGAGGAGGGGAGGGAGGGAGGGCGGAGTAGGAGGGAAGGAGAGGGAGGAGGGAGAGTGAGGAAGGAGACAATATAGGAGGAGGACGAGCAGGAAGGGGGAAGAGGGAGGACGAGGAGCGAGGAGAGAGGAGGGAGGGCGAGGCGGGAGAGGAGGAGGAGAAGGGGGGAGGAGGGAGGAGGAGGAGGGAGGAGGGAGGGGGTAGAAGGGAGGATGGTGGGGGAAAGGCAGGAGGGAGGATGACGGGGCAAGAAGGAGCAGTGAGGAAGCAGCGGGAGGAGGGAGGGGGAGGACGGAGGAGGCAAGAGGAGGAGGGAGGGGGGAGGAGGGAGCAAAGACTAGGGACGAGGGATGAAGGATATGGAAAGAAGGAGGGAGGATGAGGGAGGATGGACGAGGGAGGGGGACGGGAGGAGGGAAGATGGGGGAGGGAGACGGGAGTGACAGCTCCGACGTAGGGTGAGTGGGGAGAACGCCAGCTCCCTGACCTGGGCTTAACTTAAGAAGGACTCTCCTCCTCGCGTATCTGTCAACGGCATCGCCTCACCCCGCCTTCCGGCTCTTCCACCCAGCCGCATCTGCCACCAGGCTCAGAACATATCCATTAGGCCCTGCTCCCCTGTCATATACACTCACCGCACCCCGTTATAGACACACATACATACTCACACACACACACACTCATACACACATACTCACACACACACACTCACTCAAGGCCGGAGCGCTGCTTTACTAAATATACAATTCCAGGGATTTGATTTGATTTGATCAAATACAAACAATGATTTAAATAAATATAACCACCAACTGGTATATATATATATATATATATATATATATATATACTGGAATATATGCGTATTTGGAAGTTAGTCTGCTGCACTGCAGTACGTTGACTACCAATATACCATTCTTATCATAAAACCAATATGTAGATAAAGCAAAGAATTGAAATTGCAGGATGTGCTTAGTGATTCAAAATATAACCTATACCAATATATATATATATATATATATTTATATATATATATATATATATATGATGCATAAGAATTATGTGAATATAAAGGCGCATAAGGGATGTTCTTGTTAGTATTATTGACCACTGTTATGCTGTGTCTTACTCTATGGGTGACCCACCCACTGGGACTTGTGGCGCCACCACCCGGCCAAGCCATCACCAGTGGCGCGAACATTATCAATGGCACACTGGCATATATATACACATATATTATTCAACTCTGCATAATTTAATTAATGTTAATCTGTGTGACAAATAGAGGATCAATAAGGCTATGTTGTTAATGTTGTTAATTTCCGTCCTGCTATGACCTCATAAGTTATATGTTGCCAGAATGTAAAACACCAAGAAATAACACAAAGTGTTATGAATTATCTGTGTAACTTTTAATCCGGAACAATAACATATTGAAAGAAACCGTGAAGTTCAGTTTCACATCAGTGACTGGTGCTGTACATTATACAGCAGGAGCCACTCCCTTAATTCTACAGGATCGGTGCTGTAACTAATACAGCACTGATCAAACTTAGATTATTTAGACTGTCAATGCCAATAGTAAGATGACCGGAAGACCAGTGCTCCGGCGCTGACAAATGTCATATTCAGATGAATAAATACTTTACCAAAAAAAAGATTGCAATATATATATATATATATATATATATATACTCCGGTGAGACCGGCACTGGTCAACATCCGGGGGAGGTGAGGTGGGCGCATAATACATTATACATCACATATATATATATATATATATATATATATATATGTATACAGTAAAACCTCCCTAACCGACCACCTCCACAGATCGACAACTCCCCTATATCGATTGCCTTATTTGGGTCGCAACAATACGATTGTAACCATATTCTAACTCCCTAAAACATTTAAAGTCGGTCCCAAGGTCGGTCGATTTAGAGACGTTTTACTGTATATGTGCTGTCTAAGTGATTATGTGAATATAAATATAGAATAGCCCCTAAATGTTTCGGTGCTCCTTCTGGGCACCTGCTCGCTTCCCAACACCCCTCATTCTGAACAGGCCCCCCTGTAACCGGGCACTCTCTCCTCGCCCCTGTCTGGGAACCGGCACTAACGGTCTCCGTGCCTCACTTCAAAAGGAAGTACATATATGAATTATATATATATATCTATATCTAAGTATGAAGAGTTCAGGCGCATTTATAACCTTGTAAACGCCAATCCAAAAAATAGAGACAAACATTGGAATCAAACCATCAAACAATTAATTATTTTACATTCTTACTGCTTTGTTCATTGCTCTATAATCAGTTGATCATAAAAACAAGTGGAATAGATGACAATTAAAATTACCTTGAAGTAAAGATCTTTTATGTTAATGATATTGTCGTGGGGGTGATGAAAATGGGAAATACTGCGCCTAGAGCGGGACTCGAACCCACATCTCTTTGCACTCCGGGCCAGTGTGCTAACCATTACACCACCTAGGCTCCCTGATATCAACACACTCCCCACGCCTACCTGTCTATGTGGTTACTTGCCTGAGAGGTCAGTGCAGACCACTACAATATTTTGGTATTGGCGCTCATGTGGTTTTGCGCCAGGGGATACTTGTGACCAGAGGATATTTACACAATTTGATAAGTTTTCTATATTATTTGGAAGTAAGACATATGTATACTCATAAATTATATTATCAGGGATCCCAGTGACAATAAAGAGATCGCTGAAACTCTAGGAGTGGCCGGGGGCATGCTCCCCTGGAAATCTATTAAAGACTACAATTAAAATGGTGCAATTTGGAACCTACTTGGACATATTTTGGCCTTGAAATTCCAAGAGTTTAAACCTTCAAGACTAACAAATAATCAAAAGTTTTTTTTTTTCATGGACAGGATTTCCCCCCCGCTGATTGGGAAACTCAGTTTTCACTGAAATCAGCGATTTCGCTGAGAACTTTGAGCCCTGAGTATAATATAGAAAAAAAACCATAACCCTAAACCTTCTGTCCATTAAGCGGCTGTCACGCGTTGCTGGATTGAGCAACGGACATAATTGTCTAGTCTGCACGTCATAAGTATCAAAACATATTAAAATGTGTAAAAATGTTGCGATATCGGGCCAAAGGCTGCTGGACGAACGGTCATCAAACGGACATCAAACGGACATCAAACAGACATGAACAGATAGCCAACGGACGGTAAGCGGACTACACAGACTCAAACCTGACAAGAACCATATACATCAGTCCAGTGGCATCCATTCCTAGTTTTGTGCATGTTCAAAACTTGTATGGACACAAGCGGACTTTGTTCAGTTTCTGTCCATTTCCCCCAATCCGGTGAGGTGTGACAGGGCCTTTATAATAGAAAGTCCTGGAAGAAACCATGGTAAAGTATTTAATAACACATTTGAAACCCTTTTAGTGTGCATTACAACCTATTTAATTTCAGCTTTGCCTTCTCTGTCTGACGGCCTAAGATTACTAAGAAACCCGATGAGGTACTCAGCTTAATGGCCGGAAACAGGCCATTGGTTTGGGGGGGGGGGGGTCAAATAGCTCATGCTAAGTGAAAAGTAAGTGCTGATATGGCGTTCTCCCCAGATATTTGTATAGGTTGTTCATATATAGAATAATCACGTAACCACTATTTCTTGAATTTAATAATAACAGTATTTATAGTCTTTATTTATCACAGTTAGTTTGAACATTCATAAGTCTTTACTGCCGTATTAATGTTTGATGATTACCTTTAATCTTAACTTCTCTTATTATTCAATTATCATTTGTATAGTTCTTGACTATTATATTTAAAGCTGCCTAGTCAAATGAAGTATCACTTTTTAAAACCAAAGCAATTACTTAGATTTGATGCTACATACCTAACTTAGATACTGCTGAATTTATTAAGCATTTGTTGCCAGATAGAAGGGCCATACTGAGTCAAGTTAATAGAATATTACTGCAGAAGTCTATGGCGTCCGAGTTTTGGCGTGCTTCGTAAAGCTATTTTTACATGTTTACACTGCAAACATCTAAGAAGTTAGCCATTTAAAACAAAGGTTACTTCAATCTAAGGAGAAATGAAGAGTTCAGGCGCAAAACCCCATAAACGCCAATCCAAAAATTGACTTAAAATTTAAAAGATTTGCCTCAGGGTAATTTTAATTCCCTCTATTTCCACATTGGATTTGAAGAAATTAACATTTTGAAGGTGTCATTCCAATGTTCATCTCAATTTTCGGAATGTCATTTACGAGGTTTTGCGCCTGAATATTTATCCCAGAACAATGACAGACTACTCAAACACCATCGGACTATGCAACATTAATAATCGTTAGTTTGCCAGTAAAATGCTCATTATTAGGTTCAACATAAGTGAACATAATTGATTATATATGGCTGGAAAACCAGTGCCTTGACGCTTAGTCTGATATTATTCAGAAGAATAAATATTTACTAAAAGGAAATTAATGTTCATGTGGGAGAAAAATAGAGTCTGACCTGTTAGTAATGCGGCCCCGGGAGAAGCGCTCAGCGTTAACATATCTGACACTATCTGGCTGTCCACTGCCCCTTCTCTTCTGGTTATGCGCATGTCCTCATCTTCTGACGTAACTTCTCTGGAGAATTATTCCATAACAGAACCATGTAGTAGTTCCAACAGAGGTCAAGTGGGCTGAAGGTCAGATAACATTTGTGTGTGCTTTTGAATAAACCAAGCGAACAATGTCAAATTTGCTATGCAACCCATAATACGAGTAAGAGACATCTTACTTTTATTATGGTAAGAGGGTCATGCCAAATTTGAGATCGTTCGCTTGTCATATTTACAACCACACAAATAAAACAAGCAAACAATGTCAAATTTGCTATGACCCTCCTACCATCATACAAATGAGTTGCCTCTGACCTTTAGTAAAATGTTCCGATATATGAGATATGGGATATGGAGAACTCAGCTATAATAAATTGCAACATGTCTATAAAATGGTAAATAGTATGTAAAACCAAAGGTGGTGTTCTCTGTGGCGGAGTGGTTAGAGTGTCTGACTTTTTTCTAGGTCGGACTCCTAATCTGAAGGTCGTGGTTCAATTCCCCGTGCCCCCAGCTCTGCCAATTTGGATTTCCACCGCTGTGTAAACTTACAGCCACATATAAGATATATGTGGAGTTGGTGCTCTATTACTAATTAGGATAGAAATTGTGTATTAATATAGTATAGAGAGAGAGGGTCACTTCTTGACCTGAAAGAATGTAACTTCTTATGTGGGACAGTCTTTGGGAAGTTGCCTCACATACCCCCTCCCCTCCAAGAGTTATTTATGGATCACTGCACCGGATACAACAGGGCACTGTCGCCAGATCTAACCATTCCTTGGCAACAGGGATATTGAACCCTCATTGGTGGATATAGGAATGCTTGTTAGGGATTGGAAGACTGGATCATGTGATCACCACCATCTTGTTCTTGAAACTATAAATACAATAAATGAGAGAGTCTCACTCTCCTACCTTTGACTCTTTATCTACTTTCCTTACTTGCCTCTAGTGATTTCTTATTAGCCTATCTACACCACTCAAACCGCCAGCCGTCGACTTTACACTTTGTTATGGTCGGAGGGTCGTAGCAAATTTGACATTGTTTGCTTGTTTTATGTAAAACCACACACACATCTTAACTGACATCATTGATGGATTGTGCGACAGGGTTATGTAATTTGTCAATATGTGTCTCATTATGCAGATCTGTTTAACTGAATGAACCATCACCATCACAAATTATTTATAGTTAATTCCTAATATAGCAGTATGAGAACACCGCTACTCTGGATGGGGGTGAATCCATTTAGAAGAAGACCACATTAGAGACACATGTTGTTTTTTGTTTATGACTAACACCGTAAATAAATGTCCAATGGCCTTAAACTGCAAACCTGTCGACCACCAAGCCAGCATCACATGGCATGTCAGATTAGACACGTTAGTCGAGTACGTTGAGCGATCTACGGTTTAATTGGGAACTCGGGGGGAAGCCGGTTGGTCGGTTGGTTGTTGGAGATTTATGTCGTAGAAACATGTAAGGTCATATCAGGACGGGCACCAACTTGTGACAGTGCACACCTATGACAACTCTATAGTGCTGTCTCACTGGGATATCAGGCCGCCAGCACCATGACCTGATATCCCACACAGTCACATTATACTGACACTGTGCAACCCATTCCTTACCCAACCTTGTAGGCGTAAAGACCCTGTCACACTATGACGTTTCTCACCAACGCGGGTTGACGCATGCCGACATGTTGGTTTTTTGGGCGAAACGTCGTACACGTCCGGTACGTTATGGCCCTGTCACACTACGACGCTTCTCTCGGCGACCCGTCAGCGTTGAAAGTACTATCTTGCGCGTCGAGAAACGTTAAAGATTTAGGGGAAATATGGGGAAATTGGACGTTGGCGCAGCGTTTCAGTAGCGTGTTGGTAGCGCGCGGCCAACGCTTGTCGACGCGTGGGAAAAACAAAACCAAATGCGATGTATCGTTTTGGCGCGGCGACTGGATGGCGCGCGGGGCGCGTCGTCAACGGTACGACAGCGTTCGGTCAGCGGTCAGCACGCTGACAACACGCTAGCAACACGCTATAACAACGCCAGCAACACGCTGGGGAACGTTATGGGCACGCCGTACACGTCTCCCCAATGTCCAAACTATCAATAAACGCTAGTCCAATGCGCACAGCCCGCCCACTAACCGTTACGCACACGTCCACTGAACGCTATGGACGCGCTCACCAAATCAAACAAACCGTTGCCAAAAATATCAACACAATATGGACGTGCACCAACGTCCTGCCAGCGTTATTGTAACGTGTCGTGGGCGCGTTTTGACGTGCCACTAACATCCTCCTAGCGTTCTTACCCATTTCGTCCCGCACGTTGCCGGACGCTGGTGGTTTTGGACATGTTCAAAACACTCAGCGACCAATAACGTGTGCCGACGTTGTCCGCCGACCGTCAACCTCCAAGATAGTGTACCGACGTATACCGACGCGCCGATAACGCGCCACCAGCGCTTCTGCATATTTCACCAAATATCGCCCAAAAACACCACACGTTGACGGGTCGCCGGCGAGAAGCGTCGTAGTGTGACAGGGCCATTACCGGCGCGTTACCGGCGCGTTACCGGCCAGTCGGTACACGTTGAGGGATAGCAACGTGTGAATCAACACGTCGGCGGCCGTCGGTGCGCGTTGGGGCGCGCCGATCGTTTTGTGCTTGCACAAAACTGTCGGCATGCAGCGACGCGCTCTAACGGGTTGAAGGGCGCATTACGGACGCGTTTGCAACACGTCGAAACCCGTTGCCAGCGCGCCGGCGGAACGCTGGCATCGCATTGAGCAACGTCGCTTAACGTTGGCATTTTTTTCACAAAAATGCGACCGTTCCGTCAGCGCGTCCGTAACGTGCCATCGACGGGTAGTGGGCATGCTATTGGCGTTGCTTCAGCGTTTCTCGGGACATTGCTGGCGTGCCTGGACACGTTGGCGGTGGGTGTGGACGCGCTGCGGGTGCATCCTAACATGTTGCTGGCGGGTATGTACACGTTGACACGCTACTAACATGACACCAACGCGCTACTCCCACGCCGTTGGCGCGCCGGCGGAGCGCCGACAACGCACCGATAACACGCTGATGGCATGCTCGGAGCCCGCTGGCGGGATGTTGACACTTTGTTCCGCCGCGCGTCGAAGCCTGTTGGCCGCGCGCTAATAACACGCTATGATTACGCTACCAACACACTGCCGCCCGTCCAACTACCCCGCAACACGCCGAAAAGTTTGATGTTTCTCGACGGGTTGCAAATATTTTGCGCGTTGCCGGCGCGCCGGGGGAAACGTCGTAGTGTGACAGGGCCAAACATCAAGCGCCAGGCAGCGATAGACACTAATTTTGCAAGTAGCCTAATTGGTTTGACTCAACCAGGATCTGAACTTCAGACCTTTCACACGGGAAGCCAATTTGCACAGCGGGTCCAGTCAAGGTCGGTGGAACAAAAGAAGTGAAGATGGGATCTTTTAGGTGGCGGGTGCGGTAATTTCTTAGTTGTTAGCGAAGATTAGTGGTTAGTTGTGGTTAGTGGTGTCAAGTGAGTGTGAGTTGAGAGCTTTTCATTTGATGTCATAATTCATGAATCAATTATGTGCAAACTATCCATGCAAATAGATGTATAGCTTAAGTTGCCAACCCATCGAGCACCCGGCCTGCATTTGAAATGTCAGATTGGACAAGCTAGTAGAGTACGCTGAGTGATCTACGGTTTAATTGGGAACTTGGTCGGTAGCACCAGACGATCTAATTCAATCCAGACTACACTTCTTGGTACACAAGTTACTGCACCACACTTTTAGGATATATATATATATATTTTTTGTTGTTGGTCCATCCGTTGTTTAAGCAGGGGAAATTTCAGTCATAGACGACTGGTCTTCCTCATTCCACTGCTGGTCGATAGAAAGCCCAAGCCTACACTTTTACCGACCCAAGGGATTTTTAACCTCCCACACCACATAGACATGGTATGAGAGCAACCGGCCTTTGATGATGCTGTAAGTTATACACAGCGGTGGAAATCCAAATTGGCAGAGATGGGGGCACGGGGAATCGAACCATATCAATGGTTAGGGATGATCAAAGTGTATAAGCATTAAATCCAAGCCTATCACTAGGTTGGCACAAGTGAATATTACCCATAGGTAATGCGAAACTAAGCTATATGAGGCCATCGTAGCTCTTTGAACCACATTCTAACACCAGGGGTTCTAAATGTGCTAGGATCGGTACTTCCTTTTGCGCTTATGACTGATTAAAGTTTAAAAATAATAATATTAAAACACTGAGACCAATGCTGTGCTGAATGAGCAAGATTATAAGTGAAATTTATTGAAACATTGATTTGTAGAAGCAAAAATGACTAAATAAAACTAACTAAAATGTATTATATAAGGAAAGAAATAGCGCTTTTAAGAACATAATATTTTGGTTTGCGGCATAATCTGAATGAGTATAGATACGAGCGAAAAATAAATATTTAAAGATTAATTTCGATAAATAATGATGATGAAGGAAAACATTTTATTCATCAGAACATACATTAATTTTGTTCAGTGCCAAGGCACTGGTCTTCCGGCCATTTACATTACATTGTAAATAGGTAGATCAGCGGGTACTTAGATAGGGCATATTCCTAGATTGTGAAGGAGGTAATTACTGTGTTAGTGTGTTAGCCATAATACGTTCAGTATTATCGGCTAAGATAGTGTGTCGCTGTAAAAACTCTCTGCTATTATGGGTACAGTGTATGTGATGGGGGAGGGTGGGAGAATGGAGCCCTCCCTCCCAACGTTCCCACACTCAACCCGGTATACTGTGACACCCTATAAAGTCCAATGCTCAAATATCTGGCTGTGTAGGCAGGCTATGGTGAAATCAATACAGACAAAGAGAAAGGAAGAGTATAAAGTGTAAAGAAGCAGAGAGAGTCCAGCCCTCTGGTTTATTATTTATATGGTTACATGGGTTCATTGTAGAGTATCACCGCACCCCTTTCCCCCAATAGGAAACATCCATTCTTGGCCCTACCAATAGGGATCCAGCATTCCTGGTCCCCATGGCTACCCGTATTCTGCCCACCACCAAAAGCTGTATGGCCCCCATGGCCACCACCAACCTTTACCTTTGAGTGTGGTGATCCCTATCCCAACAGAGGGGGGTCGGCCCTGAGTGCATTCACACCCAGACCTGCCAGCACCACTATGTATATTTACAACCCACTCAGGCACCACCAACCCATACATATATTTATACATACATGCGCCTGGTCACGTACACCGATCAGCAATAGAACATTTGCATTCCCCCCTATGCGGAATATCGGCATATTTTACAACCTGATATATAGCGGGTGGTTAGTGGCCTGTGTATATAAGGTAAATAATTGAGTGAGGGGCGTGGAGGACAATATAAAGTAAAATAAAATAAAAATGCGTTTGAAACACGATGGTATTTCAAGGACATACATATTTGTTTCTTAGCATCATTTATAGGCTGCTTGGCGTCCATCGCACACGTCCATACTGCTTCAGTGGGTGGGCAGCGTGTGGGTCACTTGCGCCCGTCTCCAGGGCTCGTCCTCGGGGAGGGACACTTCTAGGGCATCCGTGACCATGGTGACACTGAAGACAATGTATGATAAGATGCACCAGTCAGCAGTTTCCCATGAAATACAGCAAACAAGGTAAATGGACAGGTCCCCTACCCCCACCCGATGCCTGTACCATTGAACCTAGGGGACAGGTTCCTTAGCCCACCCTGAGTGCTTGACCATAGAAAAGAATGCACAACAATTATTGTGTATTAGCTGTTACTATTTATAATGAAAACAATATTATAGTATAGTAAATTTCAAACACACTTTATGCACTTTAATCTCTGTCATATAAATACAATTTGTGATTATATCTAAGTAAGAAAACAACTACAGACAATCAAAGACAATGCACCTTGCTTGCCGTTGGGTGGCAGCACTGCATGACTATTTAAGAATTTCCTATATGAATACGCTGAGTGGCACCTCTTATCGTACATTGTCTTTGATGGTTCTCAGGGCACAGCCGGACCGTGTAGCCGGGCACGTGACCTGAGGTAAGCTTATGAAGACCCCCATATGTAGCAACTTACAGATTAACTTATCTATTTACAGATCCTCTTCTGGCTGATCTAGACCCTATTGGGCCTCTAATGCCATCTTGTTATGGTAAAAAAAGAAATATTTGTTTGCAGACGTATGGAGGTCGATGGTACCCTGACGTCATATAATTGTGGGTGTCAGTATCATGAGTAGTATGTGTAGACAATAGTGCATGCTTTCTCTGATGCATCAAAGAAGTTTGCCCTGAAGATTAACATCAAGAAGACGGAGGTGCTGTACCAACCCATCTCTACAAGAATCCGAGAGGAGGAGATCATGGTTGACAGAAACAAGCTGAACTCTGTTCCGGAATTCACCTACCTCGGAAGCACTATATCAAGTGATGGATGCATTGATGCTGAAATACAGAGGAGGATGGCCAAGGCTAGCACATCATTCGGCCGACTACGCCAGATACTCTGGAACAACCACCATGTGTCCATTCGGGTCAAAGGCAAGATCTACCGTGCAATCATGCTACCCACCCTACTATACAGAGCCGAGGCCTGGACAGTGAACAGACAACAGGTGAAAAAGCTGCATGCCTTCATGATGCGACATC
This sequence comes from Branchipolynoe longqiensis, assembly GCA_030323885.1. Classification (NCBI taxonomy): domain Eukaryota; kingdom Metazoa; phylum Annelida; class Polychaeta; order Phyllodocida; family Polynoidae; genus Branchipolynoe; species Branchipolynoe longqiensis. The sequence continues at coordinate 25,340,619 of CM059190.1, read as the reverse complement.
TGCGTTCAATCATGAGGCTAACCTGGAAGGACAAAGTGACATCTAAGGAAATACTCAAACGGATGGGCCTGCCCTCTATGGAAGATCTTCTGTTCAAAAAGAATCTCCGGTGGACTGGACACCTCATGAGGATGTCATCACACAGGTTACCAAAGCAGATCCTCTATTCTCAACTGTCTTCTGGTTACAGAAAGAGAGGGCACCCTCGTCTCCAGTTCAAGGATACCATCAAGAGAAACCTGAAGCTGAGAGACATTCAGACCGACTCATGGACGCAACTCTCACAGCAGAGACCTAAATGGAGCGCGGCAGTCAAGTAATGAAAGCAGTCTTTGTCGCATTGCAACCGACAGCATGATAATGATGATGTGTGGCCTTTATGAGTCAGCCCTCCAGGACACTATATCCCATATAGAAATACCTGATCAAATCTTACCGTCTGCACAGGTGTGGAGGAGATAGTGACCACTTGCAGTTGGAACCAGCGCGGTCGCTGACCATTCGCAGGTGGTGCCGCTGTGGCCGCATATGGAACTAAACCGTGGAATAGTACACGCTAGGTTGGATGGTTAGATTGTTACGTCCTGGCAACATCTAAAGCCATAGCAGGACTGGTACCGACTTGTGACAGTGGAAACTCATGGTGAATTTATAGTGCTGCCCTAAGGGGAAATCAGGCCGCCAGTACCATGACCCAATATCCCACTCAGTCACATTATCCGGACACTGCACTAAGCAGCCCTTTTGCTGCGTTCATATGAACTGGTGAATATGGTGTTTCCCATTTCACAACCTGTGAATTGCGTTCAAATGACTTCACAACTGGTGAACACTACCTGTGAACTGCAGATTTTGTAAGCTGCTCCTGACTCACCACTCGTGAAGAAATGGTGGTGTCGCAGTTTCCGCCATCTGCTGTACGCGCAGTGCAAAACATTAATTATGTGGAATCAATTCTAGATAATTGCTTTGGTTTTGAAAATGTGATGCTTCATCGGAGTATACAGCTTTAAGGTGAATTATTTACAAATATATTGTCTTAATCGATTAACATGACCTGGGCGACTTGGGTCACCCAAGTCGTCAGAATTTCAAATAGAACACCGCCTTTGGAGTCGACAAATACACGTGCTGTGTGCAAAACGAGCCGACCCGAGTAACCCACCTCTTGGCTGGGGTGGCTAGGAGCGATGACATCACATTTGCACTGGTACAGATAACAGCCACTGGTACCAGTCATACATGTTTTTTTTGGGTAATAACATAGATTAATGAAATGGACATATAACTAAACTATGACATCATACAACAATTAAAATCCTATTTTGCTGTAGATATATCGGTTATTAAAAACAAAAATTAAGGTTTCAGATTAAGCCACCATTTTTTCCACCCCAAGAGGGGAGAAGTGTATTCGATTATTCGACCCGAGTCTGTAGGAGGTGCGCATGCGGCAAAAAGTGGCTTGGGTGATCCGAGTTGATTAATCGATTACGCCCGAGTTGATTTGGACCAGGTCTCTCTGCGCTGCAACCTAATGAATTCCTGGAAGTTGTCCGACGGAGTTTCCCATTGAAGTACAATACAACAGATTTTCTTTTTTTAAAGCTAAGAGTAAAACAGCAGAAATAACAACAGGTGCTTTGCATTTGTTACACAAATTTATTGCCTTCTTTTTACAAAATATGTATAAAAGCAGTTTTATTGGCTACAGCAGCGTTCATACTCACCAATCAATATCTACTCACCCCCTCAATCCTCTGCCCATTGAGTGCACAATTCCCAGACATCAACAGTGAGTTGCACACAAAAGGGCAAGCTAAAAAATAAATTCAACTTTATTCACTTCCATCTGTTCAACGCTTCTCTACCCCGTACCACATATAATGTCAACCAGCCAATCAATATTTATTCCCCACCCCCATGTTTCAATTAAAATAGTGACACTTTAAATAAAGAATGAATTGGCCAACCTGGCAATGGGATATACATATATAATATATATATATATTTTTTTTTTATATAATATAATATATCCAAGATTTACATTCTGTCTGAATAGGCAACAATTCTTATTTTATTTATAATGTGTTGGTTATCTAGTTGTATCTTGTGTATGGATACCTTCTCCAACTCAGTTTTCGATACTCAGTATAGCTAAATGGGGTTTCCCATCATTTATAATAACAGTCTGTAGCAACAAAACACAGAATCTATGGTTGTCATGACTGCAACGCCTACCCAACAGGTCACTTTGTCGTTAAGTAAATCTGACACTGGCGCAAAATTATGATGCATAGCAGAGGTGGTGTAGTGGAAGAAGGAGGAACAAATGGCAATGGGAGGATTGGGAGGGGGAGTGGGGAGGGGAGGAGAAGCATATGAGTGATGGGGCGAGGAGGGAGGATATAAGCAAAGGGGAGGGTAGGGGAGGGGAGGGGAGGGAGAGGAGGGGAGAGGAGAGAGGAAGGGGTGAGGAGGGTAAGGGAGGGGAAGGGGAGAGGCGTGGAGAGGAAGGATGGCGGAGATGGGAGGGGAGGGAGGGGGAGGAGAGTGGTGGGGAGAGGAGGGTAAGGGAGGGGAGGGGAGATGGGAGGAGGGGAGAGGAGGGGGGTAGGATCGGAGGTGAGGGGAGAGGGGAGGGGAGGGGGAGGATAAGAGCGGAGGGGAGGGGACGGGAGCGGAGGGGAGGGGAGAGGAGGGGAGGGGAGGGGAGAGGAGACGACAAGAGATGAGAGGACAGGAGAGGAGAGGGAGGGATTGGATGGGGCATGGGGGTTATACATTGCTGGGCGATAATATAAGTGTGTCCCCATGTGCACATGCTGACATTGTAAGAGCGATCACACACATGATCTCCTTGTCCCACCTACCCACCCTCCCACCCTCCCACCATATACCTCCTCCTCCTCCGCCCACTCTCTCCTTTTACCTGGCATACTTTTGTTGGTGTTGTTCTTCTCCATTCTGCATTAGACGACCGGATGTAGGGTACACCACTATGTCACTACACATGCGCACACATCAAATGCTACCCAACCTTCCTGAAGGTCAGTGTCAATGCCATCTGTCAACTTCTTAACCCAATCACAATGCAACATATATTTACAGCTGCATAGTACGACGAAAACATTAGTTTGATCAAGTAAAGCCCTTATCCAGACTTGAGTCTACAAATCCAAGGTAGATACTGACGCACACTTTAAGCAAATGTTGCTGCATAGAATGGGAACAGAAATAATATGTTAATGCTGAAGTATATGGTGCCAGAATTGTTATGTGCTTGCAAACAAAGATTTAATAATTGAACATTTTACCATTTACAATTAAGATACTTCAAACTAAAGACAAGTACATTTTAATCAGCAATCGAATGTATTTATCTCAGGAAATAATATAAATTCAAAACCATTGAACTTTGCAACTTTAGCATCGCCACTGCACCAGCATGATCACCTATGTATACTACTTTCTTTGGTCGATATCGAATGTCAATAGGGCAACATTTGGTGATTTGATGATGGTTATATAGCCACCAACTCATTGTTATTGATAATGTACATATTAATGTTTAATATCAGTCCTTTTATTAGTAGTAATACGGTAATTTATTATTGCATAATATAGATTTACTGCAAAATCTTACTTGGGGGAAAACATGGTTGATTGATTTGTGGTTTCTGTACGCCGTGTCGGCAGCATAGGCCATATTCACAGCGAGAATTGTTTGTTTGTTCAACCATCGCTTTTTGGGAAAACATAGATCTGCTTGGTGTGACCTCCCTATATGAATGCAGGTGGTTTTGGACTGCAGGGATTCATGAAGGCAGGTGGTTTTGGACTGCAGGGATATATGAATGCAGGTGGTTTTCGACTACAGGGATACATACATGTAGATGGTTTTCGACTGCAGGGATACATAAATATAGGTGGTTATTGGGACGCTAAAGCCCCAGTCACATTACAGCTTGCGACCACTTTACGACCACCTTAGACCAAAGAACCCACACTCACCAGTGACGTCCTTGTGACCAAAACAATGGTTGCCAACATCTGGGTGTCACTGGTGACTGTGGGTTCTTTCGTCTATAGTGGTCACACAGTGGTCGCAAGCTGTAGCGTGACTAGGGTGTTAACTGCAGGTAATTGCATTCGGGTGCAGTAAAACACAAATGCAGGTGGTATCCCCCAATGGTTTAAAGTGTTCACACATCGTCTTCTATACAGATAGGAATCATCCACCTAGCAATCAATACACATCGGATACAGTGACGTCATTGTTGGATCACAAGTTATAAGCACGCAAACTTCCAGCAATGCGGCGTAACCGGTATTATGACGTCACATGTGACGTCAGTGGACAAGGTTGAGATTTGTGTGTAGCACCGGGAGGACAGTGCGGATATTGGCTATAGGTATTATCCTAGTATTAACGGAGCAATTCCTGGTGTTGACAGTTGACAGCTATTGAATTCTCACACATTCATTGGATGCTGAGGGTTGACAGTTCACGGACGCACACATATGTACATTAACATACATATCAGAGGTGCCAAGTCTCGCTATTTGGTGGAATATCTCCGTAGCATATTGCAAAATAACCCCAGTCTCCGGATTTCCTGCTTTTAATTTGTAAGATACCGCCAAATAATTAGCATAGCTAGTTTTAAAATTAAAATAATCACTCATATTGTGTTCATCCACATGCACCAAAATGCACCAGAATGCACCAGAATGCACCAAAATGCACCAGAATGCACCAGAATGCACCATAATGCACCAGACTGCACCATAATGCACCATAATGCACCAGAATGCACCAGAATGCACCAGGGGCCGACCCACCCTCCCGCACGGGCCCCACTTTCGGCTATGTTATTTCTCCCTATTTACAATTGCTGTATGAGGGAGATCTCCCTACTGACTCTCTTATCTACTTGGCGCCTCTGACATATATATATATATATATAACTATATATCATTAGTAGCGTGTGTGAGCATTGCGTAGATTGTGTATTGTGCATTGGCCGGAAGCCCACATAATGCAGACTGTAGGGGTTCCAGGTCAGAGTCCCTCCATCCGACATCAAACTCACCTCTTCCTAACAAACTGGTTCTTCTCGCACGACCTACCCTGCTTATGCAATAACAAAAATACTTATCATCTAGATAGGACGACGAGACATACCACACTGAAGCGACATGGCCAGCTCTAATATGATTAATCATGGGCTAGTTTTGCTTTTCTTGAACAATTTAAGTTGCATGCCTTGACACTGTGGCATCATGACAAGATTGAGGGTATGGGATTGGGACAATGCTGTTTTATAGTGATGCGGTACCTTGAAGATGCAACACTGTCACACAGTTAGAGTTGTGTCAATGGTTTTGTTATCCTGTGACATAGAGCCACCGTTATGGTGCTAGATCTGTGACAGCGCAGCACTGAGATACGATGATTAAGTAGCATGTTAACAGTACACCATTGTCTTATTGTGACACCACCATATTACACGGCGGGACCATTGCATTGTGACACTGTGACACCGATGCATTTTGACACGTTGACACGTCGATGCTACATTTTGACCGCAGAACATTATGGTACTGTGGTCAGTTTAACACCATATCATTGTATCATTGTGACACCATGACACTGTGACCCCATTACATTGTGACACCATGGGACTAATGTATATTTCTGAAGGTAGGTATTACGTGGCATTGCAGGGATCCGGAATTTTCTTTTTAAAAGTGGTATTTCTTTTGTAATTCTTTATTTTGTTGGTTGTCAGTCTGAGGGTCTGTACTGAAGGATATTTATAGGACGGGGACCATCCACTCACCTTCCACCATGTATGCTGAAGCTGTGACCAGGCGTGCCAGCTCACAGCGACAACCCTTAGGGAGGGACCAGTGCAACTTGGAATATGAATATTAAGGGACCAGTTTACATTGCCTTTGGATTAAACCGGAAGTGACGCATGACACACATAACCAGGGTCATCCTGGGGTCTGCTTCACACAGAACGAGATCATGTAGCTATGTACAATATGATGTCCTGACTATGCACACCGATAAGTGTCTTCCATTTTACACCAAGGAGCAATGACCACAGTATACATCCAGTAAGTATCACTCTCAATGTGAACCAAAAGGGAAATATCAAAAGACAACTGCATAACCTTGATACAGAGGTTATGTTTACTATTGTAACAATAGGAAGAACATCAGAAAGCAAGCGAAATAGCATAATTTGAAAAAAAAGTGACAAAATGGAAAATAGTATGCTATTTCACTTCACTATCAGTAGTGTAAGCAGCTAATTGAGATACAAGAAGCAACACTATAATGACAAACATTTCAACTGTTGCTATTTATAAAGAAACAAACAAAATTATGTGTATGTATGTGTATATATGTACATATATATGTACATATAAATGTACATATATATATGTATCCATGTGTATCCATATTCATACATATATACATAATATATATACATATACAAATACACATTTATTTACATATATGCATATAAGAATGCACAGACACATGCATGTATACATATATATTTACAAATATATATACATAATATACATACACATATATCAATATATATGAACATATATACATATATACATATATACACATACACACACATATATATGAAGAGGTCAGGCGCAAAACCCCGTAAATGCCATTCCAAAAATTGAGATAAACATTGAAATCACACCTTCAAAAAAGTCAATTTTGCATCTTCCGATTTGTTGTGTATTGCTCCATAACCAGTTCTTTACAACCATTGTGGAATTAGAGGGAATTAAAATTACTTTCATGTGTATTTAAATAATTGCAAGTCAATTTTTATATTGGTGAAACAGGGTTTCGCGCCTGAACTCTTCATATATACACAACCATATATGAAGTAAACCTAATTCAATCACATATTGATATGGATATGGCAGATTAACTCAGTGAACAAGAGAAAAAAATGCATAGAAGAAATATCTGTTTGTCCACTCTAGAATTGCGTAATATGATAGTGACCCTAGATTTCGAGTTTGAATGCCATAGTATTGGACCTTGAGCGTAACGGTGACGTAACGGTGCTGAATAGGACACATAAGGGGCGCCACTGGAGGTTACCTGTGGTTACATCTTTCAGTGGCCCAGTTGAGAGAGTCTATAGACAGTTCTCAGCTAGTGCGAACTATACTCAATTCCCACACTGGTGGCCTTAGGAACCAGAGATGGTCTGAGAGAAGGAGATCATTGACAAATGCGTATGTGTGTGTGTGGATTGGGTGGGGGTGGAGGTTTTGGGGGCACTCAAAGATCACTAGCATACGGCAGTAATCTTGTACCATCGATGTACAACTATGGCAACGACCCTTCTCCTATGACCCCCTAACCACCCCTTTCGTGCCACCTTTTGTACCACCACTCGTGCCACTCCTTTCGCATTCATTCCACTCCTATGTGTATCACGTGACCTGTGTGTGCCTATTCGTTCCACCCTCGTTCTACTCTCGTGCCACTCTCGTACCACTGCCGTGCCACCCTCAATGCCAACCTCGTGCCACTTAGACGTGCTTTTCATTCGATTCTGGTTCCCCAATTTCGTTCCTCCCCGCCCTCGGGTGCCAATCATTCCCCGCTTGTTCCACTCTCACCGTCCCACATTCTCGTTCCACTCATTGTCTACAGATTCTCACACCCGTCTCGTTCCATGCTCGTGCCAGTCTCCAAGCACTCAAAGCAACACACTTGGAACACCACACAACTGTGCCAGACGCCCACAGAAAATAACATCACTTCTCGGCTAAGATCAAAGCCTTTTTGGTGTCCGGTCGCATGGTAAATCTGGGGATCCGGAAGTACCCGGCGCACGAGGTCAACGGAGCGAGAGACGGCCCCTGGGCATCTATCCAATGACGATTTTCTGACGATAGGCGGGCACATACAAAAACAAAACAAAGAAACCCAGAAGAAAATAACATCCCCTGTTGATTAGCAGAGAAGAGTTGGTGTTGGTGTTGAGTTCATGTTATCAGGGGTATTAACAGAGGGTATTGTGGGTAGGGAAGTGACAATGTAGGGGTGGAGGTGGGGGGGGGGAGTATTTCCCATCGCTATGACGCCACCAACCGGCTGCTAACACGTGACAAGTGGCTAGTAATAATAACAATAACATTCATAATAGCACACTTTAGATCAACATGACTATGTACATATCTTACAGAGAAAATACGATATGTTCATATATTATATGGTAAGGTACATATATGTATATATCTATATATATGTATATTGGTTGGTTGATTTATTGATCAGTCAAGGGTGTACATTACCTGTCCCGCTAGTCACACACTGAGACTCATGTCACAAACAAGACACAAGCATGTTGAAGCTGCATCATACCCCAGTTCACACTCTATAAACGAGTATAGATTTACTCATTTGTTTGGCCTAAGTTTGCACTCCATAGGAGTTATAACAACGCATGTGACATGACCAGCGAAATATAATTCCACAACAAAAGACCCCTAATATCCCTTCTGGCCCTACCCCCTACTCCGTTCCTTTTGATATTGAGAGCGCCCCCTTATCGGCAGAAATTGGTATCCCCGAAACTATCCGGGCCCTCAGTCTGTCTCTCTCGGTTTCCTCTAGGTGGCTGCTTCAGGAGAAAATAACCAAAAATTGGATATTTTGTGGTTTATCCCCGCAGGTTTCTCACGAATACCTGAAGCTGTGACTCAGTGTGTAGCCATGCCAGGTCGCAGTTTCAGCTTACAAGGGTGAGGGTGTGGTGGGTGAATACACTTAAATAAAGTGGTGTTTCATATAATAAACACTACATTTATTTATTAGGACAATCTCACTACAATCCTTCGGTATTAGAAACACATCCTACCCGAGTTTCATTGTCAAGAAGCTGATATAGATAGATAGTAGATATCTATCCAAAATGGCTTTAACATATAGGGCATATATATAGCTTGTATACAGTAACTGTATACAGGTGTAGAGCGAGGGGCCTCCGGCAACGCTGTTCTAATCCTGTCGCCACCATTGTGGTTCCCGGGTTCGACGCTAGGGGCACGTGCAGCACCTGTGTCGCGCGCTGCCTGGGCACTGGTCACTGCGCTGGCCTGGCACTTAGCCTTCAACACTGCAGACTGACACACCTCTTACCGTTTTTTTTTTTTTTCTTTACTCTCTTTTCTCAGGTAGGGCGTTTGCCCAGCCAGATATCCTTATGCTATTATGCTATTGATTACCTATTGTTGATATTGCCTATTGTCAACTTCGTTATCTACGGATGTTATACTCTCTTATTATATTTCATTGTTACCTGTTACTGTTAATAAATGATATCGCCCATACCTACTCGTTGCCTCCCTTCAGCCTACATATGTATTGAAGGATACATCTGCGAGGAATATGCTCCCCCCCCCCCTGCACCGCCCCCCCCCCCACCGACCTACCGCCGCTACACCACAACTTCCGCCATGTCAGCTGAAGCTGTAACCCGGTGTTGCGGTTTGCCAGGGACACCAGTTTGCCAGGGACACATTGCTTCTGTGCATGCATCAAAATCGAACATCATTGTCACTAACCTTATAAATTTAATATAATGTTTTTGGTAAAGATGTTTTCTATATGTGTACCAAACGATTTGTTTCTAGGTGGTGTAGTTTTAGAGATATTTAACTTTTCCTGTATTTTCTGTATGAAGATTGCTCACGGCCATTGACAATGCCTTGAGTTGGACGGTACGCGCAGTGAAAAACATTAGTTTTATTCAAAATTAATAGAAATCAAGAACCCTAACCTTATCAATTTAATATAATCTTAATGGTAAAGATGTTTTCTATATGTGTACGAAGCGATTTGTTTCTAGGTGGTGTAATTTTAGAGATATTTGATTTTTTCTGTATGAAGATTTGCTCACGGCCGTTGACAATGCATTTGAATGGAAGTGTCCCTGGCAAACTGGTGTCCCTCGGAATCCGCAACACCGGCAGATCAAGGTGTGACCTTGACCTGCCGGGTCACATCTTCAGTACTTCCTGAGGAAACCAGCGAAACTCGGAATACCCGTATTTGGCACCAGTTCGAGGCCGAGTTCACCAATCTACACGAGGACTCTATTCGCTGGTCAGGACACATTCTAGACATCTATGGACATCAATCATCTCACACAACAGGGCCCCATTACCGAGCAAATACCCAAAACGTTAACACAGTAGTTTTGAGTGCATTTTCCCCAAATCCCTTAATGTCTTGAGGATTTATATCTGCTGGATTACTTTTATATTTCTATATTGTAATGGGTTACTGTTGCTGATAATCAAACTAACGAGGGCTCTTACATCAGATGCTTATAAGATAGTAATATTATTGATGATACCCTATTACAAAATACTGTAATACTAACTCTAGTAGCGGGGACTCAAAAGGTTCCGGTTAAACTATCACACATTTGAGGTGAATGCTTTGGGTTTAGATTGAACATCATTGAATAAAGATTACGATTAACATTTTAATATTGTTATTAATCAGATGCATACAATTTCTTTCCACAAAGTAAAGTAGATTCAGATTCATCCAATTTAACCAGTTGTCTTGCAACTTAGCTGATTTTCTGTTTTGGGGCTTATGTAATCACAAAAGGAGCCAGTTGGTGGGTTTGTGTTTAGCTTGAGGGGTGTAATGGGGTTTCTCTTCTTATCGCATACTATTGATACAAGCAATGGTGCTTCTTGGCGGTGTTTCTTCAGCGGCAACAATAACACACAAACACATCTACTCTGTCCACTAACGCCCATTGACGCCTACAGTTTCGAGTATAACTGCCGAGAAACCATTTTTCTCCGGACCATCGGCAAGAAGTGAGCTCTTACCCAGAACATTAGTTCTTGCTACTGCCGTCAGAGTGCGGGTCACTGGTGGAAATCATGCATAAGATATGTTTCCCAGAACATGTTATATTACACCTTCAACTGTTACCCACAAGACTAGTTCTCGCCACTGACACCAGGTGGTGGGTCGGTGGTATACAGCGTCTATATTATCACACACACTCTCCCACAGAGGACGCTGCAAAGTGAGATGATGCTCACAGCACTAGTTCCTGCCAATGACGTTAGAGGGCGAGGTGGTGGTGGAAATCACCTACTCAATTGTAAAGTGGAGTTAATTGTCGTTCTCTCTGCTTGACCCATTTATGGGTGCAATAAGCTGCCAACAACTGCCAAGCTCGGACTGTCAACTCAGGATGGACACTAGGGTAAACACACTGCTCTTGCCATTGCCACTTCGATCAAGCACCGGTACCTCACGTAATGACGTGGTTATAATCAATACCCATCATGCCCTTCATTTTGTTAATGCATCACCTTGTCTGTGCCGCTAGCCTATCTCCGAATAGCATCCAACATTAAAATAAAGCAAGACAGTCGAACAAGGCAACTGAAATAATAAAACAATCACACACATGTACATACATTATAAGGACACCACATACCGGAAAATATACTAGGAATAATAATAATTGGAAGACAAGTAAATGCAGCTGCCACTAGCAAAAGAATAATAGAAGATAAGTAGTAGTTAAGTAAATCATTAAAAGTGAAATATAAGCTGCTGTGTTCTGAGAGGTACCAGGTGGACAAAGGAAAAACATCCACACGCTTCAAGTAAACGAGGGAGATAGATAAGACATAGATACCAGGTGGGAGATTGAGGCGAGTAGACAATGGGAGGTGGGGTGTGCTGAGCATTTATGTTATTATTTTGAAGGATATTCTGTTGGTGTATTTGTTGTTTTTGGTTTGTTTGTTTTTCCTGATTCCCCCCCCCCCTGATTATATCATGTCTTCAGTGGAAAACCTCCCATGTTGCATAATCCGATGGTTTCGAGTTTTTGTTAAACATTTTAGATACATATATAGGATTGATTGTTATAAGGAACCTTACATTAGTGCAAATATGCCAAAGTAGTTTTTCTGTGGTTTTAGCATTAATAGTAATAGCCTTCCGTGCTATACAGACACATACATGTAGGGGTATTGTTTTTCGTCCAATGCTCCACAACCATTTCCTCCAATAAAAAGTAGAATTAGTGAGAATTAAAATAACCTTCAGAAACAGATTTTTATTTAAATTAAATTATTGGATTGGCGTTTATGGGGTTTTGGGCCTGAACCCGTCATATATATATATATATATATATATATATATATAGATATATGTGTATAGATACACACATGTTTATTAAGGCGTAAATGCCCAGAAGCCATGAATATTCCAGATCTAATCTATTTACACTTAAATCATATACTTGTGCATTTGAAATCCCTTCACCGGAGTGGGTAACACTTCTGTCTGGCCTTCCTGGCTAATTTTCCATATGGCTTCTTTGTCTGATGATCTAAGTCCAGCACATACACATGACGTGGGACACAAACTCCAGGCCCCCCACAATTTAGCTGTACACCATGTGCAATGCGCTTTCAGATACAGCCATTGGCAGCCTGTGTGTGTGCAGAGTAAGTTTAGTAGAACTCTATCCATATTTGATATCTATATGTATATATATATAAATCCTGGCAGATAAGATGCCAACAACTCATACCGCCGTACATAATTGTTTAGATTTGATTCTACATATCTAACTTAGATATCGATGTATTTATTCAACATCGATTGCTGAATAGAAGGGAACACTGAAGCAGTTTAATAGAACGTGTTGCTGCAGAAGCCAATGGTGTCAGAGCTTTTACGTGCTTTGACAGAATTAAACCAGATGGGATGGCCAAATGAGTTAGAGCATCCGTCTCCCGTGTGGTAGATCGTGGGGTCGAATCCCAGTCGAGTCAAACCAATGACTTAAAAATTGATACTTGTCGCTTCCTAGGCAGGCACACAGCATTATTAGGATAGGGCAAGGAGCAGTGGAATGAGGAAGACCAATCATCTGCGACTGAAATTTCCCCTGCTTAAACAACTAATGTACCACCAAAAAAAAAGAATGTGCGTGTTTGCCTTTCAATTATCTCAAAATGTTGCCATTTAAAATAAAAGTTACTTCAAACTAAAGTAAGGTAGATTATAGCGTATTGCCTAATATATTTATATCAGACAATTACAGAAACTCAAAACTATGGCAGTGTTTTCAACATTTTATGTTTGCCAGACATTCACCCTAGCAACAACACTGATCATTCTGTGCGGGATCCATTCGAGCATCGTCTTCACCAAATGACTCTAATGTTTGGTTGTTGTTGTTTCACGTCCTAGAAACATATAATGTCATATCAGGATGAGTGCTGACTTGTGACAGTGCACACTCATGGCAACTTTATAGTGCTGCCCCACTGGGAAACCCCGCGACTAGCACCATGACCTGATATCCCACTCAGTCACATTATCCTGACACTGAGCAACCCAGTCCTTGCCCTATCCTAATAATGCCGAGCACCAGGCTAGGAAGCGACAAGTATACAGTTTTATGCCATTGGTTTGACTCGACCAGGGTTCGACCCCACAAACCCATGACTTTGGATCCCCCGATCTCCCAAAACAGGAGACGGACGCTCCACTCATTCGGCCATGCCGTCTGGTCTTGAATCTAATGTGTTACTCGTAGCAATAGATCTTTGCTATCCTGAGGATGTATTGGCGTTCTATGGGAAAGTGTTGAGCTAGTTCCTCCAGCTGCTTTGCTGACAATGTCCCCGGTGGCTAGTGGTATTTTCTTGTATGTATTTGGTGATTTCTTGTAGAATTAAATTGATTATGCATCTTTCCCCACTTGTACTCTCTCCGCCAAGGGATCTACTTAATATTGAAATGCTGAACACCAATTTCTCCCTACACTCCCATCACTCAGTCTACACGATACAAGAACAGCTAAACCCCAGGCAGATGAAGGTCATATTACTCAAATGAATAACGCAGCCATAATTTGCTATCGCTATTTTGCTTTCCGATATCACGAGAATGGGTGATTTTTTCCATCGAGTTAAATTTACTTCTGTGACAAAAAGAAGCAAAGCGTTTAGAATGGGATCAAATCGGTGCAACTCCCTAAACCGATCAGGGATTATAATTTAATAGGATTGCCTCTCATTTAAATTTCACTGACTTAATGCACACTATTCAGTTTATAATTGTGCATAGCTAACATGGTTTGCGTAGATTGTGTGAGCGTAGAAATGTGTGAGTGTGGTTGGTATTTCTTAAGACATTTTAAGACTTTCAGGAATTTCTTTACAACTCAACTGTTTGGTGCCGGATCTCCATGCAATGAAGGGAAGGCAGTTTACACTTGTGGGGGGAGGGGGGGGGCGATGGAAATGAGAACTATTGCGCCTCGAGCAGGATTCAAGCCCACACTTCTTGTAATTTCGGGGCCAGCATGATAACCATTAGACTACCTAGGTGCTCCAATGCAATCACCATCTCCACGCCTAGTTGGCTATATAGTGCTCCATGCCTGAGAGGTCAGTACAGACTACTACACTTGTTCCCCTCTATTGTAAGTCTCTTAAATAACGTCAAACTAAAGGGCCTGTCACACTACGTCCTATGGCGTTAGCATATGCCGACCACGTCGGCATAGACCATCATAGGTTATGCATAGGTTGGGCATAGGTTGTATATGCTTTTCATAGGTCATCATAGGTGGGCATAGGTCGAGCCGCCAAACAATTTTTGTGCATGGTCAAAATTTAAAACCTATGCCGGCATGTGGCTCATACGTTTCTCATATGCTAGACGTACACTAGACATACGTCGGCATAGGTTATGCATAAGTTAGGGGTAGTTTGGCATAGGTTGAACCGGCATCCTCTGCGTATCTATGGCATATATAGCGTATGACTAGCTTATGTCTAATGTGCTTCTAGAGTGTGCTGGCATACCCCTAGCGTATTGCGAGCATACGGCGAGCGTAAGCCAAGCATGTTGGATGTCTGTCACACTACTACGTATGGCCTTAGCATATGGCGACCTATGCACATTTTTCCCAACATGTCGGCCTATAGTGTCATAGGTTATGTATAAGTTGGACACAGGTCGAGTACACTCGGCATAGGTTGGCGTAGGTCGGTGTAGGTCGCCGTATGTCGACCTATTTTTATTTTCAAATTATTTTGACACCTTGCGGACACGCCGCCGCCATACGTCATAGTGTGACAGGGCCTTAATGGAGAGTGGCATATTATGATCAACCTAATATATGCATCTAAAACACCTGGCAGAACCTCAGCATAATCGGACTATGCAACTTTAAATGTTCCCATTATAACCAGACGCGATGGCCGAATGAGTTGTGCGTCCGCCTCCCATTCTGGTAGGTCATGGGATTCAGACCCCTGGGTTTGCACCCTGGCCGCGTCAAACAGATGACTTAAAAATTGATACTTGTGACACTACCTAGCATGGTAGACGGGTTCCTCATTCCACTTCCAAGGAGCAGTGGAATGAGGAAGATCAATTGTCCGCGATTTAAATTACCCCTGCCTAATCAACTAATTAACCAACACATAAATAAATATAAATTAGACAATGTAACTATTTGAGATAAAAATGGAAGCCCTTCTAAACGGAGCACTCATAATTGATTAATCAATTTGTTTTGCACCTGAACGTCAAATACTAGTAAATCGCATCGATGGAGTATTTTTCATTTGGCATAATCCATCATTTCCAAATCGTCTAAACCGGCATAATCCACTCATTATCACCCCTTTTAATGGGATCTATGAGGACCGCGCAGTGTTTCCAGAAGACACCATTAAAAATGCCAATGTTCCAGGCATTAGATCCAAATGTGCTGAATAATCTAGTATGTGCCTCAAAATAAGACCCTGATCCACCTCACGGTAATGCCTCCCGGACGGAGATATTATTCCGTTGACAGTAGCGCCACCTATGAGGACTGAAACTCACTAATCCTACCCGATATTCCCCACTGATAAGGGACATCAACAACCGTCTGCCTGAAATTACACTTCACAACCCAACCAAGACCGAGCGAGGTGGTCAAATCGGTAGAGTGCAGGCTTCCCATGAGGAAGGTCGGGAGTTCGAATCGCAGCCGAATCAAACCAATTTCTTATATAGTTGAGATTTCTCACTACCTAGCCTGACACTCCGTATTAATATGGTAGGACAAGGACTGGTTAGCAGAGTATCAGGATAATGTGGCCGTGTGAGATATCGAATCATGGTGGCAGTGGCCTGGTCTCCGAATAGGGCAGCACTATAAAGTCGTCATGCGTGTGCACTGGCACAAGTTGGTACCCATCCTGATATGATGTTTCTAGGACGTGAAATAAAACACAAATAAACAACCCTACTAATCTTTTCTTCCTTGATATCTGAAGGAGTACCAAAACCCATTACCCTAGCCTTAGGGACCGAGAAAACCTTGTCCGAATATCGTCTGAGCAGACGACTTTCATTTGCCTGAAATGCTGAATTCAAGATTACCCTAGCTGTATATACATACAACTCCGCAAGGTCAATCAGCAGCAGCAGCTCCTGGCCAAAAATGTCCTCACTCTTACCCCGAATCCGGATCGAAACTTCGTCAAGTAAAGCTGATTCTGACTGCGAGGAATCAGCCGGGGGGTAGTGGGGTGTGAAGCGGGTGTGGGGGGAAGATGAGGGAGTGTTGCATTGCCTTTATGTTCATGCAGGTTGCATTGTCTGACTGACTGACAAGGCAAACAGACAGGTGTCGCCACGACTCATTGACTTTGACGTCACTTCCGGTTCAGGGTCTCGATTGCAGATCGCTGCGTGGAGCAGCCTTTATCGATCCACCAACTGAAGAATCTACCAGAATGTCCTTGCATTTATCCGGCCCAAGGATCAAGACTTCATCAAGTAAAACTTATTCTGATTATGGGTAACGAAGTAGGGGCATTGGGGTGGGATCGGGGGGGGGGGGTGTTGGCTGTGGAGAGAAGATGAGGGGGGTATATGATTGCCTTCATTTGACTCCTGACTGCGCCTCTCGTTGCCTGACTAGCTGACAAGACATACAGACATGTGTCGCTGCGATTCTTTGACTGTGACATCATGTCTGGTGCCGGGTCTTGACTGTTGACTACTGCTTGAAACAGCATTCGATCGATCGCAAGTTTAACTCGGCAAGGAACATCAATAGAAGATTCTGCCCAAAATGTTGGCGCTTTTACTCAAACACTGCATCGAAACTTTGTCAGTGGAAACGTATTCCTACTGTGGTGAATGAAGTAGGGGTGGCAGGGTGGTTCTCGGGGAGAGGGTTGACTGTGGAGGGAAGATGAGGTGGTTGTTTGCTTGCCTTCACCTTAATACAGCTCATGTTGCCTGTGTGACTGACTGACATGGCAAACAGACAGGTGTAGCCACGACTCGTTGACTTTGACGCCACTTCCCATTCAGCGTCTTTTTTTTCTCTTTTTGTTGTTGTCCATTAGTTGTTTAAGCAGGGGAAATTTCAGTCATAGACGACTGGTCTTCCTCATTCCACTGCTGGTCGATAGAAAGCCCGAGCCTACACTTTTACCGACCCAAGGGATTTTTAACCTCCCACCCTACATAGACATGGTATGAGAGCAACCGGCCTTTGATGACGCTGTAAGTTATACACAGTCTTGACTGCCGAGTGCGTTGTAGAGCAGCGTTCTATTGACCCCCGGGTATGTAGCCGGTGCACATCCCCCACAAATTGCTACAGCGCCACCCCTCCTCCAAAACCCCGCCTGCCCATCTGCGATTTGGCGGGAACCTTGTGTGCTGGTCATACCGCGCCGTAGCAGCTCTACTCATCCAGCCAGCCAGCACGGCTACTGTGAGCCGAGTCCGATCCCCGTCTGGCTGGGAGAGCGACATTAAACGAGGCATCGTGAGGAACGTATCCATAAGCAATGAGCACCGGAAGTGGAATAACATGAGTACCGGAAGTATGGCTGATTGATGTGGCCTGCTGCATTTTGACTTCCAATAATAGATAATAAAAAAAAGCTTGATACATGGATCCATATATACATATATATATATGTGTATATATATACAACATTGGATCCCCATATATATCTAAAACACCTATGAATAATGTATACATATATATATATATACATATCTAATTTGGTAGGTTCTTGGAGATTTACGTCCTGGCAACATCTAAGGTCATATAAAGATGGGTACCGACTTGCTTGTTGGTTGTTGGAGTTTGACGTCCTGGCAACATCTAAGGTCATATAAGGACGGGCACTGAATTGTCGGTTGGTTGTTGGAGTCTTACGTCCTGGGAACATCTAGGGTCATAGCAGGACGGGTATCGACTTGTGACACAGCGCACTCACAGCTACTTTATAGTGCTGCCCCAATGGGAGGCCAGGCCACCAGCACCATGATCTAATATCGCACTCAGTCACATTATCCTGACACTGAGCCAATTATTCCTTGCCCTAGCCTAATAATGTCGAGCGACTGCCTAGGAAGCGACAAGTATGCATTTTTAAATCATTCATTTAACTCGACCAGGGTTCGAATCCCACGGTCTATCAAAACGAGAGACAGACACTTAACTCATTCGGCCGTCCCATCTGGTATATACATATATAATCCTCGTGTATGTTACTGGTGAATGAATGTATATTGATGTCACTTATATCATCACCATCATCATGCTGTCGGTCGTGATGTGACAAAGACTGCTTTCATTACTTGACAGCCGCTCTCCATTTAGCTCTCTGCTTTGAGAGTTGCGTCCATGAGTCGGTCTTAATGTCTCTCAGCTTCAGGTTTCTCTTGATGGTATCCTTGAACTGGAGACGAGGGCGCCCTCTCTTTCTGTAGCCAGAAGACATTTGAGAATAGAGGATCTGCTTTGGTAGCCTGTATGATGACATCCTCATGAGGTGTCCAGTCCACTGGAGATTCTTTTTGATCAGAAGATCACTTATATATATATTATATACTTTTCCCTTCAATGTGTGCGGAAGTGTTATATATACAATGTACAGGGTACTGGTAACTGACTCTTGCTTAATGAGATTGAGATGTATTGCTTAGTATTCATTGACTAAATGGACAAAGAGCATGTCATCCTGTAGTTTATCATTGTCCATGCTCAGGATTTACTTGAACTCATTCAGCCCTTTACTACGCCACTCAGAGCTGACTGCTTCAAATCGATGGAGCATAACTATTGCATTCAATTTAGATCAAATCATATTTTTGCTCAGATTTCCTGCTGGGATTTGAATGGAAAATGTTGAAAGATTGGACTGAGAATTGATGTGCATGGCGGCTGCGTGGGTTGGTGTGAGGAAGGGGTGTCTAGTAAAGGATTTAAGGGTGTGTGGAGGGGTGTGAGAAGGGGGTGTGAGATGAGGGTGGGGTCAATATTGAAGGGGGAGAGAGGGGAATGAAGGTGGTAAAGACATATATAAGGAACAGAAGTTGATAGATTCATATGAACTATTTATCTTACCCATCATATAATACATTACACACTTACACATACATAAATTCACACACATATACATATAATATATATATATATATATATATTTACATACATATATATATATATATATAAAGAGTTCAGGCGGAAAACTCTGTAAATGCGAATCGAAGATGTAATTAAAATCATAGGTTTGTACATGAAGGTAATTTTACTTCTCACCAATTCCACTTTCATTATGATGTAATGATTATGCAGCAATGGACAAATAATAGGAATGTAAACACAATTCATTTTTGAAGGTTTGATTCCAAAGATTATCTCAATTTGTGGATTGGCGTTTATGGGATTTTGCACCTGAAGTCTTCACACACAGATGTACAGATATATATATATATATATATATATATATATGTAAAGGAACGAGCACATCACATAGGCATAGACAGGTTGATAGAAGACCGATTACGGAAGTGTATGTACTTCACACTGCACCCTCATTCAGCACCTATGCAGACAATTAAGCAAACTGTTCAGAGCACCCTCTTGTATGTTTACAATGCATTACCATGAATAACACCAGCTGATACACAGACACAGACAGCACCCCGAGCCATCCACATCCCACCCAACCCAAAGCTGACATGTTTGATATTCTGATGGTCTACCTTATCAACAATTATATATATATACATAATCATACATATATATGTATACATATATATATATATGTATATATATATATATATACATATATATACATATAGAAACATAATTAGATACATATATATATACACAAAGTAAAACCTCTCTAACCGACCACCCCCACAGATCGACCACTCCCCTCAATCGATAACATTATTTGGATCCCAAACAATCGCTCATACAATACCATTGTAATGAGACACAAAACTCCCTGAACAGGCCACTCCCTAAATGGACCGTCTAAAGTCGGTCCCATAGTCGGTTGATTAAGAGAGGTTTTCGAGAGGTTTTACTGCACATATATATATATATATATATATATATATACACATATATATATATATATATATATATCTATATATACGCCTGCCCTTTTGTATGTACAACCTATGCAGTGTCGTAATCTCTTAGTATTGACATCGTAGCACGAGGACTGTGTGAGTATTGAGTGAGCAGGACTTAAGGTATGGATGCACACCGTGTTGGCTGGGACGCCTCTCAATGGTCGACACAAACAAACTACCCTCAATCAGACCATATTTGAGATATAACAGCTGTAGCGACAAGAACTAACATGAATGTGTCCACGCGGGATGTTATGCGTATAAAAATAATTAGTTTATATATCGAATTATATATATATATCTATCCATGGCAAGAATTAGTTAGACCAAATGCACAGGAGGCGTAGCTTTAGGTTTTGGTCATTTTGTTTCTTTATATATATATTCACACATGCATATATAACATGAAGTGCAAGTGGGTTTAGCATTAGCATATTGCCACAGTCCTACTTGCCGCAGATTCCTCAGCGTACACAGTTGACTGCAGGTTAGGCCAAAGGGCATGCACAGAAGAGCAGCGATGATATGGTCAGATAGAGCGCCTCTATATGTCTATATTGGCCGGGAGGTAGGGAGGTTAGTCCCCACCCAGCTCCAATCGGATCCCTGACCTAGATACGGACATATCTGACCTAGATACGGGCATATTTGGTTGCGCGCGACTGCCTGGAGCTAAACCACGTGGTTTCACATAAAGTGATGACGTCATGGGACCTTTGCTGTGGATGGCGTGCTGGAAGTGAGTGTGGTGAGTCTGAGTGTGTGTGTGTATGTGTGTGAATGTTTGCGTGTGTGCGTGTGTGCACGTGTGGGTGTGGGTGTGTGCAACTGGTCACCGGTTTTTTTTTGTTTTCTTACAACAACAAAAAAGAAGATGGTTATGGCGAGAACCTTCCACAAAAGTGACTGGAAGAAAGACAGTTAGTTGGTTGGCTAGTTAGCTAGTTAATTAGTCAGGTAATTAGCAAGGTAGTTAGATAGCCAGTCGACAGGACAACGACATGAAATAATCTGTGTTTGTTTGTTTAACGACCCCCACGTACAAAAGGAGACATCGGCTATTATTGGATGTCATCAGGAAATAATAACCCCCCCAAAATAATGTTAAAAAAAGAAAATTTAAAGTAGGAAAAGAATATATCCCCACGGATGTACCATACATGACGAACCCACCTGGTGGGATTTTGGAACACTACAGCGATATTAAGCACTCACTGTGTACACACGTATACATATATTTAGTAATCGCCCTAGCTGTGTGGCGACATGCCACGCACACACATATATATATATATATATATACCGCGCTACGATTTCCGTTATACACATATATGTTTGTAGTTATACACTTTGCTTTGTATTACTTATACGGTTTCTCTGCTTGTCTAAACACGTACACTGATAGGACGACGTCACTCAACTGACCAGACCCATCGTGGTTAATATCAACAACTCTAGATACATCTCACAGCGTGCGCGCGCAGCTCTATATTGATAATAAATGATTAGCTTCCGGTGTGCATGCGCGCGCTAGCGCATGCTTTCTCTATGTGTGTGTCAGTTTGGTTCTCTCTCTTGATTAGGACATACTACTGGACCTGTCATTTCGTCGGTAAAATAGAATGATTATTTTCAAGTGCAACTTCCAAGTAGACACATAGTTCAGAAATGGTAACAATTGATAACACGCTACCTAGGGCAACAACAATCCTATACAGTGATATCATTAACCCACAGCACCCGCCTCTTTCCCATCCCCATCCCCGCTGTTGAGCGATAGCCTTTGTATGATTGTATTTATGGTTTGCGGGGCAGGGGGGGTGGGGTGTAGGAATTGGAGGGGGTGGGAGTCTGTCTAATATTAATAATAACATTACCATAATATATATCTATGTTGGATCACCAGTTAAAACATTAGTGCGAATAGGCAATCACCTTGATGCCAGCAATAACCACATTGTATGTCAGTACAGTATCCTTCTGCCAAGTTTGTATATATATATTACACACAACCATATACAGTCAGGTATATATGTGTACATATATATATATATATATATATATATGTGTGGAAATATATATATATATATAAACAATACATGTCTGCGAATTTAAAACAAAATGCAAGTGCTGTATTCACCTGACCAGTATGTGTATGTATACACACTCATATCCTATCGTACATATATACATATGTATGGATAAATATCTACATATAAATATTTGTATATATATATATGTATATATTTGTGACTGTACACGATTGTATATATATATACGTATATATGTCTGCAACATTCACACTAATGCCAATGTCGTATTCACCAGCCGAATATGTGTATACATACACACTCACATAAAAGTATGTATTTAGATATGTATATATATAGCTATATACATGCAGTATTCACCTTCTTGTTTTGTGTATGTACACACACTCATGTACATTCATGTATATACGTATTTGTATATGTACTACTATATGGATATCTATATACATGTATCTATATACAAAATCTGCACCATTGTCAGAAATGTTCAGCTTTCTTATCAGAAGAATGATGTAACTAGAAAGGCTTCATTCTATGGCTCATTCCGAATATTATGTGCATTTAATATGAAGTTGATTTACTATACTATTTAGTGTAGCAAGAAGTGACTTAATTTAACCAGAATTTAGAGATATATGCATACGTTCTGAATTAAGAATATTATAATTATTCACCCGAATCAGCTTTGCTAGAGATTAATGAAAAGAGCTCATGGAAATATTTGTTTGACTAGACAGCCTCAAGTT
Organism: Branchipolynoe longqiensis; assembly: GCA_030323885.1. NCBI lineage: Eukaryota > Metazoa > Annelida > Polychaeta > Phyllodocida > Polynoidae > Branchipolynoe > Branchipolynoe longqiensis. The sequence continues at coordinate 25,317,289 of CM059190.1, read as the reverse complement.
GAAGAACACTGGACATTTTTGAGAAGGTCATTAGATGCATGTAGCATAATATATTATTCCCATAACATGTGTATATATATGTCAGCATATATATTTAAATACATAGATACATATATGCATGTTTCGGTGTACACATATACATACATATATATATAAATGTTGATGTACATACATAAATACATATGCATGTGGATATATAATTAATTATATATCCACATGCATATATATGTACATACATATATATATATATATATATATATATAAATATATATATATATATATGTGTGTGCATATGCACTATGCCTGTACACAGAACACATATATATCCATTCCCAGTTAAACAGGCATGGACATGTACTATGACCATTGCACCTTCTGGAATATATACATATGTATATATCCATGCACACATAAATATGCACACATATATACATATATACATACATCCATACACATGTTAATAAATATGCACACATATATACATATGTCTATGTAACCATACACAAGTAATATGCACACATATATACATATGTATATATCCATGCACACATAAATATGCACACATATATACATATATACATACATCCATACACATGTTAATAAATATGCACACATATATACATATGTCTATGTAACCATACACAAGTAATATGCACACATATATACATATGTATATATCCATGCACACATAAATATGCACACATATATACATATATACATACATCCATACACATGTTAATAAATATGCACACATATATACATATGTCTATGTAACCATACACAAGTAATATGCACACATATATACATATGTATATATCAATGCACACATACATATGCACACATATATACATATATACATACATCCATACACATGTTAATAAATATGCACACATATATACATATGTCTATGTAACCATACACAAGTAATATGCACACATATATACATATGTATATATCCATGCACACATAAATATGCACACATATACACAATATGTAACTGTGCACACATATATCATATGTATACAACCATACACATCTAAATATGCACACACATATTTACATATGTGTACCCATAAACATATAAACATACATGTACATATATACATATACAGTTGACCTCAATGTTACCATCATTATGGTCTCTCCGGACCAGGACCTCATTCCTCAAACCTGCAGCATGTGCCTATTTGTAATGTGTGTTGACGATTGATTGTCTACGATTGTCTATCTGGCGACACCAACTACCGGGAGTCTCCAACAATAATAGCTCAGCTCTCTATATATATATACATACACATTTACATGTACAATACACACACTGCCCAGCTCTTCCAATAGAGTGGGATAACTGAGGGTGGGCGGGCAGAGTAAACTAACAAGTATTAATCTCACTCATCATACCTTCGCCGCGGTGCCATCACAAGCTTCCCCGTTCCCAAGTTTGACTATAGTTTGCCCCTGACTGTGGTACCGGACAACAGTGTCGACCGGCGGCCGGATGCAGTCCCTCAAGGTGGCCGGCCCGGGGGCAGCGCCGTACTGTTCGACATAACTCTCACTGCGCAGGCGCACATTGATGCCTCGGCACCGGAAGAGGAGAATCTCCTTAAACGGAGTCCGGAACTCCCTGTTAAAGCGGGCGTAGATGATTGGGTTGAGGAAGCTGTTTGCGTAGCCCAACCACAAGAAGAGACCATTCAGCCAGTTTGGTATGCACCCGTCAGTACAGAACGGCCGAATAAGGGCCAGGATGAAAAACGGTAGCCAGCAGGCTGTAAACGCCCCCATTATCACCCCTAGTGTTTTCGTCGCCTTTCGCTCCTTCGATGAAGAAATCCGGTTAAGTCGCGACTTTTGCATGAACTTGAAGCGCTTCTGCTCCTTCGGCTTCTTCGGCAGCATTTCGAGCATGCTCTCGTCGCGCTTCTTCGAACCGATGGCACCGTTCGGGCAGTTGTGGTTCTCTTCGCTCGTCTTGCGAATCTGTGTTGGTGGGTCGGAGGAGATGTGGGGCGTGTGCTTGTTCGCCGGTTTCGACTTGGCCTCTGCCTGTGCGATGCGTGATGACACCATGTAGATCCGATAGTAGATGATGATCATCACAGTCAATGGGAGGTAGAAGGCACCAATCGTTGCATAGAACTGGTAGCCCACTGCCTGGCTGACAATGCACATACCAGGCATCGCCTCCGACTTCCACCCAAAGAGGGGCGGTATCGAGATGAGCGCAGATGACAGCCAGACGCAAGTGATCATCAACGCCATGTGCTTCGGTGTGCGCTTCATTGCGTATTGGAACGGGCGCGTGATCACGAAATAACGGTCCACGCTGATCATGCACAGGTTCAGTATGGACGCCGTACACAGCATAACATCAAGCGATGTCCAGGTGTCACAGAACACTTGCCCGAGAACCCACTGCCCGAGTACCTCGTTCGACGCGGCGAACGGCATCACGAGAATGGCAACGAGTAGGTCGGAGACGGCGAGCGACACGATGAGGAGGTTCGACGGTGTGCGCAGTTTGCGCACGATTCCGACAGCCGTGCACACGAGGATGTTGCCCAGAATCGTGCAGATGATGATCACGCCGAGCAGGACCACGATCACGATCGCCTGCCATAGCGAATAGGGTGACTCGAAGTGTGGCCCGCCACTCGACGTGTCATTAATCAGAGTCCCATTCACGTCGACCTCGTCACAGAACGCCAGACTACTGTTGTTGCCGACACCGCCGCCCATACCGGAAGTGCCGCCGACGCCACACAGGCTGCTGTTATACCCCGCTTCCGGTCTCCACGCCGGTGTTGAGGTCGTCATGAAGGCGGCTCCGGCACCGGCGGCCGCGGCGGCAGCTGCCCCAGTCGGGGTCCAGGTAGTCGTCGACAAATTCATCCTTCGTTGCACTACTGCTTATACGTACATGAACACTTCCACTTACTGCGGCTTTGTTCCACAAGTGACTTAGCTTCTTATTTTTTATATCACAACAAAAAAACACCAAAAAAGACCCACAAACACACAAATAAGTGGTTAGATTCTTAGATCACCTCACAGTTTCAGGGGTATTCACCGAGAAGACCCCCCACTGGGTGAGTAAGTAAGTAAGTAACTAAGGTAACCTTAGCCACTTTGATAGGCATAGACTTGTCTCCTGATGATACTTTCCTTCCTGTTTGTATATTCAACCAATATCAATGCGGAACTACACAATATTTGACTGTGCGAATATATCAAATCCAGCTAAGGAGATGTAATCATGAATGAATATCTATATATTATATATATATGGATATGATACTCTTATATGGTTTCAAACAGTGCGGCACCGTCTACACCTCTAACATCCACTCCAGATGTTCCTCCTCATGAGAAACACTGCGGAGTACGCAATGCTGAGCCGGTAGACAATGCTGAGCCGATAGACAATGTTGATCCGGTAGGCAAGGTGCATGCAGTACGGTGTGCTAGTTGTTGTGTACGCAGACACTTGTCTGCATGCCTACACCGATTACTCATAGGTTTGAAAATCTGCGCTGTGATGTTGCTGCTGCTGTTGCTGATGTTGTTGTTGCTGCTGCTCTTGTTGTTGCCGATTAAGAACTCCCAACAATCACGCCACCCTGCTTCCAACCAGCTGAGGTCAGCTCCAAGTTGAGGTGAGTCACGAGAGTGATATAATCCTCGCCGATACCTGTACATTTTTATCCCCTTCGCATTTAATATCAAACCTCCACTTTGCAGAATAAAAACCCTCTCCACCCTCGGTAATCCTTAAAATAACCTCTTGGAATCAAATTCTTTTCCCAACTTTCCTACCTCCCATTTCTTGCGCTTGTCAATCCTCCTTAGCTTCAATTTCTAACACTACCTATCAAGAGCTTCTCAATATGCCCTCGTTCTATCGGTGAATCGTTGCAACAGAGTCTATAGACAACTTGGCTTCTGTCGACACCTTAACCATCTCTTACTGCCACACCGGTCTGTCAGTGGGCTTGTGACGATAATCACTTGCAGTGAGGCCCCCTTTTTTACGAGTCCTTATAACATCATCTAACAGACCCGGTATGCGTGCCTTTGCGTATCGATTACACACCAGGTGCCCACCATGGAAACCCGCCACATCCAGTAAGTACTGTGTATAACAAACAATACAGCAACTTCCTGATAGCACGTTGGTTGTCTCCAAAGCTGTTCTGGGTGAAACCACCTCTTTTGTAGTAGTACTAGTAGTAGTAGCAGCGCTAGTAATACCAGCTGTAGTAGTAGTAGTAACAGCTGTAATAGTAGCAGCTGTAGAAGTAGTAGTAATGATAACAGTGGCTGGGTTTGCTATGGTCGCCAGATACAGAGAGCCTCCCGTGCGATATAACCTTATCCCACAAAGCCTTATCGAGCTCTACATTATTCAATCACTCGGCAAGCTGCTGTATATATAGACCTATATCCGTGTGTGTATATCTGGTGGTAGTGTTACTTTAAATCTCCCACACAAGAAGATGCCGGCACAAGTGTGACGTAAAGAAAACCGATCCTGTTCACTTACTGACGCTCCAACCGCTCACTACTGCACTTCCATACAGATAATGAACAACTTACTGCAATTTAAGGATTTAGGTGGACGGGAAGAAGCGAATAATAAAAAAAGCACTGTCACGGTCTCGCCGCCTCTGCCGCCGGCGTCGCTGTTGTTGCCGCCGCGATGGTATCCATCCAGTCCGTGCGCAGTTCCGTCCCCATCCACAACCTATCAGATCAATCAGCAGAGCCTTGTGGACGGGTGGAGGTAGGGAGAGCAGGGTGGCGATAGCCTAAATTGCAGAAATGCGCATGCGCACAGTGCGCGCACATGCGCGCGCGTGTGTGTGTATATGGGGGGTGGGGGGTGGGGGGTGGGGGGGGGGGGGTGCTTCAATGAAGTGTGTCCACAGATTCACGTAGTTAAGCTGAACTGTTAGTTCTATATCTATAATTGGGTGATTCCACAGAAGCGCAATATCTAATTAATCTGCATGTGTCAAGTTCTCAATGCAGCTCGCCATTAACATGAATATACGTATATATAACGGTGTTCAAGTACTCCAGGTGTTTGCACCGGCGATATCAATAAAGACACCTCCAGTAGAACACATGTGGATCAGATACTAGTGCGGCGGCGTGAAGTATACGTCTATACACCTCACTCCTTATATTGGGTGATTCAACGATGTGTTTACTTCCAATAGCCTGGTACAATCCCAGAAGATGGAAGAGAGCTGCTGGTAATCCCAGTATTATCTCTCCTCCTGTCACTCTTCCTCCTCCTATTAGGGCATCATTATGCTTATCTCAGCAGGATCGGCTGATGATAATAGCATTGATTAGTGCAGATATGTACACATCGCTGTATACATCAATCAAATATCGACTATATCAGGGAGGGAGAGGGTAACTGAGAATCCAGTCATGCATGGCCAGACACAGATGAAGCTACCTACCAACCAGCCAGGTATGCACATCACCAGACACTGGAGGAAGGTGAGTGTGGCTTGCAGCCTTCCAGCAGGTACAGGGGGATAAGCAACAGCTGGAGGTGTGTTGTGGTGCTGTGTTGTGTTGTTCTAGCGACACCACCACCACCACGCCGCCCCCGCCCCACCTCTCCCGGGTAACACCACCAAGGGCCGGGCGGGACTGGGGGTCCTGGAACAAGTGAGGTAGTCCACACGTTGTTGTTATTACCCAGGGGGCATCAGGAGCAAAGTTTCCGTTTGTTCCCTGGTAAATCCATTTATCTTCAGTTCTTCCACTGACTCATTACTAAACCGACGCACGGTGACACTTCACAACACACGGTGACAATTCACATTAAACACTCCTATCGTCCTTCCTCCTCCATCCTGCTTCATTCAGAGTTCAAATGCATTCACATGCAGTCTGGTCAATGCTGAACAACCTATGTTCTCTTCCTATTCTTCGCTCATCTTATTGTCTTCTTCTTGCTGGTATTATCGCTCGCGGGTTGTGTGTTATTTAGTATCTATTAAGAAGTCACAAGTTAACTGACTCCATCTTCGCAGAATCCTCAGCTTCAGTTCCGGCGCACCTTGTACCTGAAAATATATAATTATATATACATGTACATGTGTGTATGTGTGGCACATGGTACCTGCAAGTATATATACATATATATATATATATATGTGTATATGTGTAGCACATCGTATCTGAAAGTATGTATAATACATATATATGTGTATATGTGTAGCACATGGTACCTGCAAGTATATATATATATACATATATCTATGTGTATGTGTAGTACATGGGATCTGCAAGTATATATACATATATCTATGTGTATATGTGTAGCACATGGTACCTGCAAGTATATATATATATACATATATATATATATATATATATATGTGTATATATGTAGCACAAGGTATCTGAAAATATATATAATACATATATATGTGTATATGTATAGCACATGGTACCCGCAAGTATATATAATACATATATATGTGTGCATGTATAGCACATGGTACCTGCAAGTATATATATACAGATATATATGTGTATATCTGTAGCACATGGTACCTGCAAGGCTATATAATACATATATATGTATGTGTAGCACATGGTACCCGCAAGTATATATACTACATACATATGTGTGTATGTGTAGCACATGGTACCCGCAAGTATATATAATACATACATATGTGTGTATGTGTAGCACATGGTACCCGCAAGTATATATAATACATACATATGTGTGTATGTGTAGACATGACCAAAACATATGTGTGTATGTGTAGCACATGGTACCCGCAAGTATATATAATACATACATATGTGTGTATGTGTAGCACATGGTACCTGCAAGTATATATAATAGATACGTGTGTGTGTATGTGTAGAACATGGTACCTGCAAGTATATATAATAGATACATGTGTGTGTATGTGTAGAACATGGTACCTGCAAGTATATATAATAGATACATGTGTGTGTATGTGTAGAACATGGTACCTGCAAGTATATATAATAGATAGATGTGTGTGTATGTGTAGCACATGGTACCTGCAAGTATATATAATAGATACATGTGTGTGTATGTGTAGCATATGGTACCTGCAAGTATATATAATACATATATATGTGTCTATGTGTGGCACCGGTCCCTGAAAGTATCGATATATATATATATGAAGAGTTCATGTGCAAAACCCTGTAAATGCCAATACAAAAATTGACGTAAATCTTTTAAAATTTACCTGAAAGTAGTTTTAATTCCCTCTAATGCTACATTGGTTATGAAGAACTGCTTATGGAGCAATGAACAAACAATAGGAACATACCAAAATTACTTCTTTGAAGGTGCGATTTCAATGTTTATCTCAATTTTTGGAATGGCGTTTACAGGGTTTTGCACCTGAACTCTTCATATATATATATATATATATATATATAAATATATATATATATATATGCTCTATAATCTATTATGGGAATATAAACAAGGAACTAGCATTTATCAGTTCCCTTCTCTATATTATAATTTTTATCTATTATCCTACTGTCACATAAAGTTAGTTCAGGCTGATGTGTGAATATGGGAATATGTAGATATTTGTATGATCACTGAGAGATTCCTATACCTTTCTTCGGAAGGATTTCCACCCAAACACCGCCTAAACAACACCGGCAACACCTCTCCAGTATGTTCTACACTGCACTCCCCGGGTGTATGGCATGGCACACAACAATAGCGGTCATTTCCAGTCCCAGCCCCCCTTCTCACCACACCGCGCCACAATACACACGGCGGCGACCCGTGCGGTATGCGGCCCGGTGTCGGGCCGGTGTCGGGCGGGCGGGAGAGCCCTCTTGTACCTCCGGGGGCCAGGCGCCTCCGGGAAGGCCTCCGTACATCGGCCTCTCCTGCTTCTCCAGCGGCCGCCGACACCGCCGCACCCGCCGCCGACGCCGCCGCCGCCGCTCCCTCCTCCTCCCGTGAGTCAGCTCCTTCCTTCTCCCCTCCCTTCCTCCATTCCTTCCTTCCCTCCTGCTAGCGGAGCGGGTCACAGTCCGGTGCAGGCAGGCCACTACTACTACTCACCTACTGGAGGAGGTGCCCGAAGCCGGCCGGCTGGCAGAGAGAGAGATGGAGAGAGAGGCAAGGCAGACCAGGCCGTGTGATGTACCGACACAGAAACCGACTCCGGCGGGCGTAAAGTTGGTTAAGCCTACTCCAGGGTGTGCCCGGCTACAGGAGTAGTGGTGATATGTAGTAGGTAACGCGTGGAGGTGTAGTAGGTAGGTGGCGTTACTGTGTGTGTGGGGGTGTGTGTGGGGGTGTGTGGGTGCTGGGTGCATAGGTGGGTGGATGGGTGTGGGTGTATATCTAGATATATATATATATATGCGCGTCGGGCTGGGGGTGGGAGGGGTGGATATGGGCGGTGTGGTGTGGCGTAGCCATGTAGTTCGCCTCGCTTCCACCAGGTGGGGTCTGGGGGTGGGAGTTGGGGGGGGGGGGAGGGGGTGGCGGCGCCGCTAGGTGGAGCCACTGCCGCTGCCCAGGAGGCGTGCTGCGGCGGAGTCTTACGATGGCGAGCGTGGGAGACGGCCAAGTTGCACCAAGGAATAGGTCGGGGGCTGGTTCCCTGAGCTGGCTGGTCTACCTGCCTACCTACCTGTCTACCTGCCTGCCTATCTACCTGCATGTCTACCTGCTCACCTGCCTGTCAGTCGCTGCTATGCCTATCTATCCCCCCTCCGGGGTCGATGTGCCTTAAACGGCAAAGCAGGGCCACCTGTGGTTGGTCAGTGAACCGCTCCTTTGTATCTGGTGTGTCAGTTCTATGAGTATGAATAGTGTTTGCTTAGTTTGTGTATGTGTTTATTGCCTCAGTTTGTATTGGCTTACTCTACGCAATCATGCATATACAATTCATGTGATGTATACGGAATTATGCTAGTGTAATGTGCTTGATCTTGAATGTATATTGCCTCACTTGTTATTGGCTTACTCTACACAATTATGCATATACATATAATCTGATGTATAATGAATTACGTTGGCGTAATGTGTTTGATTTTGAGTGTGCTTTGCCTTTAGGTTTTATTGGTTTATGTACAAGCTTGCATACATATATAATATGACGTATTAGGGCATATGCTAGTATGTGGTGTTCTCTGTGGCGGAGGAGTGGTTAGAGTGTCTGACTTTTTTCTAGGTCGGACTCCTAATCTGAAGGTCGGTGGTTCGATTCCCCATGCCCCCATCTCTGCCAATTTGGATTTCCACCGCTGTGTATAACTTACAGCGTCATCAAAGGCCGTTTGCTCTCATACCATGTCTATGTGGTGTGGGAGGTTAAAAATCCCTTGGGTCGGTAAAAGTGTAGGCTCGGGCTTTCTATCGACAAACTGTCTAATGGTGAAAACAAACCTATTCAGATTTATACTGCCATGATAGGCAGTATAAATCTTTAAAAAAAAAAAAAAAAAAAATGTATTAGGTGTTGTGTGTATTGCGTCAGTCTGTATTGGCTTATTCAAGACAATCATGCACAAACAAATAATGTGATATATACTGAATTATGTCAGCGTAATTGGTTTTTAATTGTGTGTGTCTTGCCTCGGTTTGTATTGGTCTATTCCATGCAAGTAGCAATGCAAATTATAATCTGATGTATAACGAATTATGCTAGTATAATGTGTTTGACTCTGGGTGTGTGAATTGCCTCAGATTTTAGTGGCTTATTCTAGGCATGTGATACATAATTACTTATGCACAAATCCGCTATTTCTAAATACCTTTCCAGGGGGGTATTCTAGTACGTCTGATTAGATTTGGGTTGAGATGTGTGCGCATATGCGCGGGTGCGCGCGTGTGCTTGTGCGTGCTTGTGCGTGTGTGTGCGCGTGTGTGAGCGTATCGGTAGGTAGTTTCTTGTAAACAAGCAATATACAAACTCAGCAAGAGATCACACTTAGGTCAAACTGTATTCTGACCAGCGCCTACAGTGCTAATCACCACAACTACCTCCGACACACACACACACTCCCTCCTTCTCTCCTGGCGCTACCTAGCTATGGATGAACTAAAAAAACAACAGACTCCTGGATGGACTAAAGCTCAATGTCGCACTGACTCCTCCTGGTGTCCTGCGACAGTGCAATGCTTCTCCAGGGCAGTAAGCCTGCACTTTCTTTGTTTTCCTCCTTCAGGTGATATATAGACACACCCACCCTCACACGCCAAACAGCGCAACACCTTCGCTCTTCTTCTTCTTCTTCTTCTTCTTTTTCTTTTCCTTCTCCAGCAGCCTTGCCCTTTCGCCAGACGCGGCGTATATACACATCCAGGTGGGCACTAGGAGGAGCGGGAGGAGGCTGCTAGGTTATTGTTGGTCACTATGGCGATTAACCGTTGCTTTCTTGTCGGGGTGAATGCGAAGGGTGGTTGTGGGTGTGTGTGTGTGTGTGTGGGTGGAGTAATTAACTAACACTGTGGGGTCACTGAGTATACTCACCGTGTGCACTCTCTTCGTACTCAATGTGCGTACACAATGTGCGTACACAATGTGCGGCACACTGTGTGTACACGTTCCTTTATCAGTATATACTACAATGGTGTGCTCTGCAAGTCCTGTTTAATATATATATATATATATATCTATACATATATATATATATACCAATCTCAAACACCATTTTATTGTACACATAATAGAGTTACACGAATATTGTTCCGGATTGTCAACACTGACACTAGTTCTTATCTCCTTGGGCTACGAATGACATTCGCAGGAATTATAGCGGTGATGCAAATGTAACCTCATCCAGTGCGTTATGGTTCATTGGACATGTCTGACTGGCGATTGTTAGTTATTGCGATGGATACCCAAACACACCGCTATCAACAAAGTTAACTGAACTGAACTATGCCTATCCTGGCCTCTAACCTATCCCCGCTGTGCCACCTCCTCCTCATTCCTCTAGAGGTGTCAATGATGTCGCTCTTCATACACAACCTATAAGCTGGTGTACTTCAAGGAGGTCCACGCGAAGGAGTTCCCCAGTGTGGTACGGGAAGCCACCGCTAGAGGCTGGGGTGGTGGGAGAGAGTCAGTCCAGTCAGTCACTGAGGGAGCCAGTCAGAGAGCCAGCCAAAGGAGTCACTACGCCGACTTCCTCCCGGGACCGACAGAGCAGCGCTGCCGGCGGAGCTGGTGTTGACGCCTCCCGGTCTCCTGCACTTGACGGCCGGGTGAAGATGTTTAAGAAGGGTAGCTCCCCAAGAGGCGGTAGTAGTATCTGTAGTGACGACTAGTAGTTGTCGTAGTAGTATAAGACCTGACACTTTGAAGCGGGGCCTGCTGCCACTTCCTCCGCCTTCCTCCGCCTCCTCCTTTACCGTTCCTCCTGCTCCCACGGCGGCCCGTGGGGTACTGCTGACCCGGAGACCCGCTCCAGGTGGTGGTCGGTTCGGTGGTGCTGGAGGCGGTGCTGGTGGTCGCAGAGGTGGTGATAATGTTGGCTGCTGTGGTGGTGGTGGTGATGGGTGTCGTAGTGGTATTGGTAGTAGTAAGGTGTAATAGGTTCCTCCTTTGGGTAGGCCCTATTCAGAGTGTCCTCCCGGTGCCGAGTCTCCTGTGGTTGGGTGTGGCTGTCCGCGATGATAGCTAGTCTGGTGGTGTTGATTGACTCACAGACTAGGATCATCGTTGTGACACAATGCAGTTAGTTAGTTAATCACCCAAACACTGCGACACCACAGGCAGCCTACCGGTTCTTGCTACAGAATCACTGGCTTGCGTATGAATGACTAGACCGCCAGACATGTATTATTTCCACTCATATCCCCAGCTGAAAATGTGTTGCTAGTCAACACATGTATATATCTATATCTCTCTAAATCAACATATATATCCCTGGGAGTCAACACATATATTTCTAGATCACTAGGAGTCAACATATATATATATATATATATATATGTATCCCTGGTGCACACAATACACAATACACTCTCCACAGATCACAGCCTCCACCAGGTATAATAACTACTGACTGGCAGCTACAACCGGAAGTAACTGCCGCAAGACCGGAAGTCGGTGGGTCAGCTACGATGAACCATGACGGTACACAACAACAAAACACAAACACACACACCTACTCCTCCTCCTCGTGGTGCTTGGCGAGTTGTCGTGGTTTTCCATCTCCTCCTGCTCCTCCTTCTCCTCCTATTCTTCTGCCGGGTGCTTGGCGAGTTGCCGGGGTGCTCCACCTCCTACGCCGCCGACGCTTCATCTCATCCACTGCCGGCCTCCCGGCGTGTCTCTCCCGGCGCGCCGCCACGCCGCCCCGCTCCGGCGATCCCTGCCGAGTCTCTGCGAGCTGCTCGCGACGACAGCGGCCGCTGTGGCGCTATTGGCACCACTGTCGCTAGTGACGCTGCAGCGCTGCGGCCCTGTGCCGGTGGTGTTTCCCTCCTTCCCCTCCCTCTCCCCCTTCCCCGCTCCCTCTCCCTCTCCCTCGGTGTCGGTGTCGATGGGAACCAGCCGCACAGCGCACACCCCTCCGAACCTGCTGCTCGCTGACTGTCGCCAGCGCCGTTCAGCGATAATGCTGACGACTCTGCGTCGCTGATAGCATCGGGTAGTGCGTTGGGTAGGTAGGCAGGCAGTAGTAGTAGTAGTACGCCGCTAGTCAGACTGGCACCGCGGCCGGGAGCTAAAGGGTCAGTGAGAGCAGAATGGGGGCAGGCCGGGTGTAATGGGAGTAGCTCAGGGGAGACAGATTGGACATTTGTTGACGTTGCCGAAACGGTCCTCAGTTGTTCAGTGTAATAGGGAGTGTTTCATCATCGATCAGAAAGTCCACGAGTAAGCGACTCAATGAGGGAGACGGCTTGCACTCACTATTCTGCAGGCACTCAATGTATTATATTATAATATATATATATATTGATTGATTGATTGAGGCAGTTTGTGCTCAATTGCAGTGTGCAGCTTTGTGTATAAATATACTTATATATCTATAATTGTGCCCGATCAGTTAGGCCGTCTTGCATTGCAGTGATGATTGATTTATGGTTGCTTTACGCCGTGTCAGCAGCATAGTGCCGGTCTCTGTAATGCTTTGGTTGGATAGAGTATTAGAAGCAGTTCCTTTTATCAAGTGTGTGTAAATAAGAGGGGTTGTAGTGGGGATTGAGGGGTGTCATTCTTCTCCTCTCCACCACAGAGTTCTCCCTATGAATCTATATTGAATGACTATCCATTCCCTGCATTGCAGTGCATACCTATATGGTGCATATATGCTTTATCTAGACACACTTCTAAATCCAGGTGTGGAGTGACCTACCCAATGGGCCGCTACTTGCTTCACACCCTTACCATTGGCAGCTCACTCATCCACCCACACACACCCACACACCCATGAACATGCCCACTCTCAGTGCTTCCTCCCTAACAGCTCAGCGTGCCTTCATTCAGATTCAGACCCCACACCAGCACCGCGCCCTGCCCCGCTTTTGCCAGGCTCCAGATGAACTATGGGATGCGGGTGGGTGGAGGGTGGGGGTATGGTGGTGGTGGTGGGTTAAGACTGGGGGGGGGGGAGGTATTGACCGCTGATGTCGCTGCAGGTAACCGGGAGTAGTGGCTGACTAACTGGCCGGCTTGGCTGGCTGGCTTGGCTGGCTGGCTTGGCTGGCTGGCTTGGCTGGCTGGCTTGGCTGACTGGCTTGGCTGGTTGGTTGGTCGGTTTGGTGGTTGGCTTGCTTGGTTTTGTATAGCCTGCGGGCATTAACCTTGGTGCTGGCAGCACTCATAGAAAATGTCTTCTACTTTACTCCCTTCTCCTCTCCTGTCCTCTATTCCCTCTCTTATCCTCTTCTCTCCTCTTCCCCTCCCCTCCCCTCCTGTCTCTTCTCCTCCCCTCTCTTCTCCTCCCCTCTTTTCTCCTCCCCTCCCCTCCTCTCCTCACCTCTCCTCTCCTCCCCTCTCTTCTCCTCTCTTCTCTTCCCCTCTCTTCTCTTCCCCTCTCTTCTGCTCCCCTCCTCTCCTCTCCTCACCTCTGGTCTCTTCCCCTCCCCTCCTATCTATTCTCCTCCCCTCTCTTCACCTCTCCTCCCCTCTCCTCCCCTCTACTCCCCTCTATTCTCCTCTCCTCTCTTCTCTTCTCCTCCTCTCCTCTCCTTTCCTCTCCTCACCTCTCCTCCCTTCTCTTCACCTCTCTTCTCCTTCCCTCTCTTCTCTTTTACTCTCCTCTCCCTCTCTCCCTGGCGCGCGTGTAAGTCCGATTACGCGTCCGATTGCGCGTGCGAATGCGCCTACGCCCGGATGTCCGTGGGCACGTCCCACCGCGCGTGCGTGTGCCGCAGTAGGGTGGCGCTGGGTGCGTGGGTGGGCGACTGACGGGTGGGTTATCCGCAGCAGCTGATGGAGATCATTGGGGCCGGCTTAGTGGCGATAATCTCCCGGCGGCAGCGTGAGTTACGTCGATGGAGCAGCGGCCGTAATCTGCGCAGCGGAGAGATGAAAGGGTGGATATTAATGCGCAGCACATGGCGAGATTTAACTTTAAGCAATTCATAGGCACAGCGGTGATCATATAATGTATTATGTGAATGTAAGCAAGGAAGTATTGTATAATATGTCTACTAATACAATCTGAGTTACTTTGTCATCAGAGTTGAGTGGTACCCATTGCCTTATTTATCCCCCACGAGGAAATGCCCCACATACATATATATATGTACATATGTATTTAATCTTACCCATCATATAATACATTACATACTTACACATAATACATTCACACACATCTATATTATATATATATATATATATATATTTATAATATATATATTATATATATATTATATTTATATTATATGTATTATATATATATATTATATATATTATATATATATATTATATATATTATATATATATATTATAATAATTATATATATATATTAAGAGTTCAGGAGCAACACCCTATGAATGCCAATCCAAAATCTAATTAAAATGACAGATTTGTACATGAAGGTTAGTTGACTTTTCACCAATTCCACTTTCATTCAATCATTGTGATGTAATGACTATACAGCAATGAACAAACAATAGGAATTTAAACAAAATAAACCGATTTAGATATATGCATATGTATATCATATATATATATAAATCATACATTGCGTGAATATATGTTATATTCTTTGTCGTGCTTCTGGAATCTTCTTTAAACATTTTCGGGGGAAATGCTGCATTGAAATATTGATGTTTAGATCTATACATATATATTTAATCTATATGAGTATAGATTTATATATATATATATATATATAAATCAATAGTATTATGCATTGGTGAATATATATTTTATGGTAGCATGCTACTGGAATTTTCATTGAACATATTCTTTGTTAAACTATCATAATATATAAATTCCCGATCTCTGACTATATTCAGAGACCATCTATATATCTACCTTCTCTGCTATAATCTGAACTAGTTCATGGTCCCCTTTCAAAATAGTGCACCATCTGCTGACATCCATCTGTACCATTATGCAGTAAACCGTATAGTTTGTGCTACCTAATGGCCAAGTTAACACCATTCACGGTCACGTGACTCAAAATGGATGCCACTCGGGCTCCTAGGACCAAAGTTGGTAAAATCCATCGAAATTAATATGAAACGTCTAAGCTAGGCACAGCAATATCATCATCATCATGCTGTCGGTCGCGATGTGACAAAGACTGCTTTCATTATTTGACTGCAGCTCTCCATTTAGCTCTCTGCTGTGAGAGTTGCATCCATGAGTCGGTCTTAATGTCTCTCAGCTTCAGGTTTCTCTTGATGGTATCCTTGAACCAGAGACGAGGGCGCCCTCTCTTTATGTAACCAGAAGACAGTTGTGAATAGAGGATCTGCTTTGGTAGCCTGTCTGATGACATCCTCATGAGGTGTCCAGTCCACCGGAGATTCTTTTTGATCAGAAGATCTTCCATAGAGGGCAGCCCCATCCGTTCGAGTATTTCCTTATTTGTACAGCAACACCATACTATTATAAGTATTAACAACCCATACATGGCAAAACATCAGTGGAGTAGACAAGGTATGTTCGCAGCACAAATTAACAGAGGATTAGTGATCAGAACGACCCTAAAAGTAAAACTAAATCACCGTTTGATATTATGAATAGATTCTACTAACAAATGGGCATATTGAATTTCAAACCTTCACTGCCAGGCTGATGAATTTATAAGACCACATAATGCTGACGGCAAGCAATGTGTAGTAATCAATGAGACGCATGGAAGCATAACAGACCGACGCAGATTATTCTAGCCCCCCCCCCCCAGGTTGCCATCTATGACGCAATATATGAAGAGTTCAGGCGCAAAACCAAGTGTAATGCCAATCCAAAAATGTAGTTTAGATAACAGAGTTTTACTTGAAAATAATGTTAATTCTCAATAATTCCACTTTTCATATGATCCTATGGTTATGGAGCAATGAACAAAAGGGTAGGAATATAAACAAAATACAAATTTGACGGCTTGATTCCAATGCTTATGTCCATTTTTAGATTGTCATTTACATGTTTTTGCGCCTGAACTCTTCAATTATTCAGGACACAATTAGAACTTCATTGACAGCGCGGGAAAACTAAATTACTTACTTAAAATTTGCATAGTCGGATAGTTTTGAGTTTACTTCATTTTCTGAGATATATAAATTAGGATAATCACTATAATCACCCTGATAATCTAACTTACTTTAGTTGAAGTAACTCTGATTTCAAATGGCTAACTTTGGAGACTTTTGAAGTGCGAAGATACCAATTTAATTTTGGCAAGCTCGCCAAAACTCTGACACCATAGGCTTCTGTATGAACAGATTCTATTAAATTGCCTCAGCGTTCCTTTCTATATTGCGAGAAATGTTTAATAAGTGCACCAGTATTTAATGTATAATATTTAATGTATCATATTTAATGTATACTATTTAATGTATAATATTTAATGTATAATATTTAATAATTAATGTATACTATTTAATATATAATATTTAATGTATACTATTTAATCTAGAATGTTTAATTTAGAATGTTTGGTTTTGAAAATTTGAGGTTTTCATCGGATTATGCAGCTTTAACGTTGCATAGTCAAATATTGTTGTGTTTATCTAATTTTCTTAGATCAATAGATTAGATTAATCGCTATAATCTACTTTAGTTTAGTTTGGAATAACTTTGATTTCAAATCACCAATTGATCAGGAGATACTCAAAGTAAAAGCATGCACAATCACCATTAGAATGCTTCCCGAAACTGTGATCTCAAACTCAAAGGCTTCAACAGGTTCTATTAAATTGACTTAGTATGGCCTTCTCTGCAGGAACAGATTCTTGACAAGTGCATCACATCTAAGTTGGATCTGTAGGTTAAACATTAGATCAATGTTTTGTTTTGTAAATGTGACGATGTTATGGGACCATAGAAGTTGATATTTTCCACCCACTTTTTTTTTTTTAGAAATAAAAGCCAAGACTCAACAGGAAAACTACAAAAACAACATATTAACTATATATCTGCGAACTACCCTATAGAAAACGTGTTCATGGACATAATCACATCAATTTGTGATCTATTTTGCGAAATACATTGTTCAAAAACTGATCTGCAATACGCCATTATAATTGATGAATTCATGTCAAGGAAAACAACTTAAAAGTCAAATAAAGAGAATTCAGTGGCCGCCATCTTTTTTTTTTTGCATTCTCTCCAAATTCCTCAACACTATGCAAATAGAGATAACGACTGCACACTGGAACCAGCGATTCCACAGCTTGTTCATAGTTCATGCATACCATTGCAGTTTTTGCTGGGATTCAGACATAGTTGTCATTCACCCCTGCTTAAGGCCCTGTCACACTACAATGTAACAACGTCAGCATAGGGAGAACGTGAAAAACGTTGAACTTCTCGGCGTAGTATGCAAATTTGGGCACAAGTTGAATGTGGATGCAGCATAGTTGATGAGAGCGTAACGTCGGTAAAGTATAGTGATAGCGTCAGTCAATGAGAGAGGACAACGTCATTATGCTCATGGAACGTTATGTACGTTATTCCATCGCCAGAACTACGTTACGTGACGTTACATATGTCATAACAGGGTGGAGAAACGCTGAATGTATGTTGGACGCACGTTCGGTGTATGTTCTCCTGATATTCCCATTACGCCGCATGGATGTTTCCACCAGCTTTAATGTGGGTCAACGTAGTGGAACGTAGTGGAACATAGTGAGCAGCATTTGACTAACGTCCGTCTAACATCATTGACATTCGCCAAACGTGTACAGAACGTATGGCGAACGTAAACCCTTACGTTCGAGTTACGTCAAAAGTTTTGAACAGGTTCAAAACCTTGATGCGCGCCGACGTAACACGATGTAACGTGACGTAGCTCGACGTCAGTCTAACGCCATCCTGACGTCATCATAATGTAGCCCAACGTACATCAACGTAATGATGAAACATGAGCACATCAGACTTATGTTGGCTCGTTACGTAGTAGTGTGACAGGGGTATAAGGAGTGAATTTGTACCTACACTTATCTCTGATAAGAGCTACGAACACAGAAAAGCAACGGGAAACCATACGGGATTGCCGAATGAGTTAGAGCGTCCATCTCCCGTGTTGGTACATCATGTGATCGTGGGTTCGAATCCTGGTCGAGTCGACCCGTCTTCCTCATTCCACTGCTGCTTGCCCTATCCTAGTAATGTCAAGTGTCTGGCGAGGAAGCGACAAGTATCAATTTTCAAGTCATTGGTTTGACTCGACCAGGATTCGAACCCACGATCTCACGATATACCAACATGGGAGACGGACGCTCTAACTCATTCGGCCATCCAGTGTGGTTAAGTAGTAGTAATTTGTAGAAAATACATAGAATTATCTTATTTTGTTATGGCAGTCTTACATCTTCGATGTCTGAGAAGCGCAGGCATGCCGTGTGAGAGATCAGGAGTTTGATTCCCGGTTGAGTCAAAGCAATGACTTACAAAATTGAGACTTGTCGCTTCCTAACATTTTGCTCTGCATTACTAGGATAGGGCAAGGGCTGGCTAGTTCACTGTCAGGGTAGTGTGACTGAGTGGGATATTGGGTCAATGTACCGGCGGCCGGATTTCCCAGTGGGGCAGCACTATAAGGTCACCATGAGTGTACACTATCACATGTCAGTACCCATCCTCATATGAGCTGATATGTTGCCAGGACATAAAACTCCAACAACCAACAAAGTCGATGTCTTAGAAACGACACATAATTGCAAATTTACCAAGGTTGCAGAATCCACAAAATCTCACCAGTCTTTCATCCCAGCTCGAGATCTTATATCGTCACTGTGGCTAATTAAGAAATGCGCTCCAGCAAGTTGAGATGCTAAAGGCAACTTGGATCACTGGTGATGAGTTCAATTCCCGCCAATTAAGCAGCATCCCATAAGTAGTATATCATGACTAAGTATACCAGGTAATTACATAATATTCCCTTTCTAAGCTCTGATTACGTCATGTTCTGTATAATCACTAACAATGCACAACTTCCATATGTTAGTGCTGGCTGCATAATACATAGTATTCTGCCAAGCTGCCGACAAGAGAAACTTGGTTCTTGCAATGGAGGGAAAAAGAAAATCCCTGCTGGCAGAATCTTGGTTCTTGCAATGGTGGGAAAATCCCTGCTGGCAGTGGCTCACTGAACCTGTTAGCGCTAACTCGAGAAGTTACTTTCTTAGCCAACAGGTCAATGGGATCTTCTTTCTATCCCACTGGACCCTTTTACAACTGGGTGTGGTCTTTAATTAGATTGGTTAGCGCTATCTAGGAGAGTTGATGGCATTACACGGTAATGTTTCTATGTAAATTCCCAGTATAACCACTCACGATATACTACTTCTATATGTTAGGGATGGCTGCACAAGATGTGTGCCCAGTTGACAATGATAGAATTTTGGTTTTTGCAATGGTGGGAAAATCCCCTTTGGCAGTGTGTCACTGAACCTGTTAGCACTGACTTGAGAAGTTACTTTCTTAGCCAACAGGTCAATGGGATCTTCTTTCTATCCCGGTGGAGTCTTTTACAACTGGGTGTGGTCGTTAATTAGATTGGTTAGCGCTAATTAGGAGAGTTGATGGCATTACATGGTCATGTTTCTATGTAAATTCCCAGTATAACCACTCACGATATACTACTTCTATATGTTAGGGATGGCTGCACAAGATATGTGCCCAGTTGACAATGATAGAATTTAGGTTTTTGCAATGGTGGGAAAATCCCTTGTGGCAGTGTGTCACTGAACCTGTTAGCGCTAACTCGAGAAGTTACTTTCTTAGCCAACAGGTCAATGGGATCTTCTTTCTATCCCGGTGGACCCTTTTACAACTGGGTGTAGTCTTTAATTAGAGTGGTTAGCGCTAACTAGGAGAGTTGATGGCATTACACGGTAATGTTTCTATGTAAATTCCCAGTATAACCACTCACGATATACTACTTCTATATGTTAGGGATGGCTGCACAAGACGTGTGCCTGGTTGACAATGATAGAATCTTGGTTTTTGCAATGGTGGGAAAATCCCTGTGGCAGTGTGTCGCTGAACCTGTTAGCGCTAACACAAGAAGTTACTTTCTTAGCCGACAGATATTCTTTCTATCCAGGTAGACCCTTTTACCAATGGGTGTGGTAATCAACTAGATCTGTTAGCGCTAACTAAGACATGTACTTCCCAGGTCGACAGCAGTACACAACCTTGCTTTTATGTAAATGTCCCACAATAACAGAGCATTGAATCTGCTGACATAAGTGCCAAGTAGATATGAGTGTGAGGAGGGAGATCTCCCTAATGCTTGATTGAGTGATTGGTGGTTACTTTATGCCGTGTCAGCAGCATAGGCCATATTCACGGTCAGTCTCCCTAATGCACAACTTGGGAATAGGGAGAGATAGCATGGCTAAATCGGAGAGGGTGTGGGACAGGGGCAGTCTTCCCCTATCCCAACAGGGATCTGGGGGGTCCCCTCTCCTTGGAAATTGAGAAAAAAAAGCGATACAAAACGGTGGTTTCTCATGCATTTTGATGAAAAATGTTGGTACAAATTTAAACAAACAAAAACAGAAAAAAAACAAAAAACGAATTGATTCTTTGCAGGGGAATTACAAATGAAAAGCGGTAAAGGGCGAGATTGAGGTTATTTTGTTTAATTGTAAGGAGTACTTTGTTATATTCTCGGGAAATCTCCCACCAAATCAGTAGCCTGGGTACCCCTGCGCTCGAGGTAACTGGCCAAACTCCACTGTTATCTGAGAGTACAAAATGGCTCTAGTTACGCCCGCAGCACTGTCCCTGTGACAGGGCTGATAATCAACCTGTTAGAGAAAGTGTCACATAGATGGGTTATAGAAATAACCACATGGTTTTGTATCTAAGATACTAGACATTTTGTTCAAACACTCATCTGTCATCACCCACTGCTTTTTGGGTGATTAATTGATGAATTATAGGTAGAGCAATATAATTAACAATTTGGAATCAGGTTCATGTGGCTACCATCTTATTTCTGTTTCTTTGCATTCACTTCCAATTTCTCAACTCTGTGTCGAAATAGATTAAACACTGCATGCTGGAACCACCACTTCCATATGTAATTCTCATTGAAACAGTCTTTGAATATGTTATCTAAAGAGGGTCTTGAGTCTAGCTCCCACAAGTCACATAGCTTGATGGCATCATGGTAACCTGGGAAGAGAGGACACCTGTATATCGATTGGCACTAACTCGGCAAGTTAATTGTGGTTAGAGCGTCTGACTTTTTTCTAGGTCAGACTCCTAATCTGAGGGTCGGCGGTTCGATTCCCCGTGCCCCCAGCTCTGCCAATTTGGATTTCCACCGCTGTGTATAACTAACAGCCTTCATCAAAGGCCGGTTGCTCTCATACCATGTCTATGTGGTGTGGGAGGTTAAAAACCCCTTGGGTCAGTAAAAGTGTAGGCTCGGGCTTTCTATCGACCAGCAGTGCAATGAGGAAGACCAGTCGTCTATGACTGAAATTTCGCCTGCTTAAACAACTAATGGACCAAAACAAATACAAAATAAATAATTTGCTGAAGCATGATCTTGGTTCAGTTATAGTGGGGTTCTTTCCGAGCACTGCTATGTTTCTTAGCTCTATCTAGGTAAGGTACTTTGCTGAACTGATAGTAAAATATGACCTTGGTTCAGTTATAGTGGCTGCTTGTTCCTCCTTGAGAAGCACTACTATATTTATTAGCTCTATCTAGGTAATGTACTTTGCTGAATTGATAGTAAAATATGACCTTGGTTCAGTAATAGTCGATGCTTGTTCCTCCTAGTGGATCACTGCTATATTTCTTAGCACTATCTAGATAAACTACTTTGCTGAATTGATAGTAAAACCTGATCTTGGTTCAGCAGTCATGGGGGGGGGGGGCTCTCCCGTCCATAATTGCAACACTGTATCTGCTTGTTAACAGTATGGTTGTGTGTTTGTTGGTTTTTCTTTGTCCTAGCAACATCAAAGGTCATATCAAGACAGGCCTCGAGTTGTTACAATGCACAATCTTGGGATCCAGGCCACTGCGACCATGACCTTATTTCCCAGACAGTCACATTATCCGGACACAGAGGTAACTATAAACTAGTCCTTGACATATACTCTTGATGCCACGTGCCATGCTAGGAAGCGACAAGTATCAATTTTGTAAGTCATCTGTTTGACTCTGCTGTGATTCGAACTCACAACCTTCTGGATGGGAAGCCTGCACTCTTACCCATTCAGTCACCACGTCTGGGGTTAGTTAACAGTAGGTATGAGAAAAACAAATGACAAATTCAGCGCAAAATCCTGTAAACGCCAATCCACAGATTCAATTAATATAAAAAATATTTTACGCAAAGGTAATTTTAATTCTCTTTAATTCCATTTTGCTTGCATTCAAATGGTTATGGAGCAATGAACACAAAAAAGAGGAATGTGAAAAATTTACCTTTTGAGGCTTTGACTCCAATGATTATCTCAATTTTTGGATTGACATCTCTGCGGTTTTGCGCTTGAACTCCTCAAATAGTAGGATCGGATCTGATTTCCATGCCACCAGGCACTTTCACCACCCTGTGGTTTACATCCCGGTCTGTACGGCTAGCCCTAACCCTGCACACTGAGCCTGGATTACAAACAGACCAATGAGCCTCTGTTACCCTTAACACATCGAGCTAATCGCTGAACTGCTAGTATAACGAAGACCGGGTTCTCGAGTGGCAGCCGGCGCGTCCCCCCTCCCCCTTCACACCCCCCCCCCCCTCCCCGCCGACCCATTGGCACACACCGCCGGTTCAGGAAGCTGCTCAGGACCTGCTCTGGACCTGCTCTGGACCTGCTCTGGAATTGCTCGGCAGCTGCTCCGGAGCCGCTCGGGAACTGCTTGGGAGCCACTCGGGAGCTGCTCGGGAGCTGCTCGCGAGCTGCTCGGGAGCTCCGGTCGAGACACTCCGGCCATTGCTCATCTTCCGACAACATTTGCCGCTAGAGGGCCTGGGCTGGGGTGGGAGACGGGGTGGAAGCAGGGGCAGAGTACAGGATCACTCACACCGACGCTACACACAGGCTTCCCGCTCTCTGCCCTCCCCCGACGGGACCTCAGCACTCTATCACGCCTTTCCTCCGCTGCTCCTTTCCCTCCCCCTCCCTTATCCCTCCGTTTACCCCCCCCCCCCCCCCCCACTGGAGCGCTGTACTATAACACGCCTGTTCTCTCCTCCTCCCTCCCCTGCCCCTCACTTCCTCACAATAAATCTCCAGTATAACCCGACTATCCACCTCCCTCCCTCCCCTCCCTCCCCTCCCTCCCCTCCCTCCCGTCCCTCCCCTCCCTGCCCTCCCTCCCCACACCCTTCTCCCCCACTGAAGCTCTGTACTATAACACATAACCCGCCTCTTCTCTCTTGCACCTTCTTTTTCCCCTCACTTCCTCACAGTGAATCTCTACTATCAACCCGCCTATCTGCCACACCCTCCCTCCCCTCCCCCACCACTCGCCCCCCCCCCCCCCCCCCACTGTACCTGCGCACAATAGCCCGGCTCTCCTCCCCATCCACCATCCCCTCCTAACCCTCCCTTATTTCCCCCTCCACGCCCCCACACGGGCATCTGTACACCTCTCCTCCTCCTCCTCCTGCCTTCCCCTCTCCTTCTCTCCCCGCATACTGAACTATCACATGTATTTTCCCCCCCCCCCCCTCCTCCCCATCCTCCTCCCTTTTCCCCTCCCAATATGAGACCTCCGTACCAAAACTCGCCTCTTCCCCCGTCCCCTCCCTATTTTCCATCCCTACTCCACTCCCCGCTGCACCCCTCCCTCCCTCCTTTCCACCCACCCACACACCAACAACCATGAACCCTCCCAACTGCTTCGACCCCATCAGCACTCAACCCCTGCATGCCTCCATCAAACAATCATAGCTTCTTTCTCCTCTCCTGGGGCAAATTACTGCCACACAAAAATACCAGAACGAGTGTAACCCACAGATGGCCCTAATGGAGCATTCAGCAAACAGCAAATGTAGCCAAATCCAGTCATTCATGATCTGTGGATAGAACAGATCCAAACCTTTGAGAACATATCCTATGCCGCCCATTAATAGCCATTAAAACTGCGTTGATGGCCATCACATTGTTATGTCTATGACCATTATTATCTAGACGTAAAATTGATTAAGTCTGCCATGTATGAGTCTTCACTTTTATTTGGTAATTATGACGGTTCATTTTGCAGCTTAAGCCTATTAATGCTTGAGTTATGACTGATGCTTTGGCATTTATTGCCAGTCCTTTCGGGGTGGCATAATAAAAGTTCCATAGTCCGATGGTTTTGAATTTCTGAGATAAATATATTAGATCGATCACTAGTAGCTACTTTGCATTAGTTCAAAGTTACTTTTATTTTAAATGGTAAACTTTTGAGATATTTTGAGTGCAAACATGGAAAATTAGTTTTGGCAAGCTTGCCAAAACTCTGACACCATAGCCTTCTGCGGTAACAGGTTCTCTTAAATTTACTCAGATTGCCTTCTATGCAGAAACAAATGCTTAATAAGTGCATCAGTATCTAAATTAGATGTGTGAAATCAAATCTAGATAATTGGCTTGGTTTTGAAAATTTGATATTTCTTCAGACTATGCAGCTTTAAGTGCACTGAGCATCTAAAGTGTGGAGCATTTCCAAAAACTGTTATGAAAATAGTAATCATGTGAAGTACACTGTAGGACTACCGGAAGTTGATCAGTGGCTCCTCAAATATAGGCATCGTTCATGCACAAAAACCGACAAATACCACCCAGGCCAAAATGAAACCATGACTACCATGTTTGAGCTGATGCTGCCATCATTAAAATAATCAAATCTGGGTTTTATTTTTACAGAAGCTGCCACATTCCCTACATAATGCACTATGCAATATTAAATTGATAGATTTTACCTGGAAAACACAAAGATAAATTCTATTTGACAGAAAACAACTGAAATAAATTTGTCAGATTTTGTACCTGAACGCACAAGGGTAAATTCTATTTGACAGAAATCAACTAACATACTTTTGTCAGTTTTTGCACCTGAACCCTTAATATGTTTCTGCGAAATTATTGGTGGATTCTGAATGATTCCAATGGTATAAGGGTGGGGAGGTTAAAGAAGATGCGATGGAAGGGTTAAGAGGGTAGCGGGGAGAGAACTGTGGCCCAGACTTGCTGTGCCTACTCGAGGCGGGGGACTAGGGGGCGCGTAGAGCAAGAGAGCGATGCAATTATTGAATTGGGACAGGAACCTTGGATAGGAGAAGACAATGTCTATTGCTAGATGCTGATTGGTCAATGCTATGGCTTGCTCCTGATTGGTCAATGTATCGATATATGTGTGTAGCGCTGGTTTCTTTGCTTGTTCCTTGGAGGATGAATATTTGGTGAACTGCCCAAATGTATGTCCAAATAGACTACTTGTATATTTGCACAAATAATCATAAACCCAACTGTGGGTAGTAATCTTGTTCAGATTTTCCAACGCAGAAATCGCTTAGTTTATCACTATGTAGGTTGTGCAACGATGTATTTTTATTGTGTTTTATTTCTTTCTTTCCATTTTCCTTTCTTTCATTTATTCTTGGATATCCTGGTTTATTTGCTCCTGCGTATTACCTCACCCCATTCTCATATACCACAATGCATTTGTTTTATCCACATTTCTTTTTGCTAACTGACGGGTTTATGACGGGGAAAAAGCTAGCCAATTCTGTGCTGAGAGCGTGTAGTCTGTATGAGAACAACACTGTTAAAAGAAACCCCAAAAACAGTAGCGGATAAAAAAAGAGAAAACCGAAAACAGGGCTAGTGCAGCTGTGCATTCCGCTACGTACAGACGCCATAGCGGAGTGGGCCCACCACACAAACAAATCCGCAATGCCGTCCGCAAACATTTCATTTTACTTTTTGGTACATTAGTTGTTCAAGCAGGCAAAATTTCAGTCGCCGACGACTGGCCTTCCTCATTCCACTCATCCTTGCCCTGTGCTCGTAATGCTGAGGGTCTGGCTAGGAAGCGACAATTATCAATTTTTAAGTCATTGGTTTGACTCGACCAGGATTCCAACCCACGATCCCATGATCTACCAACCCGGGATATGGACTCTAACTCATTCGGCCATCCCGGCTGGTTCTCACAATGTGACCTGGATAAAATCAACATCAATATGGATGGAAGCACAAATATCAACATATGAAGAGTTTAGGTGAAAAATCCTGTAAAAGCCAATACAAAAACTATAATTAAAATAACAGATGTTTCCATGAGGGTAATTCTAATTCTCACAACTTCCCCTTTTCTTGTGATCAAATGGTTATGGAACAATTAACACACACAAATGGGAATGAAAAGAATGAAACTTTTGAAGGCTTGACTGTGATTTATCTCAAGTTTTGAGTGGGATATTAGGTCAGGGTGCTGGCGGCCTGATTTCCCAGTAGGGCATCACTATAAAGTTACCATGAGTGTGCACTGTCACAAATCGGTATCCATCCTAACATGACCTTAAATATTGCTAGGACGTAGAATTCCAACAACCAACCAACAAAACATAATCTACTATTTGTTAGTGCGACTGACACCAGCATCGGCACTTGGCTGTAGGACCCGGTTTCCTAGTAGTTCGTCGCTGAGTGTTAAAATGGCGCGAACGAAATCAATGAACAGTGCACTTGGGGGTGTATTCTATTCGCTTTGAATGCAGTTGTTCAATCCCTTTATTGGCTTATTGTTCATAAATAAAGGTATGATTTAAAGCTATCGTCACAGCTTGCATCAACAAGGAACTTAAGCGCTGGATTCTCGTCTCTGAGACTTACCTTTCGGCTGATAAGAGTTGCACTCATTTGTTTCCCATAAAAAAAGAAATAGAAAAAACCCCACAACATTTAAACTTTCATGCCTTTGCTTTCTTCTGCCTTTGCCCTCGTTAACTAATTGACCGAACGCAGTGGCCAAATGGGTAAGAGCCGGCTTCCTGGTCGGTAGGTCAGTAGATTAAGTCCCAGCCAGGTCAGAACCCAGTGTAAAGTCCACGGCTCGAATCTGTGGTTGGGTAGGCAGGCTATAGTGAAATCAATACAGGCAAAGAGAAAGGAAGAGTATAAAGAGTGAAAGAAGAGAGAGAGTCAAACCCTCAGGTTTATTATTTATATGGTACATGGATCCAGTATAGTGTATCACCCCACCCCATTCTCCCAATGAGAAACAAGCATTTCTGGCTCTACCAATGAGAAACAAGCATTCATGGTCCCCATGGTTACAGTGATCTGCCACCACGACCAAGCGGTGTGCCTCCATTGGCCACCACCTGCCTTGAGCATGCATGTGGTGATCCTGACTAGCAGAGGGGGGAGGGTGTTGTGGGTAGAGCTCTGACTGCCCCTTACACAGTATCTTACTATCACCACAATGTATATTTACCAATCAATCAAGTACCACCAGCAACTACATAAACAGATCTATGCGCCTCGCCATGTATATCTGTTTCACAAATAGAACATTTGCATTCCCCGACCAATGCATCATTATCAGAATATTTTACACCAGGACTCATGAAATTACTAGTTGTCACTACCTAGTCAGGCTCTCAGCATTACTAGGATAGGGCAAGGACCTGTTAGCTCAGTAATGCAATTGAATGGGATATTGGGTTATGGTGCCGGGGGCCGGGTATCATAGCGAGTAAGCACTATGAAGCTACCACGACTGTGTACTGGCATAATTCTGTACCCCCCTTTGTATGAACTTAGTCGTTGCTAAGATGTAAAACCCCAACAAAGAAAACAATTGTTACCTAATTCAGTTTCTTGAACGGTTCGGCACACATCAACCACCAAATCTTAGCGGGGTTTATGAGGAGTGAAAACTCCTCCATAGCTCCCCATTCCCCCCCTCACCCCTGAGACCCGCCCCCCCCCCCCACACCTTACCCCTATCCGAGAAGAGAAACAACAGAAGGGACGTCTGGAGGCTCAGCATGCCAAACCGAGGCTGATAACGATTTCATGAGGAGATGGGACCAGAAGAGATTGCCTAGTGTTATGGAAAGCCTGCTTACCATTGCAGAAGGCTATAGGATGGGTTCAATTACTAAGCAAAACAAAGGAGATTCTTATCGTTCGGATCTGCCATTACTTGGATTTCGTTGTTGTTGTAAATGAACTTTATTCATTGAATAAATCATTTTCTCCGCGGCGTAGCACTGATCTTCCAGCCATATGACAGTACACTTATTTACTTATTTATAATATAATATTTATAAAACCTTTGTAACCGACCACCTCCACAGAGCGATCAATCCCCTATATCGATCGCTTTATTTGGGTACCAAAAGATCAGCAATCCAATACCGTTATAGCGATAACGAAAACTCACTAAACCGAACACATCCCTAAATGGACCATTTAAAGTTGGTCCCATGGGCAGTCGATTTAAAGCGGTTTTACTGAATATGTAATCTGATATTGGTATTTATATTGAAAGAATAGGGATCACAATTGGTGTGATTGACAGTTTTGCTACGTGTGTTCAAGTGGTTGTATTCCTCAGAATAACATGTGAAGAATTCAGGCGGAAAACCATCTAAACACTGATCCAAAAATTGACATACACATTGGAATCAAACCCTCAACATGTTTATTTTTTGCATTCCTACTTTTTTGTTCATTGCTCCATAATCATGTCAAAATAAGAAAAGCGGAATTAGTTAGAATTGAAATGATTTTCAGATCAAAATCTGTTATTTAAACTGCATTTTTGGATTGGCGTTTATGGGGTTTTGCGCGTGAACTCTTCATGTTGTCCATACTCTTACACTGGTCTTCCAGCCCTAATGATAACTCCCAATACACAGTAAGCGCAGGTGTAACAATACAGATGGAGAATTACAATTAAATAAGCAATCCATTCATATGCATGATGGGTAGAGCATGATATGAGAGAAAATATCGGTATAAATGATAGGTAGAGGATGATATAAGAGAGAGAAAAAGAAGGATAGTGGGAGGTAGCTCTTGTAGATTATCCTGGTGAGGGTTAGGAGGTGGGCAGGCATAACTGACTACTTGTCTTTCTAGAAATCACATACTTTTGAAAAGGCTGCTGGTAGAGAATTAGCCATTCTTGACATACCCCTAAACAAATTCCCCTGATGCGACTGCTACTGGTCAACAGCAGGTGGACTGAAGGTGGCGCCACCGGCACATTATTGGGTCTTACGTATAATAACAATATAATAATAGGTCCCTTCCATATCAGTATCTTAACATAAAGTGTTATACCCCTGTCACACTACGATGTAAGGAGGTAACCTAAGCCGACATAGGTGACATTTCATCATTACGTTGAGGTACGTCCAATTACGTCATGCTTACGTTAGACTGACATTGTGTTTTACGTCAAGTTACATCAGGTTACGTCGAGTGACGCCAATGTTAGACATATGGGAGGGATGCATTGGCTACATTAGATCAATGGTGCGTTACGTCATAGTGACGCAGAGGGAGGAGGACTTTGCGGCTCATGCCAGCAAAGTTGGACTGACGCCAGCCTCTCGGTTGGTCAACGTCGACTGACGTCAGAGAAAACGGTTGTGTCGGACATGACAACATTAAGTGACCCTCAGCGGCCGGTACTGTCACGCTAGGCTGACGTCGCGCACTGGGGTTTCGCAAGCCTCACGTTTACATACAAAATAATTCCTTTGACCTCTCGCGTTGGCGCAATGCTATACCGACATTATGCTCACGTCAACTACATGGCATTGACGTCCCGAATTTGCATATTATGCCGAGATTTTCAACGTGTTAAATTTATTTTCACGTTGTCCCTACGCTGGTGTGTTACGTCGTAGTGTGACATGTAAACAGCGATTTTGAATATTTGTACAGTCGGTACATGAGCTATCTTAGAATTAGAATCGATTAAATTAAATGCTTCACAAAGTCAAATACAACGCTTTAGTTATTCAAATTTAGCAATGATAAGAGGATTGCAAAACTGCAGTGTAACCCTTTATTGATTGGTGCGCAGGCTTGACATGGGGGAGGGCAGTAATTCTAGTCCTTCTCGAGTCAAACCAAAGAATTACAGAATTGATACGTGTCACTCTCTATCCTGGTACTCAGCATTACTAGGACACAGTGAGTACTGGTTAGCTCAGTAATGTGACTGAGTGGGCAATCAGGTCATGGCACCCGTGACCTGTATTCCCAGTGGGGCAGCACTATAAATCATGTCGAGGGTACACTGTCACAACTCAGCACCTGTCCTTATATTACCTTAGCTGATGCCAGGAAATAAACCGCAAACAACCCAGTATTCGTGCAACGATGCTGTGGATTCCTCATGCCGCTTAGCCGATGCTTACCTCTCCAACCTGCACGTGACGGGAAAAAAAACCTCCTACCCTCTTCCCCTTCCACCCTCCATCCCAGCCTCCACCATCCCACCGTGCCGCCCCCCTGATCTCCCACCCAACACACCCATACCTCGTCCCAGGAAACGACCCGACCCCCCGCCACCACCAGCCACCACCTTCACACACACAAACGCCGACTACAACGCTTCTCCGAAACTCCGCCCGCCCGAGCTGACCTGGTTTCTTATCGCTGACCTACTTTATCGGCCTGAGCTGCTCAGTCCCTGTGAAAACAGAAAGAGAGAACTTCTGAGGAGCAGCTTTCAAAGAGCGGCCCTTGTTGGTGTGTGTGTGTGGGGGGGGGGGGATGTGAGTATGACATACCCCGAGCTCAGTGGAGCGTGACATGTGAGGAGATAGAGCGAGGTTTGGGTATACAGTAAAAACCTCTCGAACCGACCACTTCCACACGTCGACCATTCCCCTATACCGATCGCTGTATTTGGGTCCAAAACGATCGCCCATACAATAATGATAACAACAAGTCTCTAAACCGACCGCTTCCCTAAATGGACCATATAAAGTTGGTCATTTGGTTAGTCGATTTAGAGAGGTTTTACTGTATACGACAAGGAAAGAGGGTGGGTGGGTGTGGATACATTGACAGGACATGGCAGAGTACAGCTTGCACGCTATGTCCGAAAGTTTGGGAAGATAACTATGCGCATAGACCTATTTCAATGTTGACTAACATCGTGTATGCGCGCGCAGCTTGATTGCAGAACGAAGGTACACTGCCATTGAGTTTGCCGGTATGCGCAGTGCAAAACATTTATTTTATTCAAAATTAATAGAAATGCAGAATCCTAACCTTACAAATCTAATATAATCTATTCGTTGAATATGTTTTCTATATGTGTACCAAGCGGGTTGTCTCTAGGTGGTGTGGTTTTGGAGATATTACACTTTTTCTGTATGAATATAATTCAAGATTGCTCACGGCCATTGACAATGCATTGAGTTTGCTGGTACGCACAGTGCAAAACGTTTATTTTATTCAAAATCTATAGAAATGCAGAATGCTAACCTTATAAATTTAATATAATCTATTCGTTGAATATGTTTTCTATATGTGTACCAAGCAGTTTGTCTCTAGGTGGTATAGTTTTAGAGATATTTCACCTTTTCTCTATGAAGATTGCTTATAGCCATTGAGTTTGCAGTGTGACAGTGTGTCGTCCTGCAACCAAAAGGCATGTGCACTGACCTAAATACCCGTGCTGACGTCACATGACATAGGTCTATAAACTCTGGGCATTAAAGATCTGGTCATATGATTTAAAACTGTATGCTAATCTTCCTTGAATATTAAAGATATAAGGGTCACTCTCCTGAAAACTGGTCAGCATTGGGTGGGATTTTAAAACATCAATACAAAAAGTCCTACTTATTTTTTCCCTTATACTTTTCATATTCATGTTCAGATTCGATGTAAGAAATAAGGGAAATAAAATAAACTTTGTGCACCTTTGGTGTTTTTTGTTATGACATGTAACATGACTTATGGGAAATGGTTGGATGCTTACTAACATCTCGTATTGCATGGATATATCAAACAAAACAGTTTCCAAATCAAAAGGAAGTATTTATTAACATGTATGCATGCTTAAATTTAAAATAGTTTTATTTGATATCTTCAGAAATAACATTACAAATTTCCATCACAGATGTAACTAGTGGTGTCTGAATGCCACACAAATATTGTACACTAATTACTCAGCGAAGAAAGCATGGCCGGGAATTACTTCTTTTTTTTATCAATATAAGAACTACATATTTCTGTATATTATGCCATGATTAATATGCTTCTCAGTATGAAATTATTTACTTCTGCTTACTTTTTTTATTAAGCAGGCTGGGTGGTGTCCTAAACATGTGTTACATCTGAGCAACACATGTTATACTGCCATATGACATAGATTAATCTTGGAGTACACCTTTATTTTGTATGCCATCAATTTCTATTTTACAGAGATGTAAAAGGGAGATTTCCAACTTTCATTTGCAACCAACAAATATTAAAAATTCAAATATTAGATTTTACCTGGCCATGTGACACTTCTGGATTATAGAGCACATATATATATATATATATATATATATATATATATATATATATATACATATAAATGATGGCGTGTCAGGTTTGTTTGTTGTTTTACGTCCTATCAACATCTAAGGTCATATCAGGACGGGTATCGACTTCGGACAGTGCACAAGCATGGCAACCTTTATAGTGCTGCCCCACTGGGACACCAGGCCGGCAACCCCATGACCTGATATCCCACTCAGTCACATTATCCTGACACTGAGCCAACCAGTCATTGCCCTATCCTAATAATGCCGAGCGCCAGGCTAGGAAGCGAAAAGTATAAATTTATAAGTCATTGGTTTGACTCGACCAGGATTCGAACCCACAAACTCATGGGTTCGGATCTCCCGATCTACCAAAACAGGAGACAGACGCACTACTCAATCGGCCACCCAGTCTGGTGGTATCACGAGGGTATCGAATTGTGACAGTGCACAAGCATGGCACCGTCATAGTGCTGCCGAAGTGGGGAAACAGACTGCAGACATTATGACCTGATTTGCCATTCAGCCATACCGTCCTGACACTGAGTTTACTAGTCCTTGTCTTATCATGTAATTACCAATCAACAGGTTAGGCAGCGATGAGTATCAATTTTGTAAGTCATTGGTTTGGCGCAGCCAAGATTTGAACTCTTGACCTTCGACATGGGAAACCTGCGCTCTAACCGATTAGGCCACCAGGGCCTGTATGCAGGAGTCGGTGGTAGCAGCTTTTGGTGTTACAGCCTATTACCGGGTAGCTATCGCCAACGTCGGGAACTGTGTCAAGTGGTATGCAGGAGTGCATAACACTTTGATTATAGCTACACGTGAAGTTATTTATAGATTTGGGAAATCCCTCTGTGTTTGTAGCCATATATTAGGCTCAAATCTATTAAATGCTATCATATTTAACAGAATTACATATGCAATAAGTGAAATTTGATCAATTTAACACTAAATTTGAACCGTTATTAACGCTTCCGCCGCATTGGCAGCGATATTAATATTGTCGAATAGACGAGTGCAAAGTAAACAAATCGCCGGCGCCGCCGCGACATCAATATCCATGCTGGCATAATGCCGGCAGAAATATTTTAGGCCCAAATCTATTTAATGCGATCATATTTAACAGAATTACATACTCAAATCGTGACATTTCACTAAATCAACCCTAAATTCGAAGCCATATTAATGCTGCCGCCGCAACGGCGGCGATATTAATATTTTCGAATCGACGAATGCAAGTAACCGCCGCCACCACCAGTATGGAAAGCGACGTCAATGCAGCGGCGGCGGCGATTTGTTTACTTTACATTCGTCGATTCGAAAATATAAATATTAATATCACCGCCATTGCGGCGGCAGCATTAATATTGCTTCAAATGTAGGGTTAATTTCATGAAATTTCACTTATTGCGTATGTAATTCTGTTAAATATGACAGCATTGATTAGATTTGGGCCTAATGCACTCGCTATACCTCCTATTTTCCAGGGGTAACGTAACACCGGTTAAGCTTTTGGTGTTAGGCCTATCACCGACTCGTGCATACCACTTTTCGCCGCTACCCGGGGTATTCCCGCCTATCACCGTTTTTGCTCGCTACCACCGACTCCTGCATACGGGCCCTGGTGTCTGGACCTTATGCTGTGGTCATTTTGTAGAATTAGACAACTACTCAGCATATTAGTTTAAAGTTGGGTTTAATTTTCAAGCACCAGCCAGTAAGTTTTTGATCACTACAAAGTTGAATTTAACAACAAGTTCAATTACAGTGAGGTCAAGAAACTTTTAGCCCTATCCCTTAATAAATGTCATATAGGGGTGGGCGTGTGGCAATTTTTCAGGCTAGTCAGTGTCCTCCTCGCCTTATATAGGCCCACAAGGCTAGTTAGTTCAGGAATTCGACTGCAGATGGCAGGTCAATAGCATTAGTTAGGTAATCAGGTTTCGTATTTTGATAGTGAATATAGCCAGCGCTAGCGTAAAAGGCATATCATAGTGCGACCGTTCCTCGATAGGTGGCAGCATAAGGCCTGCTTAGTTACTATGAGGTTATGGCTGTGTACGTATGTCAAATTACCCGTGTTGCCGAGCATCACATACAATGCTAATTCCTAATACCTTGCTGGAGTACGCCTCTAGTTACACATTAACACTACCACTTCAACCAAAACTCATTCTCACTATGAACAACACCTCTACCCTTCCACTCCCTATGCAACATCAGCTTCACCCGACTCCAATAGTGCCTCATATCCTGCACTATGTGGAGCACCTATGCTCTACACTATACATCATAGGCTGCTCCCCCAAATTTAATCTTCAGAATCGGGTGTGCTGCACCCAATGCAGCACATTCCACTTCCCCATCACCATGTACAAACCAAATGTGATTGCTTCAATGGCTGGAAGAGCAGTGCCTCGGCGCTGACAAGTTATGTGCTTAGATGAATAAAATATTGACAAGAACAAAAAATACATCAGTCATACCGAGCCTCCAATTAAACGGAGGACAAATTACAAAATAGAGAAAATAAAAAATGATTTCCGAAACGATGATAATTTATTCAGGAAATCCACACCACCTCCAACTACCCCATGCGGTGAGCCTATCTAAATACCTCATTAACGAGGCAAAGACTGCTAATTTAGATATATTATATGATGCTGTGTTCACCAACACTTGTAGTCTGGTGGTCTCTGAGGAAGGACTGGCGCTGTGACCCGGCTTGTTTACTCAACCGGAAGTTGGGAGATTTTTCTATCAGAAGCATATCCTTCATTACAGAACTACTGTTTGAAGTTGAGTTTAAGGCTTCAAATCGCTATCCTTCATTATAGCCCTACTATTTGAAGTTGAGTTTAAGGCTTCACATCGCTATCCTTCATTATAGACCTACTGTTTGAAGTTGAGTTTAAGGCTTCACATCGCTATCCTTCATTATAGACCTACTGTTTGAAGTTGAGTTTAAGGCTTCACATTGCTATCCTTCATTATAGACCTACGATTTGGAGTTGAGTTTAAGGCTTCACATCGCTATCCTTCATTATAGACCTACTATTTGAAGTTGAGTTTAAGGCTTCACATCGCTATCCTTCATTATAGACCTACTATTTGAAGTTGAGTTTAAGGCTTCACATTGCTATCCTTCATTATAGACCTACTATTTGAAGTTGAGTTTAAGGCTTCACATCGCTATCCTTCATAATAGACCTAATATTTGAAGTTGAGTCTAAGGCTTCACATTGCTATCCTTCATTATAGACCTACTGTTTTAAGTTGAGTTTAAGGCTTCGCATTGCTATCCTTCATTATAGACCTATGATTTGAAGTTGAGTTTAAGGCTTCACATCGCTATCCTTCATTATAGACCTACTATTTGAAGTTGAGTTTAAGGCTTCACATTGCTATCCTTCATTATAGACCTAATATTTGAAGTTGAGTTTAAGGCTTCACATCGCTATCCTTCATCATAGACCTACTATTTGAAGTTGAGTTTAAGGCTTCACATCGCTATCCTTCATTATAGACCTACTATGTGAAGTTGAGTTTAAGGCTTCACATCGCTATCCTTCATTATAGACCTACGATTTGGAGTTGAGTTTAAGGCTTCACATTGTTATCCTTCATTATAGACCTATTATTTGAAGTTGAGTTTAAGGCTTCACATCGCTATCCTTCATTATATACCTACGATTTAAAGTTGAGTGTAAGGCTTCACATCGCTATCCTTCCTTATAGACCTACTATTTGAAGTTGAGTTTAAGGCTTCACATCGCTATCCTTCATTATAGACCCGCTATTTGAAGGTTGTATTGAACTTTCAGGGCCTTATGTTTCACAATAGGCACATTATCTGAAGGTCACTTTGAACCTTCATAAACGTATCCTTCATCATAGGTCCACTATTTGAAGGTCACTTTGAACCTTCATAAAGGTATCCTTCATCATAGGTTCACTATTTGAAGGTCACTTTGAAAATTCATATACCTATCCTTCGTCATAGGTCCACTATTTGAAGGTCACGTTGAACCTTCATAAACCTATCCTTCATTATAGGTTCACTATTTGAAGGTCACTTTGAACCTTCATGAACCTATCGTTCATCATAGGCCCGCTATTTGAAGGTCACTTTGAACCTTCATAGCCCTGTCCTTGTAGGTGGGTAATGTAACTTATACTGGAAAATTGTCAATTCAGTCAGGCATATTTATAAATATTATATATATTTTATATATAACTGTCCGATAGGTATACATTCAGGTTTCAACAACACAAAAAAACCCCCCCCCCCCCACCCCACCCAACCCCCCCCCCCCCCCCCCCCCCCCACCCACCCACCCCCCCCACCCCCCCCCCCCCACCACACACCCCCCCCCCCCCCAACCCCCCCCCCACCCCCCACCCCCCCACACCCCCACACCCACCACCACACCCCCACCCCACCCCCACCCCCCCACACACCCAACCCCCCAAACCCCAAACACCACCCCACCCACCCACAAAAAAAAAAACCACCACCCCCCCCCCCCCCCCACATATCAGCATATATTGGGAACACAGCTAGTTTGAGTGTATGGGAATTACAGCATTGTGTTTCGGGAATTTGGATGGTGAATTTGTTAGTGAAACATAGTGTAGAGTCCACTGCTCGAATCTGTGGCTGTGCAGGCAGCCTATGGTGAAATCAATACCAACAGAGAGAAAGGAAGAGTATAAAGTGTCAAGAAGAAGAGAAAGTCCAGCCCTCTGGTATATTATTTATATGGGTACATGGATTCATTGTAGAATATCACCCCACCCCTTCCCCCCAATGGGAAACAACCTTGACCTTTGAGTGTGGTTTGTTTGTTTGTTGTTGTTT
The DNA here is from genome assembly GCA_030323885.1 of Branchipolynoe longqiensis. Classification (NCBI taxonomy): domain Eukaryota; kingdom Metazoa; phylum Annelida; class Polychaeta; order Phyllodocida; family Polynoidae; genus Branchipolynoe; species Branchipolynoe longqiensis. The sequence continues at coordinate 25,279,250 of CM059190.1, read as the reverse complement.
GACGTCCTAGCAACATCTAAGGTCTTATCAGGATGGGTACCGACTTGAGACAGTGCGCACTAATAACAACTTTATAGTGCTGTCCCACTGCTGGCACCATGACCTGGTATCCCACTCAGTCACATTATCCTGACACTGAGCACACCAGTCCTTGTCCTCTCCTAATAATGCCAACCACCTGGCTAGGAGGCAACAAATATCAGTTTTTAAGTGATTGGTTTGACTCGATCAGGGTTCGAACCCACGACCCCACGATCTACCAGCACGGGAGACGGACGCTCTAACTCCCCCACTCCCCCATCCGTTCATCCACACTACACACCACACCCACACCCACACCCACACCGTGCCCACACCTCCTCATACACCCACCCACACTCCCACTTTCCTCCACACCAGACGGGATGGCCGAATGAGTTCGAGGTCCGTCTCCCGTGTTTGTAGATCGTCGGGTCGTGGGTTCGAACCCTGGTCGAGTCAAACCAATGACTTAACAATTGATACTTGTTGCTTCATAGCCTGGCGCTCGGCATTATTAGGATAGGGCAAGGATTGGTTGGCTCAGTGTGAGGATAATGTGGCTGAGTGGGATATCAGGTCATGGTGCTGGCAGCCTGGTCTTCCAGTAGAGCAGCACTATAAAGTCGCCATGAGTGCACACTGTCACAAGTTGGTACCCATCGTGATATGACCTTAGATGTTGCTAGGACGTAAAACAACAACAACAAACAAACAAAATCCTCCACACTCTCTCCTCACGTCCTTACTACTACACGCCCATCCCCGCACCTGGAGATCACCGCGTTCGCACGCACGCACCTACACACACGTGTTTCTACAACCCTAGATATCGATCCACACATTGACACACCTCTACAAACTTCCACGTCACCAGACGAGATGGCCAAATGAGTTGAGCATCTGTGTCCCAAGTTTGCTAGATCGTGGGATTCAAAGCCATGGGGTCGAACCCTGGTCAAGTCAAACCAATGACTTAAAAATGTAGACTTGTCGCTTCCTAGCCAGCCGCTCAGCACTATTTATTATTAGGATGGGGCAAGACTTGGTTGGCTCAGTGTCAGGATAATGTGCCTGAGTGAGATATTAGGTCATGATGCTAGTGCCTGAGTTCCCAGTGGGGCAGCACTATGAAGTCACCATGAGTGTGCACTGTCACAAGTCATCACCTGTCCTGATATGACCTTAGATGTTGCCAGGTCGTAAAACTTCAACAAACAACCATATCCAGGTCCATATGCACCTCGCACTAATTTCACACCCACACCCACACTCACACTCACACTCACACCCACACTCCTCTGGACATGTGGACTCATCTCCTTCCACACATCCACATACCTCCACATGTGTACCCACATACACACGGACTACATGCACCTTCCGCACACAATTGCTCCATCTCAACCTCCTTGATTAGTTCTTTGTATGCAAATTACATCTCCCAAACACCATTGTGATGCAAGGCAACACGCTGAACAATTGCCTACGCAAAGCAATCAAGAGCCAACAACAAAGCGAAACTATCAGAAGATAAACTGCTCAAACATGTAGGGCCTAATTACATTGAATAAGGACAGGGCATTGTCTGTCCTACTTCAATAGCAATACGGAATACGCCTATTCGGAATTCCGCTAGTCCGGCAGGAAGAATCGAAGCTGTAACCCAACACACACTCGATTCATAGTCCATATTCGCATAGTCGCATAATCGCATACTCGCATAGTGTCATAGTCGCCTAGTCGCCTAGTCGCATAGTCACCTAGTCGCATATTCACATAGTCGCATAGTCGCATAGTCGCATAGTCAGAGAGTCGGAGAGTCGGAGAGTCGGAGAGTCGGATAGTCGGAGAGTTGGATAGACGGATAGTCGGATATTCAGATAGTCAGAGAGTTGGATAGTCGGATAGTCGGATAGTCGGATAGTCACATAGTCACATAGTCGCATAGTCACATAGTCGCATAGTCGCATAGTCGCATAGTCGCATAGTTGCATAGTCACACAGTCGCACAGTGGCACAGAGATACATCTGCATAGTGACACAGTGGCACAGTGGCATAGTGGCATAGTGGCATAGTGGTATATGCACATAGTCGCATAGTCGCATATTTACATATTTGCATAGTTGCATAGTTGCACAGTTGCATATTTGCATAGTTTCATAGTTGCATAGTCCAATGGTTTAGAATTTCTGTAATTGTCTGAGATACATATATCAGGTTGATTGTAATTATCTACCTTAATTTAGCTGAAGGAACTTTCATTTTAAAGTTGCATAGTCCAACGGTTTTGAGTTTCTGTAATTTTATGATATACATATATTAGGTTGATTGTTAAAATCTACCTTGATTTAGCTTGAAATAACTTTCATTTTAAATGGCTAACTTTAGAGATATTTGCAGTGCAAACATGCAAAGTTAATTCGGGCAAGCACACCGAAACTCTGACGCCATAGGCTTCTGCAGTAACACATTCAATTCAATTCCCTAATAGTCCTTTCTGAGGTAATTATTATAACAAAATGTTCACAAGTGTTTATTCATCAGAACAAGTATAGTATCAGCGCTGGAGCGCTGGTCTTCCAGCCGTTTTACATGCACTCTGGAAATTTGCACATGGTTTGGGAGAGCATTCTGTGCTGTTTCTGTGCAGCACAGGACACATATTTAGAATAACATCTAGTTAATTGTTTTTCTTTTGAAAATGTGAAGTTTGTATCGGACTACGCAGTTTTAATGTGGAAGTTTACGTACGTGGTGAATACATACACACACAAAATGGCCATTACCGATTTGTGTGCAAATTTCAATGTGGGCACCTGGATGTGACTAAATCAAACTAAATACACCTAGCATTTCACCATTAATATGTGATTGTTGTTGTTGATTTACGTCCTAGAAACATCTAAGGTATACTACTGCCAGCACCATGACCTGACCACCACCAACCTTGACCTTTGAGTGTTGTGATCCCTATCCCAGCAGAGGGGGTAGGCCTTGAGTGCACTCACACCCAGACCTGCCAGCACCACTCTGTCTATTGACATCCCACTCAGGCACCACCAACCCATACATATATATATATATACATACATGCGCCTGGTCATATACACCGATCAGTAATAAAACCTTTGCATTCCCCCCTATGCCGAATAGCGGAGTATTTTACAAGGGGATGGACACTCAACTCATTCGGCCACCATGTATGGTCCCATTGATATGGTCTTTGCTGTCGAAATGGTATTAAACCATCAACAATCAATCATGAACCAACCAGGCAGTGGCAAGCATTGGTTTTTCTCTGCATATCATGGCTGTTCGCTTAAGACCTCACCGGATTGAGGAACCATACAGAAACCAGACACTGTCCGGTGAAATAGGCAATGTATGGTGTATATATGGTTGGCATTCGGTGTGTCTGTTCTGTGTCCGGTGGTGTCCGGTGTGTAAGGTAGCAAGTTTTGAACATGCACAAAACTTGTACCAGACACCGCCAGACTGAGGTGTACGGTTGGTGTTCATTTTAAGTTTGGTTAGTCCGTTTTGTCCATTTCATGTTCGTTACTCATCCGGGAGGTGCCTGGTTTGTATCCGGAAGAGTCCGTTGACTGTGGTGCGGGAATTCGGTCCGTCAGTTTTTGGCGCATCTGTGAATACTCCGGAAGGTGTCCAGTTGGTGTCCGGTTGGTGTCTGGTTGGTGGCCGGTTGCTGTCCGTTCCGTCCATTAGACATTCGGTTGTCAACCGGTTATCGTCCAGTGGCTATTCGTTAATGTACATTCCTTATCGTTTAGCGTTTGCTTCATCCGGTACATTTCGGTACATTTTGACACCAGACACCAATGGCCTAGACAATTTGTTGTCCGTTAAGGTCTGACTGGGCCTTTAGACTAATGCGCCTGTCACATTACGGCGTATGGCGGAAGCGTATGCTGGCATATCAGCTTGCGTCACATATGCCGTCATACACTTCGCATACACTTCACATATGCTTCGCATACACTGTGCATACGCTGCGCATATGTCGTATACGCCCGGCGTATCCCTCATACGCGCGTCCATCCTAACATTTGTTGGGCATGCTAAACAATTTCAGCGTATGGCGATGTAAGGCTCATACGCTCCTCATACGTTATGCATACGCTAGGCGTATGCCGTCATACATTGCGCATACACTATACATACGCCATCTTGTGTTACGCATACGCTAAAACAGATCCTTCGGTGTATCTATAGCATATGTAGTCTACGCCTGGCGTGCATGTAATGTATTTGAGAGTATTCATAGCATATTCTCAGCGTGTACAAAGCATATATTCAGCATATGCCCGGCGTATGCTCTCGGTATCTAAAGGCGCCTCAATGGAGGGAGGGATGGAGACAGGGGGAGGGAGGGACCGGGCGTATACGGCGTATGCATAGCGTATGATGGCGTATGATGGCGTATGCACCAACAACTGATACATACTCACATGCTACTCATACGCTACTCAAACGCTACGCATACGCTCATATCAGAGCACAAAGGTCACCATACATCGTCCCACAACGGTTTTCAAATGTTATCGGTATTATATACGCTGCCACCATACGCCGTAATGTGACAGCCCCATCAGCTGCCTGTTATCAGTCCAACCATCTGTCTCACTACTCAAAAGAAACCCAACCATATCGCCACCAGTGGTAATTATCTACACCTCTTTGATCCAGCTCAGCTTTAGCGAGGGAGGATCGATGCGCGCCACACGAGAGTCCCAGCGCAGTAGGTGGCCACAGTATTTTATCAATTGGTGTTGCTCGTCGGGCTGCTGTGGTGGAAGTGATGTTTGGTGGGTCTCGGGGTGCGAGGATGGGTTTGTGATGTCAGAGTCTACCGAGGGGTCCACAGAAAATCCGGTAGGGGTTTAGGGTTTGGATTCAAACCCAGGTGGCGCCACTGAGGAGACTCCTTGTTCACACACAAATTACCCATGTTGGCGAACCAACATGAACAATGTGACTGAGTGGGCTATTGGGTCATGGTGACGGCAGCCTGATTACCCAGTGCGGCATCACTATAAAGTTGCCATGAATGCACACTGTCACAAGTCACTACCCATCCTGATATGACCTTAGATGTTCTCACGACGGAAAACTTCAACCGACCAACCAAATAAATGTAGTTGTTTTGGAGAATCCCAGTCACTTACCTACCTCGAAGCTTGGGATCCTCTTGTAATGGGAAATCATTAATGGTTCCATTCAACTCTCCAGTTCAAGAGACCATATGTGGATTTGCCGGTGGGATTTGGCAAGTGGAAGTTTCTACATCGCGCAAGTTGTAAATGCCTGATCTAACCAATTCGGACGGGGGCTTAATCAGAGCCGGTCATTGAGGCAGAAGTGCTTTCAATGGGAATTAGGTCAACTCGATTTAGCCGTGGTCGGTGGGATTAGGCCAGAATACTCTAGCCTCGGCTAAGTCAATTATGTCCAATCCGCTTGGTCGCGGCCATTAGTTAAAGTTGAATAGTCTGATGGGATTGTCTTGCAGCGATTTTCTGAGATAAATAGATTAGATTTGTCGGTATAATCTACTTTAGTCTACTTTTGAAGTAACTTTCATTTTAAAGTTGCATAATCTGATGATTTTGAGTTTCTGACATTTTCTGAGATAAATATATTAGGTTGATCCTTATAATCTAACTTAGCTTCGGTTGAAGTAACTATTATTTTAAATGGTTAATTTTTAAATATTTGAAGTACAACCATACATCATTAATTTTGGAAAGCACACCAAAAGTCTGACCCCATAGCCTTCTGCAGTAACATATTCTATTAACTTGACTCAGTATTCCCTTATACCCCTGTCACACTATGATGTAACGAGCGAACGTGAGCCTAACGTGGTCATTTTTTGTCATTACGTTGATGTACGTTGGGTTATGTTATGATGACGTCAGAATGATGTTAGAATGACGTCGAGCTACGTCACATTACGTCATGTTACGTTGAGTTACGTCAAGGTTTTGGACATGTTCAAAACTTTCGACGTACCTCTAACGTAAGGGTTTACATTCGCCGTTCATTCTGTTCACGTTCAGCAAACGTCAATGACGTTAACCAGACGTTAGTCAAATGCTGCTCACTACGTTCAACTACGTTCGACTACGTTTACCCACATTAAACCGGGTGGAAATGCCCACGCGGCGTAATGGGAACATCAGGAGAACGTCAGGAGAACATCAGGAGAACATCAGGAGAACGTACATTTAATGTATGTTCAACGTTTTGCCACCATATCATGACGTATGTAACGTCACATAACATTCTTCTGGCGATGGAATAACGTTCATAACGTTCCGTGAGCGTAATGACGTTGTCCTCTCTCGTTGAATGACGGTATCACTAGGCTTTACCAACATTACGCTCTCGTCCACTACGCTGCATCCACATTCAACTTGTGCCCACATTTGCATACTAAGCCGAGAAGTTCAACGTTGTTCACGTTCTCCCTATGCTGACGTTGTCACGTCGTAGTGTGACAGGGCCATTATATGTGATGGCACAGGTTTACTAAGCGCACCAGAATTGAAGTTAGATATGCAGAATCACATATAGATAATCGCTTTGGTTTGAAAGATTTTAAGTTTTCATCGAACTATGCAGTTTTAAATGGCTAACTTTGGAGATATTTCAAGTGAAGATAGGCAAACTTAATTATGATAAGAAAGTCAATATTTTGACGACATTAAACGGTTACTTTGGATATATGTGAAATGAAAACATGCCGTATTAATTTCGGTAAGCACTTCAACATTCTTACACCGCTTTTATTTCTTTTTTAGCTTCCCCTTTGATAACATTGTTTATCAAGTACACCAACAGTTAAGTTGAATATGTGCAAACAAACAACAAATCCGTTTGGGTTTTTCTCCCTAAAATAGAACCTTTTGTTTCGCTTTACAGGAAAAGTCCATAAATTCCATATTGGGTAAGTCATTATAGAGCGGATGTGTTGCCTTCTGGGAAAAAGAAAAAAAAGGATTTGATTATCGGAATGATGGCAGTTTCAGCTTAAAACATTAATTTCTGTCTGAATAGTGGTTATTTTTTTCAGATTTGTGCAGCTGAACTCCTCATAATAAGGATCAAATGTGAGGACAGGTTTTGGTTTAGAAAATGTGATGCTTTAACCAGACTATGCAGCTTTAAGGACACTTTTCTTTATTAATGCCTTTAGGATTCTAATTACTCCTAATTGTCGCAGGAGTGGCCTGACTGGGAAGGGGAATGAGAATTCATTCATTCAGTGTCAATCTTTGCGCTAATCTTATTAGCTAAACTCTAGTTACTGCAAAGGATGCACTATATATGCATACATAAGGAATGTCGCTAATGGCACAGGTCTTCTGAGGTCCACTGGATCAGGATGCAGGATTGAAGCTGGGTCCCAGCACTCCAGGTCACAGCTTCAGGCCACACACCGGTGATGCGGATTCCGAGGGACACCAGTTTGCCAGGGACACTTCCATTCAAATGCATTGTTAACGGCCGTGAGCAAATCTTCATACAGAAGAAGTCAAATATCTCTCAAATTACACCATCTAGAAACAAATCGCTTGGTACACATATATAGAAAACATCTTTACCATAAAGAGTATATTAAATTTATAAGGTTAGGGTTCTTGATTTCTAATCATTTTGAATAAAACTAACGTTTTGCACTGCTTGTACCGTCAAACTCAAGGCATTGTCAATGGTCGTGAGCAACGTTCAAACAGAAAATATAGAAGAAGTCAAATATCTCTCAAATTACACCATCTAGAAACAAATCGTTTGGTACACATATAGAAAACATCTTTACCAAAACATTATATTAAATTTATAAAGTTAGTGACAATGCTGTTCGATTTTGACGCATGTGCAGAAGCGATGTGTCCCTCGCAAACTGGTGTCCCTGGGAAACCGCAACACCGGGGTCGTGGTTGGTACTCCTCCCATTTATATCATTTTACTATAGATCTGCTCTGCTATTTAAAACTTAAATGTGTATTGATAACCGCATGCATTCTGATAATCAACCTTGGTCCCGTGCTTGCTTTACAAATATTTCAATACCTGCTGCTTGGTAAGCCAACACCAAAACTACAGCTGGCCAGCATTGAAAACAAGCCTGGGTACCCGGGCGTACATGCTATGGACAGTATAAATACAGCCTCAATAAAAAAAAATTAAAAAAAGATTGTAGTGAAATTCTCTTAGCAAATATTGTACATTGAATAAAGCACCGCTTAATGTATGTGCATGCACCATTTGCCCCTCCCCCCCAGCCCCCACCAACGTTCCCTTGCTCTGCATATAAGCTGAAGCTGCGACCCGACCTGATGAGTCGCGGCTTCAGTCCTTCCCGAAGAATCAACGGAACTTGGAATATATCAGTGTAGTAGTCTGCACTGACCTCTCAGGCAAGTAACCACATAGACAGGTAGGCGTGGGTAGTGTGGTAATATCATGGAGCCTAGGTGGTGTAATGGTTAGCACACTGGCCTGGAATGCATAGAGATGTGGGTTTGAGTCCCGCTCTAGGCGCAATATTTCCCATTTTCATCACCCCATGATACTGGTGCCGTGACCAGCATCCTGTACAAGCTATGCGCTGTATGGTTGTTGAACCTACCCTGTGTATGTATGTGTTAGTGCATTGCCCGTATGTAATTGTAAGCATTAAAAGACTTACAATTCCAGGGGGATGAGTGTGGTAGTCTGCACTGACCTCTCAGGCAAGTAACCACATAGACAGGTAGGTGTGGGTAGTGTGGTGATATTAGGTAGCCTAGGTGGTGTAATGGTTAGCACACTGGCCCGGAATGCATAGAGATGTGGGTTTGAGTCCCGCTCTAGGCACAATATTTCCCATTGTCATCACCCCATGACACTGGTGCCATTACCAGGATCCTGTACAAGCTATGCGTTGTATGCTTGTTGAACCTACCCTGTGTATGTATGTGTTAGTGCATTGCCTGTATGTATATAATTGTCAGCATTAAAAGACTTAAAATTCCAGAGGATGAGTGTAGTAGTCTGCACTGACCTCTCAGGCATGTAACCACATAAACAGGTAGGCATGGGTAGTGTGGTGATATCAGGGAGCCTAGGTGGTGTAATGGTTAGCACACTGGCCCGGAATGCATAGATATGTGGGTTCGAATCCCGCTCTAGGCGCAATATTTCCCATTTTCATCACCCCCATGACATCTGTATTGTGCCAGCGAAGGATTTCTACCAGCAACCTGCATCCTGAGGAGCAGCTTATTGTGATTGGTTGTTTGGTTATTGGGGTTTTACGTCCTGGCAACACATAAGGTCATATCAAGACGGGTACCGACATGTGACATTGCACACTGATGGTAACTTGATAGTGCTGCCGCACGGGGAGACAATACCGCCAGCACCGTGACCTGATATCCCACTCAGTTACATTATCCTAACACTGAGCCAAATTATCTGATGTGCAGCCTTTTTGAAGTGCACCTAAATAAAGTTATATTTGTTTGTTTACTTCAAATACCTCTAGAGGTAGCCATTTTATTGTTTCAGTTAAGGTACTCCAAACTAAATTAAAGTCCATCATAAAGATCAACCTGATATATTTATTAAAAATAAGGTGTCTACTTTATGCCCATCGGATTATGCAGTTTGATAAAATGCTATGTGAGATCACACTAACAGGATTATTATTCGTTAAATATCTTCTTATACAAGTTGCATAGTTCAATGGTATTGAGTTTGTCATTTCTCTGAGATAAATATATTAGGTTGGTCCTTATAACCCACCTTAATTAGATTGAAGTAACTAACTCTGGTTATATTTGAAGGGTAGGGACGCATGCCAAATTAACTGTGGCATGATTGTGGATCCTCTGAGGCTATTGACCTCAGTGATAACCGGTTCTCTTAAATTTAATTAATATGCCCTTCTACGCAGCAACAAATACTGAATAGGTACCCATGTATTGAAGTATCTAAGTTTGATATGTAGAATACAATCTACATACATCTTACTTTAAAACAATTGTATGCTTATATCAGTCTATGTGCATTTGTATATGTAACACATTTTTGTTTTGTTTTTTGTAAATATAGTTTATTCATTGAATAAAGTCTTTTGTCAGCGCTGTGGCACTGGTCTTCCAGCCATGTGACAATACAGTTATTTACAATATATGCAGCTAGCCCAAATCAGCTGAAATAACAATATCAAACATTCAAAGACTTACATATGGTATAGTTTGACAATTCACATACAAAAATAGCAGTTATATGTTGTATTCCTACACACTTGATACATACATGTGTATTGATTAGACCTTTACATTACGGAGTGGTTAGGTACATAGTTTTCCTTCATAGGTTTGTATGCCTACTATGTTGTGAATTGCAAAACTATCATGTTGTTGGAGTTAACATTTTGAGATGGAGTGAGTGTTAGTAGAATGGTTTGTTTATTCTGTTAGATAGAGTGTGGTTAGCTTATAGGGTTATGCTTAAAAGGTTAATACCTCAGGTGTGTTTTTTGACTACATGAAGTAGTTTGAGTAAGTAGGTTGTTAGTAATGATGGGATAAACAATGCTTGGAGGATTGTATGTTTCAGTCATTTAGTAGTCTAGTACAGACTTTATTAGTGTCTATGTTTGTACAAAGACCCCATAATACCAAGACAGCTCACTCAGCCTGTACTGTGTAATCAAAATGATCAAACCCACCACGTGGTGCGCTGGCCGTTCCCCCGGCTAAACAGATGCCACAATATATGCACAAATGTATATATGAATGTGAAAGCTGTGTGACGATGGCGACGATGATGTGTGCCTGTTCATAGCAATCCGATATTGATGTGTATTCACGCTTACCCGCCTCATGCATGATATAACCGTATGTGTTTACATGTGAAACACCAACCAGCAGCTGGGTCAATCAAACCCACCACAAGGTGGCACCGCAAAATTTACATCACATGGGAGAGATAGGGAGTGAGCCGTCCCAGTACCATAGGGCCCCCGGTCTATAGCAATACTACCAGACTGATACACCTTTCCGAATTTGCTGGGCAAATAATTTGTACGGTGGATAACTTGGTTTGTTGGCAGCAGGCAAAGGAGCGCGTGGGGTGGTGGGAGGGGGTAGGGTGGCCATAGGTGCTTATAATAGATAGCTAATTAAATATGGCGACCTCATCACTAGGCCTGTAGAAGGGCCTGATTGGCTTGGTGAAATCTTACCAGGTTCTTGAATTCTAGTTGTGTTTGTGCATGTCTAATTCTGACTGGGAGTTCATTCCATAATTTGCTGCCTTTGTAGATAGGGGCTCTTGTCAGTCTATTTGTGAGTGGTTTAGGAACTTTGAGGAGTGTAGCATCCCCCTGCCTGGTAACTCTGGTAGTATGGTCTATGTAGTTTTCATCCTTGGCTCTGATAAACATAAGAGATAGCAGATGTGCATCTCTCCTTTGGCTCAGGTATGTGATATTAGATCTAGTGTGCATCTCATTCACTGAGAGAACTTTGCCCCTATATACTGTTCTAAGAGCTCGGTTTTGAGTTCTCTGTAATTTATTTTCTTGTTGTTTTGTTAAAAGGCCATAGATTAGATCATTATAATCTATTATTGGCAGTATAGTTGCCTTATACAGTTTGAGCGCTGTGTTCTCACTCATGTAGCATCTTATTTTTCTAAAGGTTGTCATTCTCATACCTAGAATTTGGTTCAGCCTCGATAGTTGCTGGTTCGCATTCAGTGTAGAGTCAAGTGTGGTTCCTAAGTATTTGTACGAGTTCACTTCTCTTAGCACTGCATTGCCTATACATAGCTCTATATTTTGCGTGAGCGATTTTCTAGATTTTGTTCCAAATATCACATATTCTGACCTGCAAACTGTAGTATTAGGCCAAATACACAACTCAGTGATCATCCTTTTGAAGGGTGGGCCATGTGATATATTCGTAATAGACATCTAGACATCTAGACATCTAGACATGTCTGTAATATATGCAAATGAGATGATGTCACATGACTAAGTGTGCCGGAGGTCTAGACCCCTGTATGGGGAATAAAGCATTCAGTATCCAGAAGTCAAAGTGTTCAGACATTGTACTTTCACAGGCGGGTTTATTTATATTTTGTATTTCCTTTCCCCTGCACCAGCTGTGCACTCTCGATCCTGTTCCAGCCCCTTCCCAGCTCCTTCCCTATCAGTATCATGCCTCAAATTCCTCTCCATTCCTTTCCCCCACAGGTCCGTCCATTTCCCACTCTCCACTCCCCTTTCCATGTCTCACTCCATCCGCCCTCTCCATTTAAGAATTAAAAACAAGTTTTTAATTCAATAAATAAATTAAAAAACCAGGGGCGGTCGATTTTTCAAGCACAGGTGGGTGTGATCAACACTTTAACAACATAATTTGCCCGAATATATAGGCCTACTAAAGGGATACTCTATGCAGTATACTCAATTGATAATGTACTATAGTAACATCCACTAGACAAGTGTTGGAAAATTACTGGTGCCCTTGTTCAGTACTTGAGGTTATCATAGGTGGCGCTGTGAATTGTTCATGTTGGTTTGCCAACATGGGTAATTTGTGCGCAAATAAGGAGTCTCCCCAATGGCACCACCTGGGTTTGATCCCTTATCCACCATTCCCCTCCTGGGTTTCCCACGAATCAGGTCTCCCACGAGACCTCTGACATCACCCCCGCCCCCCATTGGCAGCCCAAGAGGTCCATCAAACATCACTATGACTCCAGCAGCCGGACAACCAACACCTTGCCTCACTCAGCCGCCCACCCATCCATTCAAACAGACAAACAATGTCAAGCGAGGTTGAGGGCCTGAGTCGAGGAACAACTAATGGACGAACACTCAACTGACCACCCATTGTTGTAATGGACACTACAACCATATATGTTACTGAATAAAATCCATTTCAATGAGCTGCTTGTTTGCGTTGCAAATTCTTTAATGAGGCTATCTTGGCACATGTCAGGTCTGGCTGGAAACAGTGGTACCAAAACTGGATTCTGGTTTACTCTGGTCGGCGCTTACCAATTTAACGACACTACTGCGTCTTCATACCTAATCAGCACAGTTGTTTGAATAGGGCAGTTATATTCCAGTTGTGGTGGTTTGATCCTGAGCCAATGTCCCGGGGAGAGGAGTCCCTGAGCGTTATGGTCCTGTCACACTATGACGTAACGACATCAGCGTAGGGAGAACGTGGAGAACTTTGAACTTCTTGGCATATTATGCAAATTTGGGCACGAGTTGAACGTGGATACAGCGTAGTTGACGAGAGCGTAACGTCGGTAAAGCATAGTGATACCGTCATTCAACGAGAGAGGACGACGTGATTACGCTCACGGAACCTTATGAACGTTATTCCATCGCCAGAACTACGTTACGTGACGTTACATATGTCATGACACGGTGGCGGAATGTTGAACGTACATTGAACGTACATTCTCCTGACGTTCTCCTGATGTTCTCCTGACGTTCTCCTGACGTTCTCCTGACGTTCTCCTGACGTTCTCCTGACGTTCCCATTACGCCGTGTGGACGTTTCCACCGGGTTTAATGTGGGTCAACGTAGTGGAACGTAGTTGAATGTAATGAGCAGCGTTTGACTAACGTCCGTTTAACGTCATTGATGTTCACAGAACGTGTACAGAATGTACGGCGAATGTAAAACATTACATTCGATTTACGTCGAAAGTTTTGAACAGGTTCAAAACTTTGACACGCGCCGACGTAACACAACATGACATGACGTAGCTCGACGTCAGTCTAACATCATTCTGGCATCATCATAACCTAACCCAACGTACGTCAATGTAATGACAAACATGATCACGTCAGGCTTATGTTTGCTCGTTACGTCGTAGTGTGACAGGGGTATTACAAGTTTTCTTACATGTCAATGCACTCTTATTATAAGCATAGTAATCGCTGTAATGAGGAATACTCAACCAGCAAGCACATGTGGCACTTGTTCAGTCTGTGCTAGTTAGGTCGAGTAGCCTGGTTCCCTGGCCTTTCTTTACCCAGAGCTTGCCACTAGGTCGACCTCCACTGAAATCAGATGTAGTAGGCATGCTTGTCGTTTCATATGAATGTTATTCATGAATCAGTATCACACAATTAATATTTGTTTGAAGTATCTTTCAATTTGAGTATACTTCAGCCTGGGTGTAACACCATATCCGTTTGTTTGTTTCCTTGTTGGAGTTTTCAGTCCCATCCACATCCAACGTCATATCAGGATGGGGAAATATCCGTAGTCTAAAGGCATGGATCCGTACTGTAAAGAATGGGATAATCACTGTGAAAATGTGAGGTCAATTACGTGCTTGTTGATGGCCCTGTTACATTACGACGCATCTCACCAGTGCGCCACCAACATGTAAAATCACTTTTGTATGTCAAGAAGTGTCAAACTTTTCAGCGTGGGGTCAAAGTTGGACATAGACAGCATATGGCCAATGCATGCCCAATGTATGGCTAATGTACCTCCCCGCAAAAAGTGCTCGAATTACGCTCATGGTACGTTCACAGAATGATGGTGGACGTTATATACATTATTCGATCGCCAGGACTACGCATCATACTTTACATATGTCAAGACACATTGGAGAAATGCTAAGCATACATTAGACTATGTTAGGCATCTGTTATCCATACATTGTCAGTACACAGACTATACGTTCCCACTGCCTTTATAGTAGGTCAAAGAAGTGCAAGGTAGTGAACGTTGACTAACGTACATCTAACATACATCAAGGTACGCCTAACGCATACATAGCGTGCTGCGGACGTAAAATCCACACGTTGTCGAACCTTGTCGTTCGACGAAAGTTTTGTGCATGCAAAAAACGTTGCCGACCCCCTGACGTGCGACGCCATATCTCAATGAACATCAACATACATTGACATATACTAACAAGCGCCTAATGCACACATACTGCATAATGACATATCCGAACCTAGTGGTAAAAACTCACATACATTGACATACATTTGCGCAATGCATCATAATGTGACAGCACCATAAGTTGACCCAGTAGCTATGTTAGAGCTTGTTGGGTCTCCTCCTGTCATCAGTCTTGACGCTTCTCACTTATTTGCAAATTGCTCATCTAAAGGCCTAGTTCAGCTAGCACTATCCGATCATGTATGATTGATAATAATATCAGGGTGTCTTAATATATACTTTCTTAATTGTGTCCATATTGAATTTTATGTTAGTATTCATAGATGACAGTGCACTGTTTGCCCACTCTGCTGAAGAGATCCAGCAAATAGTGGGCGCTTTCTCCGATGCATCAAAGAAGTTTGACCTGAAGATAAGCATCAAGAAGACGGAGGTGCTGTACCAACCCAACTCTAAAAGGACCCGAGTGGAGGACATCATGGTTGATGGAAACAAGCTGAACTCTGTTCCTGAATTCACCTACCTCGGAAGCACTATATCAAGTGATGGACACATTGAGGCTGAAATAGAGAGGAGGATGACCAAGGCTAGCTCATCTTTCAGCCGACTATGCCAAAGACTCTGAAACAACCACCATGTGTCCATGCGGGTCAAAGATCTACTGTGCAATTGTGCTACCCACCCTACTATATGGAGCTGAGGCCTGGACAGTGCACAGACGACAGGTGAAAAAGCTGCATGCCTTCATGATGCGCCATCTGCGTTCAATCATGAGACTAACCTGGAAGGACAAAGTGACAAATAAGGAAATACTCGAATGGACGGGCCTGCCCTCTATGGAAGATCTTCTGATCAAAAAGAATCTCCGGTGGACTGGACACCTCATGAGGATGTCATCAGACAGGCTACCGACAGCATGATGATGATGATAATTCAATACGGCACTGTGAATCTGATCAGCATCCATTCACTCTTAATAGTATAGGATCATCTTCCTGTTTGAACAACCAAATTAATCTAACAATAGTTATTTCACAATGTGTCTAAACAAGTTATCAATCTAAGAACATAATATTGAGATAAACGGCAAGTTAGAAAATTGTGTGGCATCCTTACACATTTATTATTGCATATAGGTCTTGCATAGTTGATTAAGGGAATATAGATAATGAATACTCTAACTCAGATGGGATGGCTGAATGAGGTAGAGCATCCGTCTCCTGTGTTGGTAGGTCATGGGATCGTGGGTTCAAATCCTGGTCGAGACAAACCAATGACTTAAAAGTTGATACTTGTCGCTTCCTAGCCAGATGCTTGGCATTATTAGGATAGGACAAGGAGCAGTGGAATGAGGAAGACCAGGTGTCTGCAACTGAAATTTCCCATGCTTAATTAACTAATGTACAACAACAAAATATATATAATATACACCTACCATTTTAGATTTTGACATTCAACCACCACGTCCGGTCATTGCGTTGAATAATTATTAGCAAACCAACTAGACAATATGGCCAGTTAGAGAAACTGACAGGTATTCAGAGGGATACCTTAGACAAATAAATCAACTCACTAAATCACACAAAGCTGACAATCTGACTCCATTACTGTCAATTTTCATCCATTCTCTAGCCGTTCTCAGTCAATGCAGGTGGGGTGAGTGGGGAGAAAGAAACAGAGGAGTGATTTCATTTAGTCACAAGCATCCACTTTAGTGTACTGTCATGAGCTAATCAAATCTAACGATGCGGCTTCTATATTATGCATCATTCTCTTCAGCGGGAAATGACATTAATCAAAGCATTGCAAATGATTCCTGCCACACTTCATTCCGCGTAGATCCCCTGATATATTAGTGGTTACCCGAAGACCCATGCTTCCTGTTTTATTAATGTCATAATTTGGATACATATTATATATATATATATATATATATATATATATATATATATATATTATTTGTTAATGTTCTGTAGTAATCCTGCTGTTTTTCTGTGTTTGTGGTTTATTTGGATTTTACCTCCTGGTAAGATCTGACGTCATATCAGGACATGCAAACTGGTGAAAGTGCACAAGGATATCATCTTTATAGTGCTTCCCACTGGATACCAGGCCACTGGCACCATGACCCAATTTTCCGCTCAGTCACATTATCCTGATACTGACCTACCCCATCCTTTCATTATCCTAGTAATGCCAAACCCCAGGCTAGCTAGCGACAAGTATTAATTTTCTAAGTCATTACTTTGACTCGGATGGCTTTCAACCTTCCACACAGGAAGTCTGCACTCTACCAATTCGGCCACTGCATGCAGGATATAGTATCGCATGGACTACCGCTAGGGCGGCACCAGCATCTAGTTGGATGAGCAATAAGGGTTCACACCGAGGAAAGGAGGAAAAACGGGTGACCACTGTCACATATCGAGCGTACCCTTGCAGGATGAGTTTCCCATTCTGTAAGTATTGCTATTGTGTGATTTAAACAGAAATTGATGTAGATACATTTCAAGTATACTTCAAACACTTTAATCTGTGCAAAAGATACATAAATGTGTTATAATCTGTGAACAAGAAACTAGTAAAATAATAGGGTATAATCGATTAACACAACCCAGGCGATTTGGGTCACCGGAGTTGCTAGAATGTCAAATCGAACACTGCGAGTGGAGTTGACAAAAGCATGTGCTGTGTGCCAAACAACCCGTCAGGTCCTATGTGTTGATTTTATGCTTTTTTTTTAATAACCCAGATTGTCATCTTATACTATCATAAATTACTTTAAATCCTATTTTGCTGTACTTATATCGGTTATTGAAAAAGAATATTAAGTTTTAGATTAAGCTGCGGATAACTAATCTACCTCACTGAGTTCTCGCGAACACGAGCAGAGGAAAGTCTATTTCTGGCAAGTTCAAACGGGCTCAAACAGGTTCAAAGATGGCTGGTCGTCCCGCTCCTTTCAGCGCTGAATATGCTTATGGGATAAGCTCTCTCGATGTATCAGTGGAGCCACTATCAGAGTAATTCCCCCACGGTTCATAGTAATTCCGCCAGGGGTGGCCACATATATATTAGTGCCAGCTGAGTTTGTTGTGAGTTCTATCAAATGAGCGTTGGGAGAGCATATCAATTGTCAGGAGTGGTAATTGGCAATTAATACATACCCCGTGTTTATGTTATCAGGTGACATTTGCCACCACACTACGGTGCCAGTGACACTGGCAATTCAGATCGGACTGATTGCTACCCATGGTCGAGCCACTGTCACCAGGGCCGTAATCGATTAACACAACCCGAGCGACTCGGGTCACCAGAGTCTTCAGAATTTCAAATCGAACACCGCGAGTGTAGTCAAGAAATACACATGCCGTGTGCAAAATGACCCAACCCCAATAACCCAACTCTTGGCTGGGGTTTGCTAGGCGCGATGACATCACATCTGTGCTGGTACATGTAGGATAACAGCTACCCTTACAGGTCCTAGGTGTCATTTTAATGCTTTTTTTTAAATAACCCAGATTGTCAGCTTCTACAATCATAAAATACTTAAAATCCTTAAAATCCTATTTTGCTGTACATATATCGGTTAGTGAACAAAAATATTAAGTTTTAGATTAAGCCACCATTTTATCCATCCCAAGCATATCCATTTATTCAACCCGAGTCTGTAGGATATGCGCATGCGCCAAAAAGTGGCTGGGGTGACCCAAGTTGATTAATGGATTACGCCCCTAATTATCACTTCAAGACACCATCACTTTATTGGTAGGTTAGTTGTTGCAATTTCACGTCCTTGTAACAACTAAGGTCATATAAGGATGGGTACCAACTTCTGAGAGTGCGCACTCATGGTGATTTTATAGTGCTGTCCGATTGGGGAATCAGGCCACCAGCACAATGATTCGATATCCATCTCAGTCACATTATCCTGACAATGAGCTAACTAGTCATTGTCCTATCCTGTTAATGCCAGGGATGAAAGTATTCTCTAACAAACAACTTTGAATTCAAGCCGAGATTATTACACGGACGGTGAATTTCCGCGAAAACGCGGATTCCCCCCCCCCCCCCCCCCTAGGATTAGCGCTGTCGGAGACTCGCGGAAAAATACCGGAAGTCACGTTTCAACTATCCTTGTCATGGCTATGTTAGTGCTTGGCAGTAATAGGATAATGTAGTGGTCTGCACTGACCTCTCAATCAAGTAACAACATAGACAGGTAGGCGTGGGTAGTGTGGTGATATCAGGGAGCCTAGGTGGTGTAATGGTTAGCACACTGGCCCAGAATGCAAAGAGATGTGGGTTCGAGTCCCACTCTAGGCACAATATTTCCCATTTTCATCACCCCCCATGACACTGGTTGCCGTGACCATGATGCTGTACAAGCTATGTGCTGTATGGTTGTCGAACCTACCCTGTGTATGTATGTGTTAGTGCATTGCCTGTATGTATGTAATTGCAAGCATTAAAAGACTTACAATTCCAGGGGGACGAGTGTAGTGGTCTGCACTGACCTCTCAGGCAAGTAACAACATAGACAGGTAGGCGTGGGTAGTGTGTTGATATCAGGGAGCCTAGGTGGTGTAATGGTTAGCACACTGGCCCGGAATGCAAAGAGATGTGGGTTCGAGTCCCGCTCTAGGCGCAGTAAATCCCATTTTCATCACCCCCATGACAATAACACACACGCCAGTTAGCTCAGTGTCAGGACAGGGAGATATCAAGTTATATGTAACTATAATTCGTGTTTCGGTTTATGTTCTAGCAACATCTTAGGTCATCCTGTTCAACATTAATCGGTACTTTTTTTGTAAATCGCGGAAATCGGCGAAATCGCGGAGATCTTGCATCGCTGTCTACCCAGCTCTGTCTGGCAGTAAAGGCCTGGTCACATAGACGTTAGTGGACGTAGTTGAACGTAGTTCAGGCTAGCATATTTGAACGAAGTTGAACGAAGTTGAATGTATTTGAACATAGTTGAAAGTAGTTGAACGTAGTCGACCATAGCCGACCATAGCTGAAGGTAGTTGAATGTGGTTGAACATGGTTGAACATGGTTGAACGTGGTTGAAGGTAGTTGAACATAGTTGGACATAGTTGAACATAGTTGAACATAGTTGACCGTAGTTGAAAATAGTTGAACATAGTTGAACATAGTTGAATATAGTTGAACATGCCGGCATCCATACTTCTCCGTCAGGCTAACTTGGTAATAACCTGGGTGGGCTGTGAGTTCCGATTTAATCTTAGCACATGTTCAAAGAGCGCTTTTACCTTAGAGGCTGAATTTGAATCTGTAATATTAGCATATTCTAGCATACTCTGGTGTACTCTAGCATACTCTAGCATACTCTAGCGTATTGTAGCGTCCTCTAGTGTGCTCTACCATACGCTAGCATACTTGGACAAAGCCCAGGGGCCATATGCAGGAGTCACTGTTAGTGGGGTTTGGTGTTAGAGCCTGTTACCGTTTATCTATCACCGACGTCGGGAACTGTGTCAAGTCGTATGCAGGAGCGCGTAACACTTTCATTATAGCTAAACGTGAATTTATTTATAGATTTGGGAAATCCCTCTGCATCTGTACCCATATATTAGGCTTAAATCTATTAAATGCTATCATATTTAACAGAATTAAATACGCAATAAGTGAAATTTGAGGAAATTAACCCTAAATTCGAAGCAATATTAACGCTGCCGCCGTAATGGCGGCGATATTCATATTTATATTTCCGAATAGACGAGCGTAAAGTAAACAAATCGCTAATACATTGCCGCCAATGCGTCGACGTCGGCCAGTATGGATGTCGATGTCGACGCGGCGGTGGCGACGGCGGCAATTTGTTTACTTTACATTCGTCGATTCGACACTATTAATATCGCCACCAATGCGGCGGTAGCGTTAATCTGGATTCGCTTTTATGGTTAAATTGATAAAATTTCACTTATTCCGTATTTAATTCAGTTAAATATGATAGCATTGAATAGATTTGGTCACAACCTTACGCTAACACCGCCCTTAAACATCATATGAAACGGGGTTAGTGTCGCGGACCTTAAACGTGTGGTGTTAGATCTATCACTGACTCATGCATACCAACTTTTCGGCGCTAAACCAGAAATCCCCTCTAAACGCGTTTTGGCTCGGTAACACCGACTCCTGCATATGGCCCCAGGTCACATAACTGTTAGTGGATGTAGGTGAATGTAGTGGAGTCTAACATAGTTGAACATAGGTGAACATATTTGAAAGTACCAGCATCCATACCGTAGCATATTTATCAATACAGTAACGTATTTATCCGTACCATAAGGCATTTATCCGTACCAAAACCTGCAGTACCTTAACATATTTCAACGTAGTTTAACATACTTGCACCACATTTGACCCACGGAATACCCCCATCACACCAATCTAGTTCTCACTATGTTCTTGAAAATGTTGCTGAATGGGTTCAAACTGTTTGCGAACGGAATGGACGTGTGCGAATGGAATGGACAAACGGAATGGATGTAGCAACATTTTACAGTCTGTTTACAAACGGAATGGATGGGCTAGAAAGGAATAGTGCTCCAGAACTTTGAGCATGCCCAAAATTGTCTTGCAGCCACGTTCTACCCCGACCACAGCCCGTTTTAGAACCGGGTCAGACGGTTTGAGAACTAGTTTTGTGTGATGGGCGTGTTAGCATGTATGTGACCGGGCCTTTAGAGTATATGACTGAGTCTAACTATCACAGTCACCTGAGCCTCAGTCTCGAGGGCCTGCCACTCTCCTCCTCACACTGGAGGTGCCTGTCACAGATCTTTCAGTAGAACCTTTCCCTGTGTACACACTCCGACCTGAGTGCCTTGGAGCAGGATAAACAGCGAAGAAAGGAGGAGACTATGGGGGCGCTCCGGTGTCATGGTATAAAACCCCTGCCCGATCGCAGCCCCTGCCGTGAAGACAGTTGACTAAGCATTTATTTTTGTAAAATAAATTTAAAAACTTTCAGTGGATCGATTAAAAATATCTTAATGCGCGATTGAAGAGGAAGATCTGAAGTATTTAATGTAACCTAAGAGCAATTTATGCTGAAAGTATTAAAAACAGAGATAATAGTGAAAGTTGGGATATTCTGAGTGTCAGTGCAATCTTCATACAGAAAAAGTGAAATATCTATGAAACTTACACCACCTAGAAACAAACCCCCTGGAACATATATAGAAAACATATCCAACGAACAGATTATATTAAATTTATATGGTTAGGGTTGTGCATTTCTATTAATCTTTAATAGACACTGGCAGTGTGTATTCGTTCTGCAGCCGAGCTGAGCTTGTTTACAACCTCTGCGCATGCGCAGAAGCCACGACAGGGGCTGCGATCCGGCAGGGGTTTTATACCATGATACCGGCACTGACTAACCTGGACCTTCATTGACCAGACAGTTGCATGGTAATTCTCATATTCTTGGCGCTACTGGTAGGGTGGGATTTAAACATAGCTGAAAGTATATTACATTTAAAATATACTTCAAAGATATGAATCGGTGCCGTACATGAATACAATATGTGATTATATCATAATACGAAACTATTAGGCTCACTACTGCATCTGGTTTCAGTATATATATATCTTTCTATTTCAGTATATATATCTTTATATTTACCCGCTACTTTTGCGTTGAAAAATATAATAAAACATAGAGTTTAATACACTTTAAAAGTGAAAACGACGGCGTTCCATATCCGCCATCTTCTGTTTTTTCCAATCTCTCCCATTTCACTAACTCTGTGCCGATATGGATAGCCATTTGATACTGTAGCCAGAGTTTCTACTTCCTGTTCCAAACTAAAGCAGTGTTCGCCAGCTTTTATATAGGGGTGTGTTCACCCTTGTACTACAAGTACGGGGTGAATCTTTTATCTAGTGTAGCCTATTGTGTTTATTGATAGTTTCTTCTTTCTTTTAATTTATCCTTTTTTGCTTTTGTAGTAGTCTGTATATGAGCTCTACTACCACGCGGTAGCGGCGGAGACTATGCCATACACCTACCCAGGTACACTGAACTGCACTAGGTGGCGGCAGGCTAGCCAGCGGGCAGACCTCGACTGGGCTGCCCTCTACTGCATGTGGCTAGTTCACACCCCACCCACCCATAGAGTCGATGTGGGATCTGGCGAGTAAGGGGGCGGGTCAGATGACTGTGGACGCCACAGAGAGCAGATTCAATAAACCAAGTTGAAGCATACCTATATTGGATCTTGGGGTTCTTCCGTGTGCGCGTGGCAGGGTGAGAGTCGGAGGGCCGTGGGCCATTACACTTTCTTTATTTAGTTTTTACCAATATGAGTATGATTATCAGTATGATATTTATTTCAACCATCTTACTCATGTGTCGTGTAATTATCGAGAAGACAGACAGGAATGAACTGGAGAACATAAGAAGATGCACTACCTTGTTTCTCGGTCAAAGGTCAGGGTACCAGGCTAAAGCAGCGCCATACTCCCCCCCCCTCCCCCAACTGGTGTTGCAGTTTCCGCGGCACACTAGGTTGCCAGGGACACATCCATTCAAATGCATTGTGATTCGCCGTGAGTGATCTTCATACAGAAAAAGTCAAATATCTCTCATATTACACCCCCTAGAAACAAACCGCTTGGCACACATACAGAAAACATATTCAACAAATAGATTATACTAAATTTATAACGTTAGGGTTCTTGATTTCTATTAATTTTGAATAAAACTAATGTTTTTCACTGCGAGTACCATCAAACTCAAGGCATCTTCAATGGTCGTGAGCAATCTGCATACAGAAAATACAGCAAAAATGAAATATCTCTAAAACCAAACCACCTAGAAACAAATCGCTTGGTAGACATATAGGAAACATCTTTACCAAAAACATTATATTAAATTTATAAGGTTAGTGACGATGCTGTTCGATTTTGACGCATGCGCTGAAGCGATGTGTCCCTGGCAAACTGGTGTGCCACGGAAACTGCAACACCAGCCTTCCTTTCTGTGCTGTTTATGCTTATGGTGCCCTAAGTGCTGGAGTGCATGCGTGCACCGCGAAACATAACAGTCCAACGCAGATCGCTCAGCGGGGTGCTCATTCACCGAGTCCATGGCAGTAGCTAGACACATGTGTGTGTCTAGGCTATATGTGTGGTGTGTCTGTGCGGTGAAGTTCCGTGTCTGTGTCTGATGTGTTTATCAAATATGTAAACTGCTACTCTCTTCCAATGTTGCGATTCCATGTGGAAATAAACCCAATTTTCACTCTCACCGACGTAAGCAAATATCAGTGGATACGAAAGGCAAAAACAGCTACCTACAGCACTGGGACTTGTATAAACAAGTATATGATATTATTATATATACATATTATATATTGCATGATTATATTACGTCATGATATATGTCTGATTGTTGTGGTGCAAGTTTTCGCACACAAACTTATCTTCCAAATAAAATGTTAAAATCTTCCAATTCTTGGTCACACAATGTTAGCGTCTATATTTGAGAAGGGTCCACAGCGACGAAAGGAGCAAAAACGGCTGACCACTGGGTCATATCGAGCATACCCTTGCAGGATGAGTTTCCCATTCAGTAAGAAGTGATATTGTTTGATTTAAACAGAAATAAATGTAGATCAATTTCAAATATACTTCAAACAATTTAATCTGTGCAAAAGATACATAAATATGTGATAATGTCTGAACAATAAACTAGTCAAATAATATTTGACTACACTGCTAGCTCTGTGGAGGTCTAGCCTGGTCCCCTGGCATTCATTTCCTCAGGCAGAGGCACAGGAGTTTTCAGCTCAGTTTCCAACCTAGTCCCCTAGCCTTTGTACCGGAAACAAGTTTAAACGGGCTCAAACAAGTTCAACCGTGGCTGGTTGGGTCGCTCCGTATAGCGCTGAATATGCTTATGCTATATTTGTATGTGTCTGTGGTGAGTGGGTAGGGCCCGATATGGGACACACGGCGCCGAGCCCCAACTGGGCTTGTCTGCAAGGGGGCATTGATTTCCCCGATACGCAGCCAGCCCAACCACCCGGTGTCGCAGTTTCCGCCGTCCGCCGGTTTCCGAGGTACGCATCGTTTCTGCGCATGCATCAAAATCGAACAGCATTTAATATAATGTTTTTGGTAACGATGTTTTCTATATGTGTACCAATCGATTTGTTTCTAGGTGGTGTGGTTTTAGAGATATTTCACTTTTTCCGTATTTTCTGTATGAAGATTGCTCACGACCATTGACAATGCCTTGAGTTTGATAATATGCGCAGTGCAAAACATTAGTTTTATTCAAAATTAATAGAAATCAAGAACCATAACCTTATAAATTTAATATAATCTTGTTGGTAAAGATGTTTTATATATGTGTACCAAGCGATTTGTTTGTAGGTGGTGTGGCTTTAGAGATATTTCACTTTTTCTGTATAAAGATTGCTCATGGCCATTGACAATGCATTTGAGCATATGCGTACCGCGGAAACTGGTGGACGGCGGAAACTGCAACACCAGCCCTGTGCCCCCCCCCCCCCCCGCCCCCCAATCGGCGCGCCGGGAGCGCCGGCGGCAATCGAATCTGTTAGCAAAGCAATCGAATCCGGAAGAGCGAGGGCGACAAAACCAGTAAGATTTGTAACTCGTTGTTCCTTATTTAGTTTGTAAATATTTATGCTGCTGAATAATTTGGAAGTGACAAGGTCGAGGTATTCTAGCGATGCAGGTAATCCAGTTACCTACACTTGTTTCTGAAAACATAGGTGTACTTGAATGACAATTGAAACACTGTTCAATTAATGGTGCTACTTTAGCGTACGCCCAACGAAGACCCACAACACGAAGCCTAATCCTTCAGCAATTGAGGGTTATGGTTAAGGGTTAGGGTTATCATTAGGGTTAACACACTTGAGAGTCGGATTAAACTGGACATATACCGAATGATAATGTGTAACTGGCTAGGTTGGTTGGTTGATTGAGTATTACGTCCTGGCAACATCTAAGGTCATATCAGGACGGGTACCAACTTGTGACAGTGTGAACTCATGGCAACTTTATAGTGCTGCCCCACTGGAAAATCAGGACACTGGCACCATGACCAATTATCCCACTCAGTAACATTATCCTGACGCTAACAAAACAAAACCCACACACCACAAAAACAACCCCCAAACCACACCAACCCAACAAAACAACCCCAAGATAAACAGTCCTATGAATCTTGAGTGCCAGGTTTGGAAGTGACAAGTATCAGTTTTAAAGTCATTGGTTTGACTCGAACAGGAACCAAAATCCTACCAGCCAGGCCACCACGCCCGACCCTGTGTTGTGGAAATACCCACATGCTTTTAAAATATAATATGCTAAATATATTGTTTAAATATGTAGGTCCGATATCGATCATATCCTACTACATTTGGAGTAATTCATTATGATGTTCTCTGTGGCGGAGTGGTTCGAGTGGCTGACTTTTTTCTAGGTCTGACTCCTAATCTGAAGGTCAGTGGTACAATTCCCCGTGCCCCCACCTCTGCCAATTTAGATTTCCTCCGCTGTGTATAACTTACAGCGTCATCAAAGTCCAGTTGCTCTCATACCATGTCTGTATGGTGTGGAAGGTTAAAAATCCCTTGGGTCGGTACAAGTGTAAACTTGGGTTTCTATCAACAAACTGTCTAATGGTGAAAACAAGTCTATTCAGACTTATCCATGATAGGGAGTATAAATCTTCAAGAAAAAAAATGTCAAATATTAAATGTTGAATCGAGAGTTTTCAGTAACTAACATTTTGTGTTTACTCATATTTAGACATGCGTATATTTTATAATAACCGTAAGCTGTATCTTATTAGTATTATATTGTTGTGAGCTGCTAAATATGAGTAGAGTTGTCTTGTGCATTAGAGGTAGTCTTATTGTGATAATGTGTTTTATTACATCGATATTTTATTACCGTTTGCTTTCAGCTTTTGATGGAGTTTTACATTCCATCAACATTTACGGTCACTGACATGCTCACACTTTCAGAAGGGCAGGGACCCAGTTGTAAAAAAAGGGACTCTCCTGATGAATATAAAAATCCTTTCAACTAAAAGGGCACTATTGATATGAAGAAGAAAAAGGGCAAAGGTTAAAAGATCCCTCCTCCCCACCCCTCCCCCCCCCCCCCCCCCACGCATCGTAACCCCAATCTGCATGGACCTGTTTACGGTAAAATCAGGGTGGTTCCCGAGCTGTTGTTCGCAGGCACAATGACGCCAATATCCAACTCAGTCACATAATCCAGTTGTTGTCCTTGGTAGTAATGCTAAATTCCACGTCATATAGTAACAGTTATCAACTACAACAACATAATTCATAAACTCCCATAACTAACTACACTCGTGTTACACTAGAATATTTCTAACAAGCTGACATTTATATACTGCTTGCCTATCTGCAACTGAACATTAAAACGTACTACAACTTTACCAACTGAATACAGAAGATAACTTCTGCTTACATTCTAAATACTATATAAATACTCACATTGATCTAGCGAATATTGATCTAGTTTATGACACTACTGTTACCATATTGCTATGGAACTTTTGGGTTACAGAATTTCATTGTGTTACATGCTGCAAATTGTGTATTCAACAGTTATTGTATACCTTATTCTATATATATATACCTTTTGTGTAAATAACCCTGAATTGAAAAATGGCTGGGAAGATCAGTGCTTCGGCACTGCCAGTAGACTTATTCAGCAGAATAAACATATTTACCATCAAATACAAATTCTATAAGCAATTAGTTTGACTCAGCCAGGTTTCGAACCCATGACTTTTCACACCTATTCAGCCACAACGCGCAATCTACAACACTGCAACTTAATCAGTTTCGTTGTTGTTGGTAGATTAGTTGATTAAGCAAGGGACATTTCAATCGCGGATGATTGGTCTTCCTCATTCCACTGCTCCTTGCCCTATCCTAATTATGCTAAGTGCCTGGTTAGGAAGCAACAAGTATCAATTTCTAAGTCATTGGTTTGACTCAACCAGAATTTGAACCCACAATCCCACGTTCTACCAGAATGGGAGACGGACGCTCAACTCATTCAGCCATCCCATCTGGTAAAGGCACATAATCCCGTGATTGTTTGCTTTACATAATCTCGACAGGCGGTAATGTAGTGGAGATAATCTGCATGGAAGGGTAATTAATGTAGATGTATGCGTCAGTATGATTTAACTTCCTAAGGGGAAAAGGAGTAATGCGCATGGTGCAACTTTTCAATTGCTTTAATAGATCCTTCTTGGTTCTCCATCGATGGCGATGATAACAGCAGCTCATCATTTGTTGTGGACTCATCGATGACAGATGAGTCCATGTCATGCTCAGAATGTGCAGTGGCATGTTGGACATGTGTGTCGCTGAAGTTAGCGAGTCTGGGAGGTGAACGGGACAATCTTTTCTCTGCTGACACTTTTGTTTAGCTTCTGATATAAACTGTGTTGTGCCTTTGCAAATAGAAACATGTTTAGTAGATTAGCAGTATGTTGGATTGTATAACGTGGATGCACTGGGGAGGAATGGGAGAGCAGAGAAGATTCCAGACTAAGGGCAGGTGGTTGGCGGAGGGGGGGGGGGAGGGATAAAATCACAACCTGGTTGCGATATCGCTGAAGCTGTAGCTCTGATTCGTGTAGTTTACTACCTGAAACATTGCTATCACTGATGTGATCTTACAACATGCCCTAAGTTGACTTAACATACTCAATGTGCATACTAAATTACTCGTTTTGATTTGATTTGACATGACTCGTACACAACATCCAGTCTACTATCACACTCAGCCTACCAATAATATTTAGCAACATCTGATAAATAGAAACAAGACATGAAGAGTTCAGGCGCAAAACCAGGTAAACGCCGATCCAAAAATGGAGATAATTATCGGAATCAAACCTTCAACAAATGTTTTTTATTGTATTACTACTCTTTTGTTCATTGCCCCATAACCATGTGATCACATGACAAGTTGAATTGGTGAGAATTAAAGTTATTTTCAGGTAAAAATCTCTTATTTAAACGACATTTTTGGATTTTCACGTACATGGTTTTGCGCCTGAACTCTTGACATTCTCATTACTGCTAGCAGCTTGTGCTGATATATATATATATGCATGTATATATATATATATATATATATATTATGATATGATATATATATGATATATATATGATATATATGATATGATATATAAATATATATATATATTATATATATCATTGATAATAAATTGTCCTGAACCTCAGTAGTGTGACTTCATGACGGCGTAAACAAAGGCCTGGATTGACCCTGGAGGGGCCGAAATGTGGGTTCAAATCCCGACTATGGGTGATATTCCTGTTCACTTGCAAAGCACATTCCCTCATCATTGGTGCCGTGACCAGGATTCTCCGTTTCTGCTTGACAAGCGGGGGAACCAGAAACCAGGATGACATATCTGTCGAAATCGATGGTGAGTGCGCTTTTAAAGAAATATATCTGGAAACATCTGAGCCCATATCATGAAAGGGACTGTATAAATCCTGGATGTATAATGCTGCCCTGTTATGATACCATGCCACAGATATTGTCAAACCTGATTATCCTTTCAAAGGACGCCTCGATAAGCACTGGATAAATTACCACTACAGTCAGCACTTGCCGCACGAAAACTATAATTTCACTAGGTCCCACTTAGACAGGCCAAACATGCTCACAGGCATTGATGCCTAATTTCTTAAGCAGAAGAGGATAAGTGTAAGTGGTATTGCACCGATAGGTCATTGATATATCCTAGCAATCAATACCAGGAAAGGTACTGACTGGCATTCATCAGATAATTACTTTGTTCTTACTTGCCTGTGGATCGAATCCACAAGTTCCTACCCATGAATAGGGCATCTTGTTCAACCCTGCCGACAAAACACGAATAATAACACGAATAATAAGAGCATAAGAAGCCTTATACAATCACTCTCATAAACAAAGTATCATAGAGTCCTCATGGAAGCCTCATGGCAGCCTCATAAAGCTGAATTACTGGAGGAGGATTTGTTTGTTTGTTGGGGTCTTAGGTCCTGGCAATATCTAAGCTCATATCAGGCCGGGGCTGCAGGAGGAACGCCATCCATTTAATACCCCCATAAATCTCCTTCCTCCTCCCCATATTACATGCTAATTAATGCAGTCATTCACAGTAGACAGATGGGTAATAAGAAAACAGTGCTGCACCCCAGTGGAAGCTGTTGGAACTACACCACCTGCCCTCCCTCCCTACCATCTTTATTGCGCATGTCTTCGGGCAGACCTCTGAGGGATGAGGTCTGTTCTTTTTTTGTTGTTGCGCCTTCCCAGCACCCTCCATCCCCGCAATTTGCTAAATGCTAACCGGCCACAGAGCGTGGAAGGTCAAGGTCGACCTTGCACCGAGCGCCCAATCCTCTACTCTGGTCGGGAGAAGAAGCCGGTTATAGCTTCATTATGGTGCATTATAGCTTCCTGAATGCACCGACTAGCCAGCCTTCCATCCCTCACCCTCCCGACCAGATGAAGTGGCCAGATCGGTAAGAGTACAGACGTCCGGTGCGGGAGATCGGGAGTTCAATTCCCAGTCGAGTCAAAGCATTGACTTACAGAATTGATACCTTTCGCTTCCTAGCTTGGCACTCAGCATTAATAGGATAGGGGAAGGACTGGTTCGTTCAGTCTCAGGATGATGTGACTGACTGGGATATCAGGTCATGGTGCTGATGACCTGATTTCCTAGTGGGGCAGCACTATTAAATCACCATGAGTGCACACAGTCAACAAACGCTGCCCATCCTAATATGACCTTAGATGTTGCCAGGATATAAAAATAGCCAATGAACTACGGTAGTTCTGAAGTTACATCAGACCAAATATTATCTCCACTACCGCTAGAGGGCATGTTCGAAGATCGGGACAAGATGAGAGACAAACCCTGAAATAATAGGATTTCTGACTGCGTTCAGTACCCACCTCCGCTTATACAGTCCGATCCCAATCACGTACTTGGAGATGGCATATAACACAATTACCTGACACGATGGCCGAATCCGCAGAGTGTAAACTTCCCATGCGGAGGTTCTGGAGTTCGAATTCCAGCCGAGTCAAGCCGATGACTTATTTTAAATGTATACTTGTCACTTCCTAGCATGGCGATTGGCATTAATAGCTTAGGACAAGAATTGGTTGGCACAGTATTAGGATCATGTGACTGTGTGGGATATTAGGTCATGGTGCCTGCTGCCTGGTTTCCCTATGGGTCAGGACTATAAAGTTGTCATGAGGACATACTGCCACAAGTCGGTATTGGTCCTGATATGACCTTAGATCTTGCTAAGACATAATACCAACAACAAACAATATAACAACATTGAGAAATATTAGGACTCATATGGACAAACTACACTAGCAGTTCTCATAATTTATGGGGTATAGCTCACTCTGCCGGAGGTCAGGGTTCAACCTCTGGCTGAGCCAAAAACCCTTTAACAATATTGACATGTATTGCAATCCTGCCTGGCACTAGGCATTAGTAAGAATCTAAAGGCTCGGTCACATACACGTTAGTGGACGTAGTTGAACGTATTGGAGCCTAACGTAGTTGAGCGTAGTTGAACGTACCAGAGAAGTATGGATGCTGGTACATTCAACTAGGTTCAACTACATTCACCTACGTTCAACTATGTTCACCTATGTTCAACTCTGTTAGCCTCCACTACGTTCATCTACGTCCACTAACGTGTATGTGACCGTGCCTTAAGATCGGACAATGAACAGTGGAATGAGCACGAATCAATGTTTGCAATTGTAATATTTTTTCTCTTGGTTAATCATGTGGTGGAGCAACACAAGTAGCCAAGTGATTAACTATTATAGAAACTGACAATCACACCTGATACTACACTCCTGCAAGGCTTAATGTTATCATGTTACCTAAAGGTGGTCGTTTTTTTAATTCAAGCCAAGCCGGTAATTTGTCTCTTGGTGCTTCTGACAGCAATTATGATAAGCTTGATTGTGATTGTTATAATTGTGATTGTGATCTTTGTGGCGTTGGAGAATTATGCTTGTTGCAAAAACCTTTTATCGGGCTGACGATTGCAATCATAATTAAAATTGGTACGATTGTAGCATTTGCTGTCACATCATATGTCACAATCGCTATTGTAACCACTGTCACAACTAGTGTCCCACCACTGTCACAACTGCTGTTGTTATCGCCATCAGATCAAATGTCACAATTGCTATTGTAACCGCTGTCACAACTACTGTCCCAACCGCTGTCACAAGTGTTGTTCTTATCGCCATCACATCCACTGTCACAACCAATGTCGTAACTGCTGTTCTTATTACCATTACAACAACTCTCCGACCCAGTGTCACAACCGCTGTTGTTATCCCCGCCACATCAAATGTCACAATCGATATTGTAACCGCTGTCACAACTACTGTCCCAACCACTGTCACAACTGCTGTTGTTATCGCCATCAGATCAAATGTCACAATTGCTATTGTAACCGCTGTCACAAGTACTGTCCCAACCACTGTCACAAGTGTTGTTCTTATCGCCATCACATCCACTGTCACACCCAATGTCACAACTGCTGTTCTTCTCACCATTACAACAACTCTCCGAACCAGTGTCACAACCGCTGTGGTTATCACAGTCACAACTACTGTCACAACCACTGTCACAACCAATGTCGTAACTGCTGATCTTATTACCATTACAACAACTCTCCGAACCAGTGTCACAACCGCCATTGTTATCACAGTCACAACCACTGTCACAACCAATGTCACAACTGCTGTTGTTATTACCATTACAATGACTGTCCGAACCAGTGTCACACACGCTGTTGTTATCACAGTCACAACCACAGTCACAACCATTGTCACAACCGCTGTTATAACCGCTGCACCAACCGGGGTTGCTTAGTTGGCATCCTACTGTTTTCCGAACTGCTATTCCAATCTCTGTCTCAACCACTGTCCCAATCACTTAAAAAATGCTATCCCAATCACTGTATCAGCCAGTGCTCCAACCGCTTTCAAACCGTTTCTCCAACCGCTATCCCAACGACTTTTCTAACCCCTATCCCAACTATTATTTCTAACATATTTTCATTTTCCCGATTGCCATTGCAATAAATATCACAACTGTCACCACACAAATCAGGCCTATACATCTCGCCTGCTGTCAAACTCCATTACAACTGTTCGCTATCATCATTGATACCACCGCTACTATCACTGTCACTGTGGATCTTATTGCTATTAATATTGTAGATATTGTTAATTATGTACTAGGCCTAGTCTTGTTTCTATCACATAAGTGAGTCCTGACCCTAGTTATTTTTGCCTTACCTGACAGTCACTATATTGCACTAGTCTTGTAGTTATCACTGTCATCATAGCTGTCACTATCACTGTCACTATTCCTATCACACTTTTGTCAATATTGTTTTCTTTATTCCTCTCACAATTGTTCTACCTATTGCTGTCAATATATCACTGTCACTAATACTCTCATTACCTTTGTCAATTTTGCTGTCTTAATTTATGTCCCCACTGTTGTCACTGCTGTCAGTATCCCCGTGCTGTCAGTATCCCCGTGATTACTACATCCACCATTGAAACTAATCCTATGACGTTTTAACGCTATCAGAACAGCTGTCACGATATCTATCGTTATTTCTTCCTGTATTACTGTCACAATTTCTCCTCCGTATTGACATCGCTAATACAGTCGGCAGTGCTGTCACACATGACGCTACTGTTCTCGACTCAAATGGCTGCTTTCGCCAACTCACACCTTAATCAATAGAGATGATATAATAGCAGCCACATTGATTACCTCGCAATGATTGCCTGGTGTAACAGACACTATGATCTGCACTTCTTTGTTTCGCATCCCTCGGACCGGCACCCCCCCCCCCCCCCCACCCACACACACCCGCCAGATACGATACGCGCTAACATTGACTTAATCAGGTATCATGTACAGAACCTATGAAGGTTCAACACCTGGCAGAGTCAAACTAATGACCTGCAAAATATTGATGCTTGACGTTACCGAGCCTGGTGATCAGCATTAGATCTGGTAGGATAGAGCAACGACTGGTTAGTCAGGATTTGGATAACCAATTACTTATAAAAATTGATACTTGTCACTTCCTAGCCAAGCGGCTGTGGTGTTCTCTGTAGTGGAGTGGTTAGAATTTCTGACTTTGTTCTAGGTCGGTCTCCTAATCTGAAAGTTGGTGGTTCGATTCCCCATGCCCCCACCTCTGCCAATTTTGATCTTGACTGCTGTGTATAACTTACAGCATCATCAAAGGCCAGTTGCTCTCATACCATGTGTACGTTGTGTGGGAGGTTAAAAATCCCTTGGGTCGGTAAATGTGTACGCTCAGGATTTCTATCTACAAACTGTCTAATGGTGAAAACAAGTCTGTTCAGACTTATCCATGATAGGCAGTATAAATTGTCAAGGAAAAAAAAAGGAGAAAAATAGGATAGGGCAAGGAAAGGTTAGATCAGTGTCAGGATAAAGTGACTGACTGGGATATCGGGTCATGGTGCTGGTAGCCTGATTTCCCAGTGGGGCAGCACTATAATTATAAATCCACCATGATGTGCACTGTCACAAGTCGGTACCTGTCCTGATATGACCTTAGATGTTGCCAGGAGGCAACATTCCAACAACCAACCAATCCAACCACATATGTTGCTAGGACGGAAAGCCCCACCACTAAATCACTCAATCACCCATTGACATGACTTGATTGGCTAATATTAAATTCACGTGCCTTATGCCGATCCCAAGTGTACTCATGTGGGGGCCTGTGTGGCGCATGTTCTATAAATAGAACACAGTCACCGCTAAAGATAACAGCGCTGCCAATCTCCACCCGACCTCGTCGGGCTAGCAGTTGAAGCTATCAATGGCGCCGTTCCACCCGGATGAACACGGTGCTTATTACAGCCGTCCGCCCATGTAAGAAGAACTATTAATTGAACCCGTCAGGTTGAGTGGTCGGTAATCTGATTACTTGTTCAACTGTTCAAGCGCCAACCAGGTTGAATATCTGGCATTTATATGTCTGTGTGTATATATATGTATATATTAAAATTTGCTAAATACATATATATGTATACATATATATATATATAAATGCTTAAAGAATATGCTAGAACCATGCAGCACATATTCAATGAATGCATGGCACTCTTATTGGACTGCAATTGTTCATATTTAATACATATATAGAAGGATCGATAGGATGACCAACACTATCACAAATGGACACTCTACCGCCTGTGTTACGTCCCACTCCCCATGTAGGATATGTAGAAATACATTTAATTTAAGTGTCGCTACTTCTACAATTTAATGGCATTTGCCGGACTAGGCAGCTTTGAAATGAGTATGGCATTCAATCAAACCTCAACAATAATGTTAAGAGCTTGGTTTTCCTTATGCAAACCTTAGAACTGAAGGAACAAAGAAAGTATCAAAACACTTTTATTTCCGCCAAAGGTCAGGCACTGGTCATGGTAAGGCCCCTAACGCTTGTTTCACAGGCTCGGACATAACGTGTCCGAACATGCAGGACTGGTCAGTCACATGCCGACTTGTTGGTTGACTATAAATAAATTACAAGTTCCTTTCAATAGCTGGAGGTATGCAGTAAAGAGCAGTGCAGCGAATAGGCAGGGCTAACCACAATACAATATAGTAGCAATACAAAATACCAGCTTAGTAAGATGCATATGCATTAAAGTGGCATAATGCGATAAAAGCATCACATTTTCAAACGAAAATAACTTATCTAGTTCTGAAAATAGATCTCACACATTGATACTGGTGCAGTTAATAGCCATTCTTTGCTGCATAGAAAGGTATCGCAGAACTTTTTTGGTCCATTAATTGTTTAAGCAGGGGAAATTTCAGTCATAGTCCTCAGTCCACTGCTGGTCGATAGAAAGCCCGAGCCTACAATTTTACCGACCCAAGGGATTTTTAACCTCTCACACCACATAGACATGGTATAAGAGCAACCGGCCTTTGATGATGCTGTAAGTTATAACACAGCAGTGGAAATCCAAATTGGCAGAGCTGGGGGCATGGGGAATCGAACCGCCAACCCTCAGATTAGGAGTCTGACCTAGAAAAAAGTCAGACACTCTAACCACTCCGCCACAGAGAATTGAAAACAGAACGAGACAGTAGTATAAAGTGGCAATTTTAATTCTTTCTATCTTAGCTTGTTACATTACTCTTTCATGATGAGATGACCTTAGATATTTCAAGGATTACAGGCACTTAACCCTATCGATACATCATATTAGTTGGGTGGGTGGGACGGTGGGTGGGACGGCAAATCTGGGTGGCAGAAGTACGTCCTTCATCGTTGTGAAAGTCTGGGTCGAAGTGAATATCTCTCAGTGTGCCACGTCATCGGCTCTTTGAGAACTGAGGACACACTAATAGGAGTGGCGCGTCAATCGGAGAATATAGATGTCGCCACCAGTCTGATTTTAATCTAACTGCGTAGTTCAAGAAGTATCATGTAGATGGCGCGTCGATCAGTGGCCAAAGTTATTAGTTCTAAGAATAGAATATAGTCGGCGCCATGTTGCCCTAATCTACTGAGATTCACAGTCTCGTTCATTCAATTACCCATGTTGCGCACATCATGGACAATTGAAAACAGAACGAGACAGTAGTATAAAGTGGCAATTTTAATTCTTTCTATCTTAGCTTGTTACATTACTCTTTCATTATGAGATGACCTTAGATATATCAAGGATTACAGGCACTTAACCAAAAAAATAGAGCAAGTGTCCTGGGAGCCGATGAAACCGACTGCCTTGGTACATAATCATGCACTGCGTCTGTGGTCCAATGACCCAAGTGTTTGATGTTGCTGATTGACGATCGTTGCAGAGCACAGGCTTGTGCACCACCTCGTCTCAGACTATGCAGTTTCATTGCCGCTGGGCCGGATGACCTGCCATGGACAGGGCCAGTCGTATGGTGTCAGGCAACGCGGTTGCACGTAGAGGTGATCCGTTGGTAGTCAGGAAGGCAGGGCCATCGGGGTGAAGTGGTGTCCTGGACACGTAATCCTTCCACGCTTGACGTGGACAGTAGGGTGATCCAGTTATCGCCGGAACGAGAAATGTCTCTTGGAGACGTTGAGTTGTATTGTTTTTGATTACCGGACTCGGACATTGATGCCCACTGCGATTAGCCTCAAATCCTTGGCCCGAAGATAGTGGCCAGGGTCAGAGCTGCCAAATTTAGGAAACAGGTTAGTCTGTCGGAGAAGTGTGCGATGATAGTAGCTAGCACCAGTAGTATTCCCTTGCCTGGGCTGCCTTATTCCTCCAGGTCCCAATCGCCAGCCCCGCCTTAATGGCATCAAGAAGCCGCTGATGGTGACGTTGTGAGTAACCTGGGGAGAGAAGGCAAAAATTTTAAATATCGATCCCAGGTTACAGGTTAGGGGTCAAAGCATTGTCATGTGTCACAATCACCGATTCCAGGCCGGCCTCAGCAACAAGTCTCTGGCTAGACTCCTTGCACGCAAGTCGAAACACCTACGACTTAGAGCATCAGGAGAATAATGTCCTTTCCTGGTTTGTGTCGGACAAGAATGTCGGTACTCCTTCGTGCCAGATCTCCCGGGCACAGGCACAGATGACAGGGTCGCAACCTGCCCCGGAACTGAGCACTTGCTGTGAGGTTGCATTGTCTGTGTTTATTGCGATGGTGTATTTGTGCGCTTGATGTGGAGAGAGATGTTTGAGGGCGACAACCAGATTTATCGCCTCGAGCTGTGGGTTTTTGAGATGGTCTCCAGACAAATTCAACTTTCGTGTAGGATGTCGCTATACTCGTGACTCTAGAGTGGCTATGTATACTTAAGCCTGTGTCACTTGTTCTGCGAGTACATCAACAGTGTACGGGGAGCCGTTTCCATGCAGGGTCATTAGAAATTGTTATGTGATTCTTATCACGCATTGTAGGCCTTTTCGTCTCAGATTGTGATTTGTTAGCTTCTGACATGGTCTGCAAACAAATTTGTGTAGGAAGTTGCCATACTCGTGACTTCAGTGTGGCTATGTATACTTAAGCCTGGGTCACTTGTTCTACGAGTGCATCAACAGCGTGCAGGGACCGGTTATTTCAATGCAATGTGGGTTGTCAGCTTTTGTCTATCAAGCAATGCCCAAGTGTGCCATGATGATAAGGCTCGGCACCCTATTAAGCTTATGAGATAAAAGAATGCAGAGCCCTTGGTGAATTGACATCTTAGAATGTGATTGAAGAATGCTTTGCGGTTTCATGTATTACTCAAATCCTATGCACTGCCCGACCTCCAGGTCGTGGTCATGTCGGCACTCCCTGAGACTTTGCGTCTGCGACAATGTCTAGATGGTCGCCATCACAGCAGCCAGACAAGATCTGGGTGTAGTTCGCATGCACTCTGTGTACTGATAACTTTTGTCTGGCCAAGTGCGAGATCTGGGTCAGCGTCTGGTTCATGGCGCTTATGTACAGGTCAGTGTAATTAGAATGTGGAGTGTCAGCTTTTGTTACTTGACTTATTGTGTGTCGGATCGGTTGTTTATATACAGTGTCATTGAGGAGATATTTTATGTGTGTGCACCTATGGTTGTTGGATGGCGCCATCTTGAGTATTAGCGTGTTCTGTGGTTAGGTAATGTCCGAATGATTTGCAGTCTAGTGGGGGAAGGAAATGTCTCCAGCTTATGCATGTTAAATAGTTTTTAATATCAATCCGCTGCGACGCAAGGTTCGTTGACTGCATCCCCCGTTCGTCGTCTCGCCCATTGCTCGGACAAACTGCATTGCAGATATCATGTCCTCCCCCTCCGGCACACATCCGACGCTCCCTACCATCGAAGACATAAGATTTAAACTCACGGTTTCCACGTGTTCGTCGTCCACGCCGGGGGCCACCATCAAAGGAGATCACAGCCGATTGTACCAAGAAGGAGCGATGGCGTGTCGGTTCAAACGATCACCTCCATAACAATCCGTCGAGCATACTGTCATGGCAGCCTCCTCATACCATGATGTCAGCACGCCACCAGCTCGGAGAAACTGCGTCCTCCCCTGCCGGCACACGTCCGATGCTCCTCGCCATTGAAGGAAAGATATTCGAACCTACTGTTTGCATGAGTTTGTCGTTCATTCCGGTGGCCACCATCAAAAGAAATCACATCCGATTGTAGCGAGAAGGAGCGATGGCTCAAACGGTTGCCTCCATAGCGATCCGTCGAGCATGCTGTCATGGCCGCCTCCTCGTGGCGTGACGTCAGCACACCGCCGTTGCGGTGTAATGGACCTACATTTTTGTCGTTCTGCATTTCCCTGCGGTTTGTGATACGTACATTAATACCAAGTTTGACATCGGTGATGTGGTTTCTGTAATGTAGCCAGAGCCACGTTAAATCCCACGTCCGCAGGCTTCTTTGACGCGTCAATTTTTTGTTGTTGTTGTTGTTTCATCTCGCCGTGCCTCACCCCGATCCTGTGTTCGAGTTGAACGAGACTGTCTTATCAAGATATATATTATATGATAGAGCCACTGACTTCGACCTAGTTTTCGGTTTCTTCCTCCCATTGACCAGGCTTGTTGATCCAGAGTATCTGCCCTGGATCCCTTCGTGGGTTTGAAGCCGTCATTCCCACTCCAGTTTTAATCCAAATCTGGGCGGCAGAAGGTACGTCCTCTCGGTTTGAAAAGTCTGGTCGAAGTGAATATCTCCAGTGCCACGTCATCGGCTTTGACTGGAAATCACTATAGGTGGCGCGTCAATCGGCGGCCATTTTAGTTCTAAAAGTGAATATAGATGTCGCCACCAGTCTGATTTTAATCTAACTGCGTAGTTCAAGAAGTATCATGTAGATGGCGCGTCGATCAGCGGCCAAAGTTATTAGTTCTAAGAATAGAATATAGTCGGTGCCATGGTGCCCTAATCTACTGAGATTCACAGTCTCGTTCATTCAATTACCCATGTTGCGCACATCATGGACAATGCCACAATGTGAGCATTGTCAGTATATATTGACAGTGCATCATATTTTGTTGGGGTATCCTCACCGACAGACAGTTAGAGATGATGGGTTTGGAGGCAAGGATGTGATGAAATCATTTTGATTTCATCCAGTACTCATTATCAACATTCTTTAAATAAACATACTTTTACCATATTTCATTTTTATTATATTTGATTTTACTGTTATTTTACCCCTTTTGCATACTATTTGTTTGTTTTACATATCTTTATTCTTATATTGATTGATTTACATTTTGTGTAGTTGAAATATAAATAAGAGGTTTATATGGTTATCTTACTAAAATAATATGCCTAATTAGTTTAAGCATCCTATAAGCCCCAATAGAAGATATGTACTTTTTGTGCTGGGGGATTGGTGGACAAAGAATCAACCAGCAGCCTACTAAAGGCCCAGTCACACATACCCGGACGAGCCCCATATGTTTAGCCGGACCTCCCCTGGACTGTCCCGGAAAGCCCAGGATAAAATCACAATTTGTTAGTCATTTTTGCCTTGATCTCACACCTACCCGGACAAACCAAGGTCTACCCACGGACCACAGCATGGACAACCCCCGGACTATCCGGTGTAGCCATGGATTAGTCCCGGATCAGCCCCAGACAACCCCCGGATGACCCCCGGACTACTCCTGGATAGCCCGGAGTATATAATGACCCGGACTGCCCCAGACGACCCCCGGAAAACACATGGACTACCCCGATGAGTTACGGATCACACATGGATGACGCCAGTTAACCCCGGATAGCAATATTCCCCGGATATTTTTAACATTTTTAGACATCCGGGGCAGACCCCAGATGAGGCTGGACCAGCCAAGGATCACCAAGGACCAGCCACGGATGAGCCACGGATCACGCCGGATTGCCTCGGACCATGCCGGATCACGATCCGGGGCTCGTCCGGCCCCTGATCTAGGTAGGTGTGACCTAGGCTTAAGTCATTTAAATAGAGCCGCTTACTGCTAAAGCCTATGGGGTGAGAATTTTGATGAGCGAGTCAAAATAAATGTGCCATGTTTATATTTCAGATATCGTGTTAGTCAGGTTAATTCAAAGTTCCTTCAAACTAAAGTTATGCAAATTATACTAATCAACCTAATCTATTTATCTCATGAAAATCCACAAAAACTCAAGACCCTCGGACTATGCAACTTTAATCATCACATTAATAATACGTTTTGACCATGTTGCCAGGCATTGAATCACATTGTGGTTTATAGTGGCGACCTCTTCATGGGAGTCGCGACGTCAGGGGTGACATTAAATCAGCTCCGAACTGACTGCTGGCATTGTGAATGGGATAGCATCATGGACAGGCTTCATTTAGCCGGTGTGCAGTTAATCTTTCAGCTGTTACAAATAGCCCCAGAGCAAAGACCCTATAATACTAAGACGACTCACTCCCTATCTCTCCCGTGGTAATGTAAATTTTGCAGTACCACTTTGTGGTCGGTTTGATCAGCCCGGCTGCTGGTTGGTGTTTCACATGTAAACACATACAATTATATTATACATGAGATAGGTAAGTATGAATACACATCAATATGAAATTGCTATTAACAAATACACATCATCATCATCATCATCATCAATGCCATCATCACATATCTTTCACATTCATATATACATTTATACATATAATATAGCAACTGTTTAACCAAGAGAACAGCCAGTGCACCAAGTGGTGGGTTTGATCATTTTGATTACACAGTACAGGCTGAGTGAGCCATCTTAGTATGATAGGGTCTTTGGCCAGAGGGAGCTGAGAAAATAGCAATTGGCACCTCTCAGTCATTGTGTAGCGGAGTTTTGAATGGATGCCGGTATTGGTATTTGCTAATGCAGTCACTGCACTTCCTGAAGATTTCCTGCGAAACAGACACACAGAACACCTATTAAGTTGGTTCATTGTTGTGGAGTTTTGCATCCTGGCAACATCTAAGGTCACTTCAGAACGGGTACCAACTTGTGACAGTGTGCAGGCATGGCGACATTATAGTGCTGCCCACTGGAAGACCAGGCTAGCAGCACCATTACCTGATATCCCACTCAGCCACATTATCCTGACACTGAGCCAACCCAATCCTTGCGCTATCCTAATAATGCAGAGTGTCTAGCTAGGAAGCGACAAGTATTACTTTGTAGGTCTCTGGTTTGACTTGACTTGCATTGAAACCCATTGGTTTGAATCTGACGATCTCCCAAAATGAGAGATGGACGCTCAACTCATTCAGCCATCACTTCTGGTCTCGCATATTAATATTAAGAGATCCCTCTGCACCACACTTCCAGTCCACACCCTGCCTGCTAAGCAGCGTGGATAAATTGTCCTATTTCTAGGACAACAAAGGAATCCCAGTGCAGACCAACCCTATCGTCTTGTGTGTTTTGTGAAATTGCAGCCATTGTGAGACCTTAGGGCAATGCATGGCGGGAATGCTCAATTCCTGCTCCACACCTGGTATCAGTGTTGCCTTCACTGTCACCTCAAGTTTAGTGGTATTTCCTCTGTTCTCAACTCCATTCTCACCTCTGGCCCTGGCTCAACTCTTGCGCTTGCTCTCACCTATGCTCCCGCCTTCGCTTCCGCCTTTAGTGTTACCTTTGCTCTCATTTCACTTTTGCCTTTGTTTGTCACCTTCAATGTCAGTTTCACTG
Source organism: Branchipolynoe longqiensis (assembly GCA_030323885.1). Classification (NCBI taxonomy): domain Eukaryota; kingdom Metazoa; phylum Annelida; class Polychaeta; order Phyllodocida; family Polynoidae; genus Branchipolynoe; species Branchipolynoe longqiensis. Next base: position 25,236,409 of record CM059190.1, on the reverse strand, counting down.
TTGCCTTCACTGCCGCTGTCACTGTCAGCTTCACTGTCACCTTCAACGTCGCCATCATTGTCGCCTTGGTTCTCATTTTACTGTCACCTTTGCTTTCGCTCATCTGTACTCTCACCTGTGCTCTCGCCTGTGCTCTCGCCTTCTGTCTCAACTTAGCTCTCACCTTCACTCTCACCTTCACTCTCACCTTCGCTCTCATCTTTGCTCTCACCTTCACACTGGCTTTATCTCTTGCATTTCCTCTTGGCTTTGCTCTCGCCCACCCATGACACCAACAAGAGCTGTAATTCAGTTCACATTAATGACAACATTTCAAATCTGCATTTTCCTTACATCAAAATTTGATTTCATGCATTGATTACGGATGTTAGGCGTTATCCAAAGTTTTCAACATGTTCAGGCTTCTACAAACTGTAAGCAGAGAGGAGGAGGAGGGTGTCAGTCAAGTATGCCTATTATCGATTAATAAAATGTTGATATTCCTCGGCATATGTTGTGTTCGATATTAAAATGTTGATGCATTTTACTTTGTCAGGGGAGCAGAGGGATCTGAAAAAGTAGTAAAGGCTGTATGTACCACCATGACAATTTTGGAATAGTTGGATGACCCCTAACCAGTATAACAGAATAGGATTATGCTACTTGCTAGGGCCAAGGCAGGGAGATAATACAATTCCTCTCCCTCATTCCACTCCCTACTTGCCCTATCCTATCAATGTCCAGCACCAGGACAGGCAGGAGGATTTATAAATACGAGGCGGGATGGTCGAATGCATTGAGCATCCGTTTCCCCTTTTGGTAGATGGTTGATTTTGAACCCACCTGTTCAAACCATGGTCGAGTCAAAGCAATGAATTAAATATTATTACTTGACGCTTCCTAGCCAAGCACTCAGCATTATAATGATAGGGCAAGGATTGTTTTGCTCAGTGTCAGGATAATGTGAGTGGGTGGGCTATCAGGTCATGATGCTGGCGGTCTGATATCCCAGTGGGGCAGCACTATAAAGTCGATATGAGTGCACACTGTCACAAGACGGTACCCATCCTGATATGACCTTAGATGTTGCCAGGACGTTAAATTAAAAAAAAATCTTAGCCATGCGCACAACATTATTAGGATAGGGCGAGTACTGGTTAGCTCAGTGTCAAGATAATGCGACTGAGTAGGGTTTCAGGTCATTGTGCCAATGACCTGGTCTCCTAGTGGGGTAGCACTATACAGTTGCCACGAGTGCACACTGTTACAAGTCGGTTTGTTGTTGTTTTATGTCCTAGCAACATCTAAGGTCATATCAGGACGGGTACCGACTTGTGACAGTGCACACTCATGGCTACTTTATAGTTCTGTCCCGCTGGGAAACCAGGCCGCCAGTACCATGACCTGGTATCCCACTCAGTCACATTATCCTGACACTGAGCACAACAGTCCTTGCCCTGTCCTAATACTGCCGAGCGCCTGACTAGGAAGTGACAAGTATCAATGTTTAAGTCATTGGTTTGACTCCACCAGGGTTCGAACCCACAACCCCACGATCTACCAGCACGGGAGATGGACGCTCTAACTCCTTTGGCCATCCTGTGTGGTCGTCACAAGTCGGTACCCGCCCATAACTTTAGATGTTGCAAGGACGTTAAATTAAAAAAAAAACACCCACACCAATCCTAGCCAGGCGCTCTGCATTATCAGGATAGGTCAAGGACTGGTTGGCTCAGTTTCAGGATAATGTGACTGAGTGGGATACCAGGTCATGGTGCTGCCGGTATGATATCATAGTGGGGAAGCCCTATGGAGTCAACAAGAGTGCGCACAGTCATAAGTCAGTCACAATCCTGATATGACCTTAGATGTTGCCAGGACGTTAACTTTTTTTTTAAACCCACTAAAACGAATCCTAGCCATGCGCTCGGCATTATCAGACTGGACACGGACTGGTTGGCTAAGTGTCAGGATAATGTGACTGAGTGGGATTTCAGGTTGTTGTGCCATCGGCCTGGTCTCCCAGTGGAGCAGCACTATAAAGTCGCCATGAGTGTGCACAGTCACAAATTGGTAACCCTCCTGATATAGCCTTAGGTGTTGCCAGGATGTTAAATTAAAAAAACCCAACTAAACCAATCCTATGCAGGCGCTCTGCATCGTTAAGATAGGACAATGACTGGTTGGCTCTCCGACAACAACCAGCATTCTAAATGTTGTACATTATTTGGTTTGACTTTCAGTCAGGGATCAGATTGATGACCTCGTGCTCAGGAAACAAGCAGAGGTCAGCACAGTCAGCAGTCGTCCGCTAGGGTTCACAAGAATGGCGTCACCTGGCATTTTCAGATCAAAGGATCGCAGCCTGTATCTTTGATCTTGACCTAGATCTCCAAGCCTGCAACCTTGCCTCTAATACCCTGCATCCCTTTAGATGTCCCTGATCGCCTAGAGCTCAACAAATTGACACCATCATCTTCCCAGGACGGCCCAATCCCCTTCCACGTACTACTACTACTAAGTGTCATGTCGATATTCTGCTAATCATGTAAGTGCATTGTGCCCCCCTTTTTTTCTTTTCTTTCAATATTACTTGAAGTTGAAGCAAAAAAAGACAACAACAACAACAACAAAAAGCTGTGGCTTTTGGCAAAAATGTGTTAGGTTTTCAGTAATCTATTAATACACGATAAGCTATCTAGATTCAAGTCAAGTGGAACAATTGGAGGTGTCTGGTGCAAAAACTGAAAAAAATGGTGTTTTAGTTATTTATAAATACGTTACATTATGGATCAATACGTTACGGTACAGATAAATACATTACGGTACGATGCCGGTACGTTCAACTTCGTTCAGCTACATTAAACTATTTTAGCCGAGACTACATTCACCTCTGTCCACTCACGGCTATGTGACCAGGCCTTCGTGCAAGTATGGCAGAGTATGCTAGAGTACATGAGAGTATTTTATTTTATTTAAAATTTTTTATTTTTTTATTGAGGCTGTATTTATTCTGTCCACAGCATGTAAGCCTGGGTACCCAGGCTTGTTTTCAATGCTGGCCAGCTGTACTGTTGGTGTTGTCTTACCAAACAGTAGCTGCTGATAAGTTATTTGATTGTCTGCATTTCAGTAGCAGATATATAGTCTGTTGGTACGTTTAGTAGTCTATGTTAGTTTTTTTGGGCCCTCTTGGCATTGTATTTTTGTTCTATTCTTATTACTGTGTTAGTTGTTTTCTTAAGGTTCTATGTTAGTGTTTTGGGGTTTTCTTGGGAAGAGTTTTCCGCTTTTTTCTACTTATGTGAGAGTACGCTAGAGTACGGAATGTACGTTAGCATCACAGATGCAACTTCAGCCTCTAAAATAGTCCTCTTTTGAAGATGTCCAAAGATTAAATCGGAACTCATGGCTCACTACGTTATTACCAAGTTAGCATGACGGAGAATTATGGATGCCAGTACCTTCAACTACGTTCAACTACGTTTAACTATGTTAGCCTTCACTACGCTCAACTATGTCGACTAACATGTATGTGACCGGGCCTTAATAGCTTTGCTCGCCGCTGTGATGTCCCTCAGCCTATCACCGAGATGTGTGTACACAAACAAAGCACGCAAACACTGCCTACACCCACTCAAACACAGCAACTTCAACAGCCAGTCTCGGCCAGTGGCAATTTGTAGAGACTAGTTCGTTGTTTGTTGGAGTTTTACGTCCAGGTAACATCTTAGGTCATATCAGGATGAGTCACCGACTTGTGAGAGTGAGGACTAATGGTGACTTTATAGTTCTGCCCTAATGGGAAATCAGGCCGACGGCACTATGACCTGATATCCCACTCAGTCAAAGTATCCTGATACTGAACTAACTAATCCTCGCAAGTGCCAGGGTAGGAAGCGACAAGTATCAATTTTGTATGTTGAACACTTTACATCCTAGCAACATCTAAGGCCAGAGAGAAGGATACTGCCTTTTGACAGTCCACACTCATGGTGATTATATAGTGCTGCCCCACTTAGAGACGGGTATGTCGATACCCTGCCCCATGAAGACAGTCAATAGTCTACAGATACTGAGCAAAGCCAGCCCGTGCATTACCCTATTGATGTTCAGCATCAGGCTAGGGTAGCGACTTGGATAACTTTTGTAACTCACTGGTTTGACTCAGCCAGGGTGCAAACCTACAACCTTTCGTATGGGGAGCCAACCAGGAATGTTCCCAATTCTGCCATCAATTTCTGACGCAATTAATTACGTCATTGTTGCCAAACTTAGCATGAATGTGTCAGTTCTACATGCCGTGCTGTTATATGACCATATATGTTACTACGAGGTAAACCCCAAAACGGAAACACCAGTTGACATAGAAACCCCAGGGGCCAAATGTATGAGGGCGGGTTAGGGCTCGTAACCCATGCGTCATGCGGATTTCCCGGGTTAGCGGCTGTAAAGTATGAGTGAACCCAATGAGTTACGTAGTAGAACTGACTTTATTAGCCGGCCCCACGGCCAAGGTGACCTCTTGTGACCTCTCGTGACCTCTCGTGACCCGAGAACACCTGTCGCTATACGCACGATACACATATACATTACATCTCCCTTTTTCCTCGGACAAGCATGTCGGAAATCTGAATCAATACACACAAGCATCGTTGTTAACAGTGCATCATTAATACAACAAAAATCCATAACATCTGTCTGACTATCTTCACCATGGTAACCCTAGGTCTAACCTAGAGGTACTTATTACCCAGTCTCACCTTCGACTGGTGCCTATCTGTTTTTACATTTGTCAATTCATCTTTCAATTTCTGTCCGTTCACATTGACCATAACCAAGTACAGTAACATATTCAAACTAATCAATCTAACTACTTCTTATAACTCACTCCTTCTCTTCTTCCCTTACACAACCGTAACATCTGTCAACATCACTTTACTTATTTACTTGTTTCTTTTATTTGAACTGCAGATTTGCTGAATAAGACAATTACCTCTTAATATCTACATACATTAATAACATTTATCTATATAATAAGCTTGCACTCAGGTAGACACCTTTGTTGACATCCATGTTTTTATGCTTATCATTTTACTCTTCAACATGATTCACATTCTACATGTCATTTACGATCATCTAATTCGGTGCACCTCAGTATTGATCTGTTTACAATCTAACTACTGGGCGAGTGCTTCTTCCATATCTGGTTATGTATGGACGACTGATTTGTTTAGTACTTGTTTGCAACCTGCAATTCTCTTTTGCATTATGTTTTACTTCTGGGTTCGGACATTTGTATATGAATCGTCTGTTTCTTCGGATTTTGTGTGTTGCTTCATTTGTTATTTCATAATCCCTGTGCCTCGTCATGTCTGTCTTTGTAATTAGTCCTGACGCCCATTCGTTTTTATGGTCTAAGTACCTTACATGATCGCCCCTGTTTAGCTTACCCAGTTCTTGTCCTGCTCGTTTGTCAAAGTATTTTTTTTGTTTTTCCTGACTCAACTGTATTTGTTTTTGTTTTGACATTTGCACTTTGGGCTTTAAGTTCACCGCAATCGTAGGAATTTTAGATCTGAGTGTTCGTGACATTAGGATTTGCGCTGGTGACGCATTCAGTGATGGTATCGTTGTGTTTCTGATGTTCAACAACGTTATGTACATATCCCTATTGTCTATCACAGCTTTTTTCATCATACGTTTGATTGTTTGAATAGTGCGCTCAACTTGTCCATTACTTTGTGCATGCATTGGGCTTGAATATATTCGGTCGAATCCGTATTCATTACTGAATTCCCGATATTCCTCACTTTGGAATTGTGGCCCGTTGTCAGATACAACTTTTTTGGGTATCCCATGCCTTGCAAATGTTTCTTTCATTACCTGAATGGTAGCTGCACTAGACATCAACTTTAATTCAACCACTTCGGGATATTTACTGTAGTAATCAATTAGCATAATGTAATTTCTATTATTCACGTGAAATAAATCTGCTCCTATTTTTGCAAAGGGCATGTCTGGCACATCATGACTTACTAACGGTTCTGTGTGTGGCTTATTTCTGAAACACTGACAAACTTGACAACGAGAAATCGTGTCTTCGATCTGACTGCTCATCCCGGGCCAGAATACGTTATCTCTAGCTAACTGTTTGGATTTAACAATTCCCATGTGTGATTCATGAATTTTCCCCATCATATTTTGTTGTAATGACTTTGGTATTACGATTCTATTGTCTTTAAGCAGTACATTACCTTGCGTTGTTATCTCGTGTCTGTAAGTAAAGAACGGTTTAACTGATTCTTTCACTAATTGCGATTGTTCTGGCCAACCTGTTTTTGTGAGCCTTGTTACCTCTTGCAGTGTCTCATCTTTTTTCGTTTCATTTGCAATTATGTCCGTAATTTCAGGTGCTATTTCTATTTCAGCTATAGAGATGTCTTTGTCGAAAAGGTTTCCTGGCGCTGTGTTACTGGTGTGAGCCCTGGATAGCGTATCTGCAAAATATAGATTTGTTCCTTTAACATATATAACTTTGATGTCATAATTTTGTAGGCGCATTCGCATACGTTGCATCCTGGACGACAAATTATGAAGCTGTTTTGACATTATGGCAACAAGGGGTTTGTGGTCTGTTTCTATAGTGATCTCTTTCCCATATATATAATCATGGAACCTATTACATCCGAAACACATGGCCAGCAATTCCTTTTCAATTACTGCGTAATTACTTTGTGCGTTATCAAGGGCCTTGGATGCCATTGCTACGGGCTGATGATTTTGAAACAATGTGGCACCCAATCCTGACTGTGAAGCATCCACTTGTAGTGTTATAGGTTCTTTAGCATTGTAATACCTAAGTACAGGCGCACTTACCAACAATGATTTTAATTGCTCAAATGCTTTCGCTTGTGGCTCTTGCCAATGCCATGCTACGTCTTTTTTCAAGATTAGTCTCAGTGGTTTTGTTATTTCGGATAAGTTGGGAATAAACTTGCTTACATACCCGACCATCCCCAGAAATCGTTGCAACGCTTTCTTGTCTGATGGAACTGTCATTTCTACTATGGCCTGTACTCTATCTTTGTTCGGTTTCAACCCCTTAGCTGTTAACAAATGACCCACATAATTAACTTCCGATTTACAAATTTTCGATTTGGTTGGATTTAATTTCAGGTTTATCTCTCGTGCTCTCTTTAACACTGCTTCCAATCTTGCATTGTGCTCCTCCACTGTGCTACCATAAATCAAAATGTCATCCGATACTATTTGTACCCCTGCTAAGTCATTCAGTAACTCATTCATTTGCTGTATGAATAAATCTCCGGCCGTTTTTATGCCAAATGGAAGTCTAGTAAAACGAAACCTACCCCATGGGGTGTTGAAAGGACATAAGATAGAACTATCTTTGTCAAGCTGAATTTGCCAATATCCTGAGTTTGCGTCCAATACCGAAAAGTACTGAGCATCATGTATGTTTGCAACAACTTCTTCTACTGTCCGAATTGGATACGGACCTCTCAGGATAGCTCTATTCAGTTTTGTCGGGTCAAGACAAATTCTGACTTTCCCCGGCTTACGTACTATGGTAATTGAACTTACCCATGGTGTAGGTTCAGTTTGCTGTACAATGACCCCTAATTTCAACATTCGATCAAGCTCAACTTTTACGTCATCAACTATCGCGTGTGGTATGCGTCTTGGTGGATCAACGACTGGGTCTACACTACTGTCAATGTACAACTTTGCATCCACTTTAATTATTCCTAAGCCCTCAAAAACATCTTTAAACTTATTTACCATCTTATTAGCAGCTGCTGCAATGTCATCTGTAGATGTATTCACCTCGTGTACACGTGCGACCAGTCCCAGCTGTACACAGGCTTGTCTTCCAAGGATCGGACATCCAGCTCGGGTTACTTGAAAGTTGACACTCTGCCCCCGTATGTTGATGTCGGCTTCCCCCTCCGGTGTCAACCGTTGACCGGTGAACGTCACGAGCGTACATCTTGATGGCTTCAGCTGCACGTTCTTGATTCTGTCGAATATGTGTCGTGGTATGAGGTTGGCTTCAGCCCCAGTATCCAGTTTGAATTTGATGTCATTCCTCCCTATTGTTACGTCCGTGAACCATGGTTCCGTATCATTGTCCTCCTTGCACATTACTTCTCCCACAAACAAGTCATACTCATCCTCTCCAACCGAGACATGACTCCCTCTATCATCCATTGTGTTGTTTGCGTCCACATTTACTTCATTTACCGACGCTGCTCTATTTTGTTGTGACCGACAAACCTTCACAAAATGACCGATTTTATGGCACCCTGCACATTCCTTCCCCTTCGCCGGACACTGACCGCGTACGTGCAAATATCCACACCAATCACACTGTATTTTATTCGCAGCTGTTTTTGGCGCCCTGAATTGGGGGCGTGTCCATGTTGGGGGGCGTGCCTGTTGCTGTGCGCGCCGGTTACCGGTAGCTTCAATGGCGTCGATACTATGTTCATTGGGCGTTCCCGCGCTGTACGTCGGCATGAGCGTGGCAGAAGTATGTTCACTGAGTCTACACATGTCGATACATTTGTCAAGACTCAAATTCTGTGTCTGTAGCAATTTGTCTCTGAGTGTATTACTCTTCACACCACAGACCAACCTGTCACATAAGAGTGAGCTTTCAAGCTCACCTTACTCACATTGCGCCACTCGTGTTCGTAGCTCCCTAATGTACGTTTCCATGTTCTGCGTTGTCTGGTTGTACGAATGACATTTATACCGAATTACCGTGATATTCGCTTTTCCCTCACAGTACTCTCTAAATGCCGTTACAAGCGGTCCTATCCTTTCTCTCTCCGTGTCATCAATTTGCATTGTCCTGTGCACCTTCTGCGCCTCGGCTCCCGCCACATGCAAAAAAATTGCACATTGTATCTTCTCCGTTTTGTTTACAGCGCCTGTAGCTATGGCATAAATTTTGTACGCTTGTATCCATGTTTGCCAATTTGTCGCTAAGTCGTCCTCTAAATTCAATGGCGCCGGCGGTTTCAACCCTGTGAGAGCCATGATACATTGGTTCGTCTCCTCATCTGACACCATGTAAAGTATGAGTGAACCCAATGAGTTACGTAGTAGAACTGACTTTATTAGCCGGCCCCACGGCCAAGGTGACCTCTTGTGACCTCTCGTGACCTCTCGTGACCCGAGAACACCTGTCGCTATACGCACGATACACATATACATTACAGCGGCCAAAGTGTCAATGTATGAGGGCGGGTTAGGCAAATACCTCGGGAGTTAAGGTCGAGTTCACTAACCCCAACTTGAGCCTGGGATAACGTGCAGGTTAGGGACCGATTCGGGCCAAATCTATTCAATGCGACCATATTTAACAGAATTACATACTCACATCGTGAAATTTCATTAAATTAACCCTAAATTCGAAGCGTTATTAAGGCTACTGCCACATTGGCGGCGATATTAATAGTACAGTACAGTAAACAAACCGCCGCCGCCGCCAGTTAAATATGGTCGCATTTAATATATTTGAGCCTAATATATGGCTACAAACGCAGAGGGATTTCCCAAATCTATAAATAACTGAAACATTAGCTAACCCGCGCGCGCTTTGGACTGATACATCCCCCGTGACACATATATTAACGCCGACAATAGATACCACGCCGGCCGCCCTTAACTCCGCAGCCGATAAATTGTGGCTCTTACATTTGGCCCCAGGTATATATGTATAAGCTGGTTGGTTGTTGGAGTGTTACGTCCTGGCAACATCTAATGTCATTTCAGGATGGGTACTGACTTGTGACAGTGTGCACTCACTGTCAAGGTGACACAACATCCCGACAGACAACAACACCCATCCCCAACACAACAAAACAGCACACACACACCCACACACATCATACACAACCCTCTACCTCCACCCTCATCCTTCTCTCTCCTCCCTCCCCGCACCGCCCTGCCATCACCTCTACTTTGTTCAAACTAAAAGCTCTGACACAACAGCCCGACCGCCTACACAGACACCTTGTTTACCTCACCATTAGAGCGGAAGTGGAGGCATCTGACCTACTTTGCGCGTGGCATGCACCACGCTTGTTTACATCCGGGCATTGATGGTTGATTACGATGATCCGGGGATCATCGTAATCACCGACGCAGTGTTTGTCTGCCGGTGTGCTGTCAGCTGTCAATTGTGAGTGCATGGGTTCAGTGACAGTGACAGTGATATTGATAGAGGTGGCGGCGTGTTGTTGTGGTGGTGAGGCTTAAAGATGGTGGAGTGTCGGCAGAACAAGAAAATAGAGTGAGTGATTATGACAGATGATGAGAGGGGTAGAGATAAATAGTGAATAGGAGGAGAGGAGAGCTATGCGAGAAATTAGAGAGCTGACAATAAACAGAGAGAAAAGAAGAGTTGAGAGAGAGAGGAGGGATTGTGGTAGAGAGGAGGAGAAAAGATGGAGAGTGAATACAGTAGGGTTGATAGAAGGGAGCAATATATAGGAGGAGTACGACAGAGAGAGAGGATATAGTAGAGACGAGAGAAGGGACAGCCATAGAGAGGATGAACAAGACGGATAGAGGATAGAGTAGAGACGCATAAAGGGACATCGGTAGAGAGGATGAGCATGATGGAGAGTAGATATGAAAGAAGGAACACCAGTAGAGAGGAGGAGCAATATGGAGAGAGCATATACTATAGATGAGAGTAGCAACAGCGGTAGAGAGGAGGAGCAAGGTGGAGAGAGGATAGAGTAGAGACGCATAAAGGGACATCGGTAGAGAGGAGGAGCAAGATGGAGAGTAGATAGGACAGAAGGAACATCAGTAGAGAGGAGGAGCAATATGGAGAGAGCATAGACTATAGATGAGAGTAGCAAGTCGCAACAGCGGTAGAGAGGAGGAACAAGATGGAGCGAGCGTAGACTAAGCCTATAGAGGAGAGAAGGGACATTCGTAGAGAGGAGGAACAAGGCGTACAGAGGATAGGGTAGAGAGGATAGAAATGCAACATGACAAAGACTAGATCAGAAGAAGATAGCGCAGAACAGGAAAGAGGGGTAGCAAGCAAGGATAGGAGAAGAGGGAGAGAACAGTGTGGGAAGAGAATCTGGACAAGGGAGATTACCGGTGGGTGATGGGGGGTGGTCCTCCAGTGTAACTGGGCAACGCATCCTATATCCTGCATCCTGAGGCCTTCGTGACATTGACGAGGGTAGAGGAGAGGTGTGAGTCTGTGGTAGGCAGTGTGGGTGTCGGGCTGTGAGCTACTCCAACTGCTCATGTATACGATGTGTAGCCTACTCCTTTACCTGAGCAGTTAGTTCAATGGGCCCTTGCACACGTGAGCTACTCACATTGGGTAGGCCTCACCCACACACACACCCGCACCGAATCACTCAGGTAATACTCAATCACTAACTTAGAGACGCACTAACTTAGTACCTTAAACACATACACTTATACACTCATCACTCATCATCTTCATCATTATCATCATGCTGTCGGTTGCGATGCAACAAAGACTGCTTTCATTACTTGACTGCCGCTCTCCATTTAGTTCTCTGCTGTGAGAGTGATGTCCATGAGTCGGTCTTAATGTCTCTCAGCTTCAGGTTTCTCTTGATGGTATCCTTGAACTCTTTATGCAGCCAGAAGACAGTTGATAATAGAGGATCTGCTTTGGTAGCCTGTCTGATGACATCCTCATGAGGTGTTCAGTCCACCGGACATTCTTTTTGATCAGAAGATCTTTCATAGAGGGCAGCCCCATCCGTTCGAGTATTTCCTTACACTCATCACTCACACAGCTACATACTCACTCACTCACTCACTATTTCACATTCACTGACTCAGTTATAGACCCATTCGCTCACTGCCTTACACACACTCACTTATACTATGCACTAATTTATACACTCACTAAGTTACATACCCACTCATTCACTAGCTTACACATACTAGCTCAGACACTCACTCATTCAGTTACATAATGAAGAGTTCAGGCGCAAAACTATGTTAACACCAACCCAAAAATGTAATTAAAGTAAACGATCTTTACCTGAAAATAATTGTAATTCGAACTAATTCCACTTTTCTTGTGATCACATGATTATGGAGCAATGAACAGAAAAGTAAGAATGTAAAAAAACTATCTTGTTCAGTGGTTGAATCCAATGTTTATGTCAATTTCTGGATTGGCCTTTACGTGGTTTTTCACATGAACTCTTCATATTCACTCATTCACTATCTTACACACATACACTAACATACTCACTCATTCAATTATATACCCACTCACTTTCTACTTTCATACATACACGTGTACACTCCCTCAGTTACACACACATTCACTCACTCACTAACTGGCACACTCACTTATACATTCAATGACTCAGTTACAAATGTAACCATTTACTACGTTACAGAAATAAAGTAATATACTCCCTAACTAAGGTACAGCCCCACTCCTTCAGTACCTGTTCAAAATCACTTATGCACTCAATCACTCAGTTACAAACCAAATGCTTCACTACCTTATATACATACATGTATATATGAGACTGTCTCAGAAGGTGCTAAGCAACATGGGACAAAACTTTGTCCATTGTAACGATCAACCTACTATCTAATTAGGCTCAGGATAAACTGATTTGTTTTTTACATGGTGTTTCATAATCCCAATAGAATACATATTGATTCAAAGCAAATGTCCTTGTGTTTTCAGTATAACTGTTTCTGTGATGTTTTTTGTCAATTGTTACTATGGAGACAAAAAAGAAGAGTTATCACCTTTTGAGACAGGTTCATATACTCCCTCACTGATGCACATACCCACTGACAAAACTAGCATCTACCAAAAAGTGAAAACCTTCCAAATAATAGCAAAACTCCTTCCAAATAATAGCCTAATCCAATGTCCTATGAATGTTTGCATGTTGTACATATGTCAGAATTGAAATTTCACTTTTTGAATTAGATCTTATACAAATTGAGCAACATGTTAATATCACTTGTGTAACATGAAAATCAAAGACACATCCAAAACCTCATTTTAACATATATAACATAGTCACACATGATTTTATTGATTACTGTTAAGCAGACAAGGTTATGACTTACAAGAAAATAGTTGAAAAATAAGCTGACAAAAAGTTTGGCTACATGTATGGTGTCATGTGTAAATTTTCACATTTTCACTCTAGCGCAAAATCATACAATTACAATTTTGATATATTTCGTGGGATAAATTCGATACATGTAGCACTGCTAACATGGCTAATAGACAGAGGCTACACACATTATTTGACTTGCTATCAATAAAACAAAGACTTAATTATCAGCATTGTAACATGGAGACCAAATATGTGGTGCCCAGTTTTGGAGAATAACACACACATATATATATATATATGTACACTCACTCAGTTACAAACTCACGCACTACTTTACACGCCCACCCACCAACGCACCCATTCACCCAGTTACAGATTCATTCACTCACCACTGTTCACACCCACACTCACTTACACAATCCTTAAGTAACTCACTCACCCATCTAACCACTCACTCCGATCCATTCAGGAGTTCAATTCCCAGTCGAGTGAAACCGTACAAATTAATACATTTTGCTTCCTAGCCAGGCACTCAACATTGTACGGATAGGACAAGGACTGGTTGGTTTGGTGTTTCAGGATCATGTGACTGAGTGTGATATCATGTCATAGTGCTGGAGACCTGATCTCCAGAGTAGGGTAGTGATCATGAGTGCGTACTGTCACAAGTCGGTACCCATGCTGATATTAACCTATATGTTGCCTGGACGTACACCTCCATCAACCACCCACCCAACATCTGGTACACATCCAGTAACTCACTAACTTAGTCACCAAGTCTCTCACATATCGACCGACTCACTCACCCATCAACTCACCAACTCATGAACCTACATACACAGTCCATTGCTTACACACAGTCAATCGCCAACTCACCAACTAACTAACTCCCCTAAAAACACTGGTTTGAAAGTTGTTGGTCCTGGCTGGAGGGGGCGCGGGGGGTCAATGGAGTCCTAGGAGGGACAGCTATAGTGGCCTAGAATGGGTAGCCATATGGACAGTCAATAGTGAACTTATTATGGCTAACCCACAAACACACTATCCTGCTTCATAATCTACTAATATGCCCTACCTAAGTACCTGCTGGTCTACCTATTTACAATGTAATGTAAACGGCCCGAATACCAGTGCCTCGGCGCTGAACGATTGTATGTTCCAATAAATAAACTGTTTTACCAAAAATATAAATTACAAGAAAGATAAACACTGTTGACAAATCTTTGCAGGTGCTTTATTGAAAATATCTAACATATGATCCTTGTATTACGATAAACTATTAATAGACAATGGATCGTATTATAGCCCACTCAAGTATGTCTAATTCTGTAATTCTATTTACTTCGGTTGAAAATATGACTTTCCCTATTTGAGTCGTTCTCAGAAAATGTGTACCACTTGTGACATGGGAACCAAAAGTAAAATTATTTCAAATAATAGCGGAAACAATCAAAGTAATAGCTCAATCCATGCGCATATGAAGTGTTATGTGTCATCCAGGTCAGCATTGAAACAGATACTAATTCATATTTTTATTTGGATTCATATAAATTGAGAAAATGTTGAAAATAACAATGCAGCAGACATCCCTAAAATCATATGAACACATTCATAAGAGCATTTTAAGAAGCCGAAAACAAAGTTTGTATTGATTAGAGTTGAACAAAAAGATGATGTCTTACAAGAAAAAAAATTGAAAGAAATGAGAGGGTATATATATATATACACGGTGTCAATATACACATTTTGCTAATTTCGAATTAGGACAAAGGCATATAACTTATATGATTTTGCGTTACATTGTTTATATTATCAGCATATTTTTTATACATTTTGTGGGATAGAGTAAAATACATGTAGTATTGCTAACATACGTAATACACAGAGGCAACAATAACTATTTGACTTGCTACCTTGCTAAAAATAAAAGGGCTTAATCATGACCAATGTAATGTGGAAACCAAATATGTGGTTCGCAGTTTCAGAGAAAGACCCATATCACAGTATAACCCCATTAAACCAGGCTTGGTTAAACCAAATGATCGGTTAATCCAAACGTTTTTCGGTGGCCCAGCGAAATACTACCATTTATCATATACAAAAGTTGGTTAAACCAAAGTCGCTTAATCCAAATTATTGGTTAATCCAAACAAAATGGTCAGACCCCAGGCCACTCCGGTATGGTTAAGCCAAACTTTCATGTGGTTATAAGGTCATCTGAGAGCCCCCCAACCTTTTTATATGATAAATGGTCAAATTTTGCTGGGCCGCTGAAAAAAATGTGGATTAACCGATGGTTTGGTTGTTTATACTGTATATACATAAAAAAACAATAATCAAAGTGTCAACATACATTGTATATTACAAGTGCAATAAATGCTTACTCAAAGTCAAAGTCAAAGTCAAAGTCAAAGCTTGGTTAAACCAATGATCAGTTAACCCAAACAAATTTCTAGGGTTCCTTCAAGTTTGGTTTAACGGGGTTATACTGTACTACCATACCCCTCAGAAACTAGTCAGCATCACCTGTCAGACACATCATGCAATGTTTAGAGGTACACTTCCTCGACCACCACCTGGGTGTCCCTCTAGGGAAGCCTCACTCCCGCTTCAGTGACTGGCAGTGGCTGAATACTGCAGGCGTAATATGTATGTACCAGCTCTTCCAGCTAATAAACATGTTTATCCTCCAAGATGTCGCTTGTGTATTCAGCGAATCACGTCTGAATGTATTTATGAATTGTCAATTACATTAATGTACCCACACAGCAGGACATCAACAGCCTTAATGTATGCAAATAACATGATGTTGCTTTGTGTTTTTGTGTGTTTTTTTTACCTTCCCGGCTATAAGGCCTATGGCCGTAAAGGTGTTTCACACACTATTTACCGTAAACCATTGTTAGTGCAAGGCCCAGAAATCTATCCTACACACTCAACCCAACTCTGTCAGGACAAGTTTATTCTGACTGCAGCATTTTCCTTTAATGTCCAGATCTAGAATAGTTAGACGCTAAGCCCTGTCTCTGTAAGACGGCTGCTAAAGAACCCTAGCGACAAAGTATTAGATGACTTTATTATGGAAATAACCAAATGCATTTGCAATCTATTTCACTCAATATATTCCGATATATATGTACCATATCATGTTTAAATGGTTCTCTTTATAGGCTGCTGCGTATTGGATGAAGACTTTATGAAATAATGCAGATTACTAGACTTCAAAAGTCAAATTGTGAGCTTCTAGTGGCCACAATCTTGGTTTTGTTTTGCATGGTCTCCTGATTCCTCATATCTACTGAAGTAGATATAAATAGTGCTCACTGGAAAGAGCGATGTCATAGATAGTATACAGTTCCTTCATCCTAAGGTCAACTTGAAACATTCTAATGGCCATCATATTGGTGTTCTTTTTGCATTGTCTCCCAATTCCTCAACTCTACTCAAATAGAGATAACTATTGTTCACTGGAAACAGCGGCGCCATAAATTGTCTATAGTTGCTTCATCCCTAGGCAGTTTTTGCTCGGATGTATTCACTGTCACCATTCACCCCTACACTGGGTAGGGCTGAGTCTATTCTCTGGATCGGACATTCATAAATTGTGTACTCACCTATGGTTAAAACTGCATAGTCTGATGAAATATCAAAAATTCAAAACCAAACCAATTATCTAGATTTGATTTTACATATCTAACTTAGATACTGATGCACTTATTAAGCATTTGTTTCTCCATAGAAGGCAATTTAACAAAAGCTGTTACTGCATAAGCCTGTGGTGTCAGAGTTTTCGCAAGCTTGCCATAACTAATTTTCCATGTCTGCACAAAAAATACCTCATAAGTTTACCATTTAAAATAAAAGTAACTTTGAACTAATGTAAAGTAGATACCAGTGATCGATGTAATATATTTATCTCAGAAAAAATACAGAAACTCAAAACCATCGGACTATGCAACTTTAACTACTGCATGAATACTTCTGTGGCAAAACCCTATAAAGGGCAATCCAACAATTCTATGCTCTGGACAGTATAAATACAGCCTCAAAAAAATAAAAAAGAATTATTAAAATAACAGATTTTTACATGAAGATAATTTTAATTCTCATGAATTCTACTTTGCTTGTGATGAAATGGTTATGTAAACAAATGAATAGGAATTGAAAAATGAACCTTTTGACGGTTTGACTCCAATGATTATCTTAATTGTGTTAGGGGGGTTTATGGGGTTTTGCTCCTTGAACTCCTCATCTGTTTGTCCATCAAATGGAAATTGTTATCTGAGCATCCCAAACCTGCATCTATCAAGACTCACCTTTCTCTGCAATTGTTCCGTCGATACACCTTAAGGTAATCTGGAAAGACACAGAATGGACACTATTAATAATACAATAATAACACACATAACTGATAGTATATGTGGGCCAATTGCAAAACAACATATTTAAAAAAATGTATGTTCCCTCCCAATCACAGTAAATATTCTTGAATTGAAAATATCCTCGAAAATATCCTGTAGCCCTGCACCGTGACATCAATATTTAAAGTATGTGTGATATTATGCAGGGTCTTATAAAGGATGTCCAGCAGTAATTCACCCCATTGTGGCAATGTAAAATACCTATTGCTTTGGCCACGGATAAGTGCGTATGATCCGTGGGCAAAGGTGTAGTGATGGCAAGTTTACACACTTTCACAAATTGTAATGATAGGACGGAGTACACTTCCTAAAATACACTGCATTAAGCTAGATATAAACACAATTTTGCAACATAATAGGTCACTTTTGAAAGATGTTGCGTACTGTAATTATATATACACCTCAGTACCTACTACTGCATATACATATATCTTATATATATAGATATATTATATATATACAATACTATATAGCATTTTTGTGTAAATAATCATAAATTGAAATATGGCTGTCCAGATGACAAGTGCTTCGGGGCTGACAAAGGAAGATACAACATAGTTAGCAGCAAAAACAACAATGAATAACGAAATGAAAGAAACACAAAACACTGGCAAACACCATCTATCTTTTCCCAATAAAACTAGCCGACGACGAACATCCTGCACTAGTTCATAGTTTTTATTTTCTTTCAGTCGACGCCCCATACACCTTCCACTCCCAGTGTTGAGCAGCTCCTGCCTTGCTCAGCCTGCCTCCCCCCCCCCCCCCCCCCCCCACCCCCCCCCCCCCCCCCCCCCCCCCCCCCCCCCCCCCCCAGCTATACCCCATCAGCCTTCCCCACACGCCTGAATAGCTCGTGGTTGTGGCAGGTGAGGTAATTACACCAGGCACACAAGCGTAGCACTACCAGCATCAATCAACACAGGCCCCACCCGCAGGGCCAACACTCTTATCACCAGGCCAGCAACACCAGCATGAACACAGGCCCCACCCGCGCTATCATCATTCCTATCACCAGACCAGCAACACCAGCATCAACACAGGCTCCTCCGGCACAAACACCATTCCTCTCACCAGACCAGCAACACCAGCAGCAAAACATGGCCCACCTGCATGAGCATCACTCATATCACATCGCCAGCAACACCAGCATCACCACAGGCCCCACCCGCACAAGCATCATTCCTATCAACAGGCCAGCCACACCAGCATCAACGCAGGCCCCACCCGCATGAGCACAATTCCTATCACCAGACCACCAACACCAGCATCAACACAGGCCCCACCCGCACTAGCATCATTCCTATCACCAGACCATCAACAGCAACATCAACACAGGCCCCACCTACACGAGCACCATTCCTATCACCAGACCAGCAACACCAGCATCAGCACAGGCCCCACCCACACCAACATCACTCCAATCATCAGGCCAGCAGCACCAGCATCAGTCAACACAGGCCCCACTAGCACTAACATCACACCAATCACCAGGCCAGCGCCACCAGCATCAGTCAACACAGGCCACAACCGCACCAGCATCACCCCAATCACCAGGCCAGCAACACAACATCAACACAGGCCCCACCCACACCAAGATCACTGCAATCACCAGTCCAGCACCACCAGCATCAGTCAAAACATGCCCCACAAGCACCAACATCACTCCAATCACGAGGCCAGCACCACCAGCATCAATCACCAGAGCCCCACCCACACAAGCAGCACTCCAATCGCCAGGCCAGCAACACCAGCGTCAACACAGCCCTCATCCGCATGAGCATCACTCCTATCACCAGTCCAGAACCACCAGAAACATGACTGCCGCACTCGCAGCAACATCACTCCGATCACAAGCCCATCACCACCATCATCATTCAACAAAGGCCCCACCCATACCACCATCGATCCTATCAGCACCAACATCAATCAACACAGGCCCAACCTACACCAGCATCATCCTATCACCAAGCCAGCCCCGACAGCATCAATACAGGCCCCTCCCGCAGCAGCATCACTCCAATCCTAGACCAGCACCGCCAGCATCAACACTGGTGTTACCCCTCACCACTATCAGCACCCTACCAGCACCACAACAACACTAGCATTATCAAGGCCCTCACCTTTACCATCACCCCCTGCCCCCATCACAAACACAGCACCATGAACATCAACACATGCCCCCTACCATTACCAGCATCCCCTATTAACAACCTCCAGCTACATCAACACCGGCCCACCCGCACCAGCATCAGTCCTATTACCAGGCCAGCACCACCAGCTTCACCACTGACGTTAGCCCTCACAAGCTACCAAGCATCACCATCCTACCACATGCTCAGCACCAGCAACATGAACATCGCCCAGTAATTTGTCTCCCTTACCATCACCCTGTTATCAGCAGGTCAGCACGACCAGCATCAACATACGTTTCCCGACACATCCATCACCACCCTACCTGCAGAACAGTAACACCAGCATTATGAAGGTACACACCTTTACCACCATCTCCTCCTCACCAGCCCAATACCAGCAACATGACCGCCAGTCCTATCCGCAACAACATCAATCCTCTCACCACGCAAACATCACCAGCATCATCACTCCGATCACAAGGCCAGCACCACCATCATCATTCAACAGCCCTCACAAGCATCACCATCCTACTACACGCTCAGCACCAGGCCCAACCTACACCAGCATCATCCTATCATCCAAGGCCAGCACCACCATCATCACCCCCCCTACCACTCGCCCAACACCAGCAACATCAACACCAACCCCTTCCCCTACCACAACAATGTCCCCCATCATCCATCTGTACTTCCCGCTACCAATCCCCACCCTCCCACCCCTCCAAGATGTCCCATCAAACCACCAGCCATATCCCCCGGCAACGTGAACACCCCCTCCTGCCTACCACCATCATCTTCCACAGCACCGCACCAGTGGGCATACTCAACATTACCATACTTCTCCATCCAGACACACCTTCAGTTTTCCACCAATGTCTCTAACCCCCAATCCCTAACCATCAGCAACACCAAAACCACCCTCCTTCCCCTACCACCGTCAGCTTCCCCAGCATCCCACCGGTAGGCCTACTCAACCTTAGCACCCCCGTCACCCACACACCTCAAAGCCTTCCACCAATCTCTCCACCAACATCCCTACCTATTGTGATGTATGGGGTTAACTGAGTGCGCACCGGGTGCGAGCGTGCGGGGAACCAGCGAGCGTGCGACCAGCGCAGTCTGGTGGGCAACCGAATAAACATCATTATGCAACGAGACATCAACATGTGTAGTCGGTTATTTACATAACATTACAACCATCAGCAACATCAACACAACCCTCCTCCTCTACCACCGTCACCTTCCCCAGCATCCACCAGTAGGCCTACTCAACATTAGTACCCCCCCCCCCTCCCCACACACACACCTCAAAGCATTCCACCAATGTGTTCTACAACATCCCGACCCATCAGCAACATCAACCCAACCCTCCTCCCCTACCACCGTCACCTTTCCCAGCATCCCACCAGTAGGCCTACTCAACATTAGTAACCCCCACACACACACCTCAAAGCCTTCCACCAATGTCTCCTACAACATCCCTACCCATCAGCAACATCAACATAACCCTCCTCCCCTACCAGTACCAGCATCTCTGTCCACATCACCCCAACGTTACCCCCCCCCCCCTCCTCCAACACACACATCCAAGCGTCCCACCAATCTATCCACCGCAACCCCTACCCACCAGCAACAACATCATCAACCATCCCCTTCTAATAGCCCCCCCCCCCACACCCACCCACACCCACCCACGCTCCGGTCACACATACGGAGTGAGACCAGCATACCACACGAGCACACGTCAGCACAACGCCAGACCGGACATAGAAGCTGGTAGTAATTTACAAATGGACGCCGGGCGTAGACATTCTCACGCACAGATTTCTGGAAGCGCAGGGCTTTTCTTAAATGTGGACGCCCGTAGTGCACTGCGCGTGGAGATGCGGAAAAGGGGCGCCAAGTGTTTCTTTTTGGAGTTTTACGTCGTGGCAATATTTAAGGTCATATCAGGACGGGTACCGACTGTTGACAGTGAGCACTCATGGAAACTATATAGTACTGCCCCACTTGGAGACCAGGTCACCAACACCATGACCTGATATCCCACTATCAAATACCATAATGAAGAGACCATTGTTCTTTACACTGAGTCAACCAGTCCTTGCCCTATCCTAATAATGCCGAGTGCCTTGCTAAGAAGTGACACATATGTATTGTTAAGTCATTGGTTTGACTCGAACAAGGTTCAAACTTGTGTTTGAATCACCAGGTGAGGGGAGGCGAGGTGAGGTAAAGCGAAGTGATGTGATGTGATGCGAAGTGATGCGAAGTGATGTGATGTGATGTGAAGTGATGCGAAGTGATGTGAGGATATCTGAGGTGCGGAAGCTGAGGTGAGGTGTTGTAAGGTGAGGTGAGATGTAGCAGGATGAGGTGAGGTGGGGCAGGGTGAAGCGATTTGAGGTGATCTGATGAAGGAACAGGTGCGGTGACGCAATGTGAGGAGAGCTGGGATTAGGGTGACTTGAAGCAACATGAGGTCAAATGAGGTGAGGTGAGGTGATGTGAGCTGGGGTGATGGGAGGTGGGGCGAGATGAGGCAAGCTGATGTTAGGGTGAGCCAAAGCAGCGTGATGTGAGAGGAAGCGAAGTGAACTGAGATGAGGTGAGATGAGGTGAGGTGAGGTGAGGTGAGGTGAGGTGAGATGAGATGAGGCGAGGCGAGGCGAGGCGAGGAGGGGCGAGGAAAAGTGGATATTGCATAAATTGACCTCCATTTGCGGATGTATGCATTAGGGTTATTTTGTTAGTGAAACAAGTTAATTTGCCTCCTGGTAAAATATCTCCCACCTCCACGACACTGTTTACTAACAATTCGCCGACTGAACACGCCAAAGCTTAGGTGCACAGCCAGATGAATATTGATCAAATACCATAATGAAGAGACCATTGTTCATAACAGCGAGACGCAAACCTAGATAATGAATCCCTACAAATGTGTGCACTTTTACAGATATTGCGCGATATACCGATTCAGAACAGTGTGACCCATAACTAAGTAGCAAGTTCATTTAACATGGTGGACATTTAAATATATCAGTCACTTCTTGCACTATATTATCCATTGCACAAATCAAACACAAATACAACTTTGGGCCTCAGTTTTCTGGCTGGTCAAGCCAATCCTTCATCTTTATTTAAAGGAACAGAGGGTATGACCAGATGAGTTAAGCGTCCGTCTCCCATTCGAATCCTTGTCTGGTCAACCCAATGACCCAATAAACACTGATACATGATTAGGATAGCGCAATGACTTGTTGGCTCCATGTCAGGATAATATGACTGAGTGGGATATCAGGTCATGGTGCTGACAGCCTGGTCTCCCAGTGGGGCAGCACTATATAATCACCATGAGCGTGCACTGTCACAATTCGGTACATGTCCAGGTGTTGCCAGGATGTAAAACTCCAACAACCAACCAAGAACTATTTATTTAAAGCAAAAATCAGTGGCCGCAGGAGCATCATGGCAGTGGGGTCGGATTATAAATCCCTAATGACCACTCACTAGCCTTACCTCCCTGCATTAAGAACAGTTATCCATGCTCCTCAAGCTAGTTGGTCATAGGAACTAATCACATGCTTCGATAGCTATATAGATCAATCCAGTTTCTTTCTTATTATATTGATATACAACACCTGTTTATATGACACATACTGTTTCATAACAGTGCGATACCAGTCATAACTTTGGTGTCAATATGCACATTTTCACAGTTTCACTTTAGCACAAACTCATATAAGCATAATGTGGATACATTGTGTGTGATAGATTACATTCATGTATTATTGCTAACATACACAAAGAAACAAATATCCATTTGACTTGCTACCACCCAAAAAAGGGTCAATCATTAATAATCTGATGTGGAAGCAACATATTTGGTATACCCTTTATGAGAATAATACTCATATGGCTTTTTCTGCTGACAAGGCATACTCCCATCACCAATAAATCAAGCATAGATACAAGTAGTGCCACATGGCTGAGTGAAAGACTCGACTAATTGTTGATAACCGCGGCACCACCCTCCAGTCAGTCTACACACACACGCACACCACCCCATATACCACGCACTGACCCCTGCATCATAGTAAAGAGCCATGTACAGAGTGAACTACTCATTTTTGTGTCTGTGGGCTTGCACATGCGACCTCTCTGTACTTGTTATATGTCTTAGATACAACAACAACGGACTCCTGTTATGACAGTGCAGGATTCGCCTTCTACCAACAAAGTACCTTTTAAAAAGAGTAAAAGAAATAACAACTACCAAAGTATACCCACCAGCCTATAACACCTGACTAAACCAATAAAACATATATACTACCGACAAAGCTATAGTTGACCAAGGCAATTTAAATGAGTCATGCAACCATTATTTGCATAATCCAAAATTCACGACTACCTGTATCACCAAGTCATGCCCATTATATTAATGTCTCCTCATAGGTATGATCATCAAATCACTGATATAGTCTAAAGGTAAATGGCTATTCTCCAGTGTACATATATATGCAAAATAAGATCCCCACTATATTTGTAATGCCTGATTTTAACCTACTATTGTCGATATTGTTCATACCATCTCATCATCTCATCCATAAATAGTTCATATGCACTATAATTGTTAAGGCCGAAAGACCAGTGCCTCAGTGTTCCAAAAGATGTTATTCAACTGGAATACGAATTAGAGAAAAAAAAGAAAATTAGTGTGAGTCAACTCCAATTAACCAACTCTAAGTAGGCAGATGCATTGCAAGCAGGCCAATCTTCGCATGTTTTCTTGTTGGGTTGGTTGTTGGAGTTTTACATCCTGGCAACATCTAAGATCATATCAGGATGGGTACCGGCTTGTGACAGTGCGCACTCATGGCAACTTTATAGTGCTGCCCAACTGGGAAATCAGGCAGCAATGTCCCAACATCCCAATCAGTCACGGTATCCTGAGACCGAGCTAACTAGCCCTTGCCTTATCCTAATAATGCCAATCACCAGACTAGGAAGTGACAAGTATCAATTTCATAAGTCATTGGTTTGACTTGACCGGGAACCAAACTCCCGATCTCTCGCACGCGAGGCCCGCGCTCTACCGAGTCGGGCACCGCGCCCGGTTTGCTTGTTGGGGCTTCATCTATATGATGATGTATAACGTATTAAGCAAGTATAAATACATGGAAGGGAATTATTATTATATTGTTATACTCTGTAAGACCCCAACACTGTACTGGTGGCGCCACCTTTGGCCTGCCTCACATCCACCGGTTGTTAACCAGTGCCGTTGCACCTGAGGACTTAAGTGTCTATAGATAATACGCTATTCCAACAGCTTTTTCCACATAGCTTCAAGAAGGTAATCTTTGGTCAGAACGTAACCTCCTCCCCAAATAGCATGTTATTTTCGGCGCATTGTGCTGATGTGTGATCTGACAAGTTAGCATGTCTACAGACAGGTGGCGCAACAAATACTCCTGAGGTTGTCATGGTATAGTTGTCGATGACCAACAATACCCCTGCAGTAGATTACTCAGATTGGATTATAGGAGGAGCTGAGGTGGAAAAGCTTACGATTATTTATACTCGGATCGTGATTATACAACACATCAACCATAAATAAGCAGGTTCAATCATTATATTTGTGAATAGGGAAAGTGTAGTATTTTACTATTTTTTTGTAATTGTGGTCCTGTGACCACCACTTAAAATCCATTAGTCATTAAAGTCCTAGTCACACCTCACCGGATTGAGGAACCGGACAGAAACCGGACACTGTCCGGTGAAATAGGCAATGTATGGTTTATATACGGTTGGTGTCTGGCGTATCCGTTATCTGTCCGGTATTGTCTGGTGTGTACGGTGGCAAGGTTTGAACATGCACAAAACTTGTACCGGACACCGCCGGACTGACGTGTATGGTTGGTGTCCGATTTAAGTCTGTTTAGTCCGTTTTGTCCGGTACATGTCCGGTACCCATACATTACCTCTCCTGTTTGCTTCCTGCAGAGTCCGTTGACAGTGTTGGGTGAATTCGGTCCAGCAGGTTTTTTTCAGCGTGTCCGTGACAGTCCAGTTGCTATTCGCTAAAGTTTGGTCCGTCCATTTGACTTTCGGCTGGCGTCCGGTTATTGTCTGGTGGCTATTCATTAATGTGCGTTCCTTGTCCGTTTAGCATCCATTTCATCCGGGAGCCATTGCAACATTTCGACACATTTCGGTACATTTTGATACCGGACACCAACGGACTAGCAACAAATTCTTTGTCCAGTTGTGTCTGGTACTCAATCCGGTAAGGTGTGACAGGCGCTTTAAAGACATTTCAACATGCGGGAAGTTGGTACATTTATTTGCTCGCTTGATAGACAATTAATCAATAATGAGTATTTAGGGAATGTGCTTAGGCTTATTCGGCAAGTTTCATGAGGTTGCTGCAAGTTGGGTAGGTACATCTTTGCGAAATGAGTGTTAGGTAAGTATCCCTTGTTTAGTGGATACAATATATTTAGGAGAAAATCAATATGGTTGAGTGTCATATAAATACTAGAATCTGGCACCACTTTATATGTATTCAACATCATTCATCATTTCCTTCATCGTTATGTGGTCGAAGCCAAAGCCCCTGCTGTTTCCCGGGACCGGATGTTTTAGATTTATTTGTTAGTTCACACACGCAAGGTTCAGAAGATTGTTTTCAAATTAGACCCCATTTCCCAGCATAGCCTTTTCCTGAAACTAACTTGATATACAAGTTGACTATAAACGATTTCCACAACCAAACACTGAAGCTATCAGGATAATATAATAGTTAGTTAGTTTGTTTTATTTTATTTGTTGGAGTTTTACGTCCTGACAATGTATAAGGTCATATCAGTACGAGAACCGACTTGTGACAGTGTGCCTTCATGACAACTTTATAGTGCTACCCAACTGGGAGACCTGGCCGCCAGCACCATGACCCAATAACCCAAATAGTCACATTATTATGATCCTTGTCCTGTCCTATTAATGCCAAGCACCATGCTAGGTAGCGACAGGTATCAATTTTATAACTAATTCGCTTGACTTGTTTGGGATTCGAACTTCCAACCTGCCACACCCGATTTTTCACGCTACAGATTAGGCAACCACGTCCGGTTTGGTCAGTTAGGTCCCAGGTCACAGTAACTGGACTCCGCTGTTCACTTCCCAAGCAAGCATTGATTCTGTCAGTTAGCTTCCTGTTCAAGCCAACCAGAATCCACAAATCATTCTACAAATGACAACACACCAGACGGGATGGCCGAATCAGTTTAGCGTCTGTCTCCTGCTTAGGGAGATCGGGGGATCGGAACACACAGGTTTGTGGGTTCAAACCCTGGTCGAGTCAAACCAATGACTTAAAAATTGATACTTGTCGCTTCCTCGCCAGGCGCTCAGCATTATTAGGATAGGGCATTATTAGGAATGGTTGGCTCAATGTCAGGGTAATGTGACTGAGTGTGATATCAGGTCATGGTGCTGACAGCTTAGTCTCGCAGTGGGGCAGCACTATAAAGTCGCCATGAGTGGGTACTGTCACAAGTCAGGTACCCGTCCTGATATGACGTTAGATGTTGCTACGACGTAAAAGAACAATAAACAAACAGACAAATGACAAGGTGTTGGATTTGTGAGTTAGATTCCTGCTCACCCGAACCATAATCGTCAATTCAGCCATCAAATGACAGAGGTCTGGGACTGTAATTTAGCATCGTGCTCACACCAACACAACTTTTCAATTCAGTCAGCAACAGACAGTCGGATCTGCTAGTTGGATCACTGAACAGATACACCAACCAGACTCTGGCACTCAGTCACTAAACTGACAAAACTTTGTTGTCTTGTCCACTCGGATCGCATATCACATTAACAAAAGCTCTGTTGTAATGTCTCTAGCTGAAGGATATCGTGGGAGCCAATTGGCGCCTAGCTCACAGCAACCAGACTCTGCATTGCATTTGCAAGCCAGCAATCTGGCTGGTTAGTTGAGCGACCTGGCGGACTCATAGAAACCAACTAAACACCAAGCTTCACTCACCATCTATCCAATCCATTACCTGGTCTCAGTAACCAGACTTTTACAATTCAGTCGCTGCCTGTCCAATCCACTCCCTGCTCACACTAACCAGAGTCCGCAATTCAGTTGCCCTCCTCCTCAATCAGCTCAGTGATTGCACTAATACCCCTGTCACACTACGACGTAACGAGCCAACGTGAGCCTAACGTGATGATTTTTCGTCATTACGTTGCCGTACGTTGGGTTACGTTATGATGACGTCATAATGACGTTAGAGTGACGTCGAGCTACGTCATGTTACGTCGTGTTACATCGGCGCGCTCGTCAAGGTTTTGAACCTGTTCAAAACTTTCGACGTATCTCGACGTGAAGCCGTTACGTCGGGATGACGTGACAATGACGTTAGGTAGACGTTCCGCGATCGTTATAGCAGCGTAAATGACGTTAGAGTCACGTTATGTCACGTCAGACCGACGGCCCGGGTGGGAGCAACGTGTGGGCAGCGTTTTGCACGTTACGGTCACGTTACGGTCACGTTACGGTCACGTTACGGTCACGTTACGGTCACGTTACGGTCACGGTTACGGTCACGTTACGGTCACGTTACGGTCACGGTTACGGTCACGTTACGGTCACGTTACGGTCACGTTACGGTCACGTTACGGTCACGTTACGTTGGCGTTACGGTCACGTTACGTCCACGTCGCACCCGTTACGGCGACGTTACGCTCACGTTACACTAACGCCCGGTCACGTCGCCAATTACACCTCCCCCCTAACGTTGTCACGTTACAGCTAAGGTCACGACGTACACCAACGTTACTTTCACGTTACGCTCACGTCCACAATTTGCATATTACGCCCATAACGTCGACGTAATATAATTATTTTCACGTTCTGCCTACGCTGACGTAGTCACGTCGTAGTGTGACAGGGCCATAACAAAGCCTCCGCAATTCAGTAGCCATTTGTCCAAATCACCTCCGTGCTTGCACTAACAAGACGTTCACAACTCAGTCGATGCCTGAACAATCCACTATCTGCTCACACTAACAAGACTTTAACAATTCAGCCATGATCTGCCCAAATCAGATCTGAGCTTATGCTAACCAGATTGCACAATTCAGTCGTCATCTGTCTAATCTGCTCACACTAATCAGACTCTCGCAAGTACATGGCTATCTTCCCTAACAGCTCTGCGCTCACCACACTAGCTAGACTCTGCAGTTCAGTAATTATCTGCCCAATCAGCTGCCTGCTCTAACTAATCAGATGCTACAATTCAGTGACCATCCACCCAATTAGCTCCATGCTCATACTAATCAGACCATCGCAAGTTATGTTCTCTCTGCCCAATCAGCTCTCTGCTCACTAAACAGATGTTCACAATTCAGTCATAATCAGCCCAATCAGCTACCTGCTTACACCAACGAGACTTTCACAATTCAGTCACTGTCTGACCAATCCATTCCCTGCTCACACTAATCAGACTCTGATATACACTTGCCCTCTGCTCAATCACTTCCGCGCTTGCACTAACCAGACTCCGCAACCACTCACCCTCAGCCCAAATCAGGTGCGATTACACTAACCAGACTGCGCAATTCAGTTGCACTCTGCCCAATCAGCTCTATGCTCTCACTAATCAGACAACACAATTCACTCACGATTCACCCAATCCTCTCCCTGGTCACAGTAACCAGATTCTCGCAATTCAGTCGTCAGCTGACAGGCAATCAGGTAAATTCGGATGACAGCAGCAAATATTGGTGGGCGTGCCTCAGTAAGACTAAGGGAGGCAGTGGCTATAATGCATTGTTGCTATGGAAACACTGCACCTCCATAGCAGAGCCTAATTCATGGTGGGCTGGGCCAGCCATAGTTGGTGTAGTGCTTGGCAATAAGTAGCAGCAGCACCTGAGTGCCTCCGCCTGGTGTGGCTGCACTTACCCACCAGGATCACAGCGGGTTCACTGCTGGTCACACTGTACCAATCACACACCAGCTACTCAGCAATAACCAGAAGGCCAGCCACATATCTTTGTTTTTATTGTTGTTTTTGTGATGAATTTATATATCCTGCTCATAATGGATAATTGTGTTAATACTTATTTTCACTGTTGGGCAGCACTAGTCCAATTTGATTCAAATCTTTTGAATTTAGTTTTAGTAATAATTTGGATTTTCTTTCTTCTTGCTTATGGCTTGTAACTGTTTGTAGATTGTAAACAGTCCAACATCTAGCTTTGACTATAGTTTGTATTGATCCATTTAAACATCATCGGCTATTCTAAGTTACATTATTTTTTAGTAGTTTCTTAAACACTGATATGTTTGTCTGCATTTGTGTTACACCTGTCAGCTATATGATGTCAGACACTCACACCATAGGGGATTTTCACCAGCAACCCGCTCTTTGAAATCAATTTGAGAATTTGTGTGTGGGTACTTTGGGGTCATTTCGCAATCTGATCTGTGGAAAACGTCTTATAGAAGATTTTAAGCAGCAATGTATGACCACCTGATGGCAGGGGAACAGGTAGACTTCTGTGCCTCATTCGTCACTCCCCAATTTGCTCTGTGGAAAAGGTCTTAAAAAGGAGATTCGCATCAGCACCTCGCACACTGAATGCATTGGGAGAACTATTGTTGTGCGAACCTGGGTATTTTGCGGTTTCCTCTCTGGAAAAGGTATTATAGACGATTTAAGCCAGCAATCCGCTCTCTTACGGTAGTTATATGTCCCAGCTCAGTTTGCAGTTTGCTCTGTAGAAAAGGTGCTATAGATAACCTGTCCTCTGATGGCAGTGAGAGAACTAGTGTTGTGGGTACCAGTTTAGTTCACAGTATGCCCATTAAGACCAACTCATGGATGCAACTCTCACAGCAGAGAGCTAAATGGAGAGCGGCAGTCAAGTAATGAAAACAGTCTTTGTCGCATCGCGACTGACAGCATGATAATGATCATGATGATGATGCTTTGTGGAAAAGATCTTCCAAATAATTTAATCCAGCAATCCACCCACTGACTGCATTGGGGGAACTACAGTTGTTGGTACCAGGGTATTGTTCAGCGTGATCTGTAGCAAAGATATTATAGAAGATTTAATCGAGCAATATACCACCCTCTGATGGAAGTGGGATAACTAGTGTTGTGGGTACCCGGTTACTATGCAGTGTGATTTTATAGAAGCTCTAAGCAAGTGATCCAGCCCTCGGATGGCTATGGAAGCACTAGTGTGGTGGGTACCAGGCCATCCTGGAGTATGATCTGTGGTAAAGGTCTCATAGAAGAATCTGTGGCCAATTTTTGTGCCAGGGAACTGCCCTCTCACGGCAGTGGGAGAACTAGTTTTGTGGGTAGTTCACCTTGCAGAATGCTCTGTGGAAGAGTTATTATATATGATTTGAACTACCAATCTGATAGCATTGACAACAAGTAATGTCGTGTTAAATAGCTAGCTCACTGTGCACGATTCGTGGAAAAAGCCAAATAGATCATTTCCACTACCACCCCCCTCCTTCTGATAGCAGCGGAACAAGTATTGTTCTGGTTAGCAGCTCTTTATGCAGCCTCCTCTGGGGAAAATGTCTTGTAGACGATTTAAAAGTATAATGTTGTAGCTGTACGCTCTGTAGAAACAGGTCAACTGTCTGATTTCTTTGATTTTGGTTGGTTCTTGGAGTTGTACACCCTTTATGACGTTGTTACACTTTTGGTCCCCAATACCAGAATATTAAACAAAAGATACCACATTATATTATATAATTTCATACCAAGAAGCGACATACCTTTATGATGTCATTGTCCATGTTGTTCACAACGTGGGTAATTGAGCGCGCAAGACCGGCACACACTTAGTAAATATGGATGCGATTCCTGGCGCCCCTACCATTCTCTCAGTAACTAATAAATGGCTGCTGCTTGATCTGTCATCTAGCCTAATTCTTATTAACAAACTCTGATGTATTACAAATCTAGATACTTCGACCAGAGCGTTTCAATCAATCGGACGTGTTGTTCTCCAGCTTAGATTTACTGTCCCACCCAACCCAACTACTAAGAACTGCATCGATAGGGTTAAGTGCCTGGAAACCTCAAACTCTAAAACCTCAATATCACAACTCTAACTGTAACAAGCTGAATAGAAAGAATAAATGCCACTATATACTGTGCTGGTCTTGTGTTGATCAATTACACTTTTACTTCCCAATACCCCAATATAAAAGAAACGATACCCATAAGTTTATATCATTTCATGCCAAGAAGCGACAGACTTTTATGAGGTTGTTGCACTTTTGGTTCCCAATACCACAATATTAGACAAAGTAGACCCCATTGTATCATATCATTCCATGCTAGGAAGCGACATACCTTTATGATGTTTCTTTTGGTTTCGTTGGTCTTGGTGTATTTATGCTACCCATAACCGGTAAGTCTAATCACTTGTTTTTGCCGCTACACGGTAATCATCTCATGGTTCCCCTTGTTTTATTACTTTCATGTTTTGTGTATCCATCTACTGCATTCATTCTTTCTTTATTTGAAAGCATTCTCCCACATCTCCCTACCCTCTGTTATTATGTTAGTTCTACAATTGATTAGCTGTTTGGCTACCTATAGTTATTTTCCATGACTGCCTTCCCCTTTGTTGTGTTAGTGGTCATTAGTTTTGGGTATAAAGCTTAAAGCTGCATAGTCCGAGGAAGCATCAAATTTTCAAAACCAAAATATTTATTTAGATTTGATTCTATATATCTAAGTTAGATATGGATGCACTTATTACGCATTTGTTTCTGTGTAGAAGGCAATACTGAGTCAATTTAACAAACCCTGTTACTGCAGAAGTCTATGGTCTCAGAGTTGCCAAAACTAATTTTCCATGCTTGCACTCAAAATATCTCAAACGTTTACCAGTTAAAATAAAAGTAACTTTGAACTAATGTAAAGTAGATACTAGTGATCGATCTAATATATTTATCTCAGAAAAAATACAGAAATCCAAAACCATCGGACTATGCAACTTTAAAGTTTACGCCCTGGCTACATCAATCCTAGCATGTTTACGATCTAAGAGTTTGCATGCATTGTCCATGATGTTCGCAACATGGGTAATTGAATGAACGAGACTGTGAATCTCAGTAGATTAGGCACTGTGGCGCCGACTATATTCTATTCTTCGAACTAATAACTTTGGCCGCTGATCGACGCGCCACCTACATGATACTTCTTGAACTCCTTATTGCGCAGTTAACTTAATTACGCAGTTAGTTTAATATCAGATTGTGGCGACACCTATATTTGAGTTTAGAACTAGAAATGGTCGCCGATTGACCCGCCACCTGTAGGGATTTCCAGTCAAAGCCGATGACGTGGCACTGGATATCTTCACTTCGACCAGACTTTTCAAACCGAGAGGACGTACTTCTTCCGACAAGATTTCTTAAAATGCCGCCCGTCAAGAACACAAAGGCTAAGAAATCAAAAGTAGGTAATAGTGACAATGCTGGACCTGCGAAGAAGAAGAAAACTAAGGTTGGTGCGAAGTCAGTGGCTTTATCTCCGAATTCGACGACGGAAAGACGTACTCGTTCCGGCCGAACAAAGGACCGGCGCGAGGATCGATCAGTCGATTCGGACCAAGAACAAATGGATGTTACGATCAACGACGATTCGGGATTAACCGTGGCTCTGGCTACCATACAGAAGCAGATGGCAGAGATCAACGCTGGCATAAATTCATGTATTGATGAACTTCAGAAAAACGCTGACAAAAGAAAATCGAGATCTCTTTCTCCCCGCCGGCGCCACCGTGACGTCACGCCACGTGATGGCGGCCATGACACCTTGCTCGGCAGATCTGATCGGGACGGATCATTCGAACCGACAAGACGGCGTTTCGGCTCGCTACAATCGGCTGGGTCTTCATGGGATGCTGGTCACAGATACCGGCGACGTTCTCGCGAAAAATTCGACTTCGAGCCGTACTCCTACGCTGAACGGGACCGTCGTACCTGCCTCGGTGCTGCGGCACACTCAGTCGACGTACTATCTCCGGGAGGAGGACGTGATGGCGAGCGGGAAGACGCAGTCAACGAGCTGCTGGTGGCGGCAGGATCGGCCTTGGGCAAGAAAAGAGGTACGAATAAAATTCTCGCTCCCCATAGATATGTAATAAGAGGTAGCAAAAATGATAAGATCGGCATGGAAGAGGCTACTTGGCCTGAGTATCTAGCGGCACTGTGCCGTATGTGCAAGGACAGAAAGCTCCCCAAAAACTGGTCACACCACGTATTTGAGCACATGCACCAGGTTCTCACTATGGCAGGAAACTGGGATTGGCATACTTGCCGACAATGGTCGGAGACCGTCTTCACAATGATTGCGGACGGTCGTCTCCCACAGGCCTGGGACGACGCGTACGCTATCAAGGACGTCCAACGCGACATCTGTGCAATTGGTACGCGCGTCGACAAACAGGCTGGTCGATACCGTCGACAGGAGCCGGCCGCGGCTGCCACTGTATCATCGGCGTCTGCACATGCCAGTGGTAGAGTGAGTGAATATAGTCGACCTGAATACAACAAAGAAGTCAATGGTAAGCCATGTCACGCCTGGAATATCGGTAATGACTGTGGTTTTGCCACGTCCCACGGCATTCAGCCCGAGAGGCGCTGTCACCTCTGCGCGTGGTGTGCAAATAAAAATAAGAAGGCCAATCCGCACCAAGAAAAATTGTGCCAGAACAAAAGGAGATTCCAGGAGAGGATCACCAACAACGAGAAAGGTCAACCGAAGGATTTTCAGTAGGTGGCCGAGCTGACCCCGCTCACTCTGTCCACGTCGGTTATGCTAATGCAGGAGGTGCGACTCAGCGCACCGGTGATCGACATCGCTCTATTGTAATGACTCGTGAACTGGGTCAAGAAACCAAGGCGCGCGGAAATGCCTTGATTAATAGCCGGGCCGGTATCGGACCCTTATCAGCCGGAGTGAACTTTGGACTTTCACGTGCAGGCACGACTGGTGCTGAGCGAGAATGCGTTCACTCCCTGGATGTTTCTAGTCTAGGCTTGGCTGAGTCGGACAATGCTGTGCCTGTTCATACGATAGACGCTGGTGACGGTGCTGGAAACGCTGGGATGTACGCGCCGGTCTGGCGGCCGGGAGATGGACATGAACCACTGGATCCTCCGATTGAAGGTAGGGAGAGTGTGTCGGTATGTGATTTGGGATCTAATGGGGGTGTCAGTGGTGTATCAACACGATGTGGGGACTCGCCTGATAGGCTGCTGATTGATGATCATGTTGATACAGACGACGTGGAATACGTTATTTTGAACATTAATAATGATCAGCTACCATCTTATAACCCACCCCATACCCCGGTCACGTATAGGCACATACTCGATGATATCTGGCCGCACCCGGTCGATAATATATGGGCAAAACATCTAGTCTATCTTGACATCTATATGCACATGAGGGCCGGTGCCCTACCAAATTACATAGGCCCCAGGATACCCATACCATCAGGTTTGAACATTGGCATATGGAGGGAGCTATTGTCCGACTATCATGATAAACAATTGCTAGACTTTCTGGAGTATGGGTGGCCTGTAGATTATACCGGTGACCGCCCCCCAGTCGCGTCGGTGGCGAATCATTATGCTGATACGGACAGTGAGGCTCATATGGCCGAATACATTAACACCGAACTTAAGCATGGTGCCCTGGTTGGCCCATTTGACATTCCGCCGTTCCGTCCATGGACTCAGGTTAGTCCTATGATGACGTGAGAAAAGCGTGGTACGACTAGGAAGAGAGTCATCGTTGACCTGAGCTACCCAGCTGGCGCCAGCGTGAACTCCGGTATCAGGAAGGCCCAGTATCAGGGGCAGCCGTACACCTACACGCTTCCTGGTATCATCGACTTGGCCGATGAGGTCACGCGGCTTGGAAAGGGTGCACTCATCTGGTCTGTGGATTTGGCCAGGGCGTACAGACAGCTTCGTACCTGTCCTTTGTCGACCCCGCTCCTTGGCATCACGCTCAAGAAAAAGATATACATAGATCTGGCACCGCCGTTTGGTTGTCGCACGTCTTCAATGGCTTGTGCCCGAACAACAAACGCGGTGGTATACCTTATGAGGAAGCGCGGCCATCATGTTCTATGTTACCTCGACGACTTTGTCGGGGCGGCCGGAACAATGGACGAAGCGTTAAGAGCCTACCGTTACATCATTGGCCTCGCTCTCCGTCTTGGCCTGGACCTTGCTACAGAGAAGTGTGTCTCGCCCACAACGGAGGTCTCGTGGCTCGGTTTCACAGTCTCCACAGACGACATGACTATAACAATACCACAAGATAAGCTTCAGGAGGTTATCAGAGAGTGCGAGGTGTGGAAAAAGAAGGTTCTGGCGTCTCGTCGGACGCCTACAGCATATTGCTAAATGTGTGATCGCGGCTAGGAGGTTCATGTCGAGGATCCTTAATGCCCTAAGGAACGCACCACACAGGGGTAAGCACATCGTGCCTCCGGAGCTTGCACTCGACGTCGGCTGGTTCACACGATATGCCGCCAGGTCGAACGGACTGGTCCTTCTCCCTCCCTGTGCTTGGGAGCCTTGGGTCATTGAGTGCGACTCCTCGCTGAGGGCTGGGGGAGTGCATTCGACTACGACCTACTATGCAGCCGAGTACTCACAGGAGGTTGGCGATAAGCAATATGGAATTGCCCAGCTCGAGGCGATCAATCTGGTCGTTGCACTGAAACACCTCTCCCCACATGAGGCCCATAAATACACCATCATAATAAATACAGACAATGCAACCTCACAGCAGGTGCTCAGCTCCGGGGCAGGTCGTGACCAAGTCATATGTGCCTGCGCTCGCGAAATCTGGCTCTTTGCCGCACAAAGAAGCACGGACATTCTCGTACGACATAAACCAGGAAAGGACATCATCCTTGCTGATGCTCTGAGTCGTATGTGTTTCGACTTGCGTGCAAAGAGACTAGCACAGAAACTTGTTGCTGACGCAGGTCTGA
Source organism: Branchipolynoe longqiensis (assembly GCA_030323885.1). Classification (NCBI taxonomy): domain Eukaryota; kingdom Metazoa; phylum Annelida; class Polychaeta; order Phyllodocida; family Polynoidae; genus Branchipolynoe; species Branchipolynoe longqiensis. The sequence goes on along the minus strand of CM059190.1, from coordinate 25,199,653 downwards.
AACTGGTCATTGTGACCCATGACAATGCTTTAACACACAACCTGTAACCTGGGATCGATATTAAACCTTTTTTGCCTTCTCTCCCCAGGTTACTCACAACATCACCATCAGCGGCTTCTTGATGCCATTAGGGCGGGGCTGGCGGTTGGGACCTGGAGGAATAAGGCAGCTCAAGCAAAGGAATACTACATCTATATGCAAGAACACCAAACAGACCCGTTGCAACCGTCCCAGTATCATATTATGTCGTATCTGTTACATCTTAAAGATCGACTTTCCTCACCGAGTGCCATATTGAACTATCTGAGTGGCGCCCGCACATGGGTCCTGTCATTTGACGGCAGGACGACTTCATTCGACACGTACCTGGTTGGCCTCCTCAAACGAGGCATTCAGAGGGAGTCATGTCATGTGCCTGTCCAGGCCCCTCCTCTGCTACCTATAGATGTTCGGAATATCATCACCTTCTTCCGGACAACTGGCCCCAATGGTCACGTACTGGTGATAGCCACTATCATCGCATACTTCACACTCCTTCGCCAGAGCAACTTGTTTCCTAATGTTGGCAGATCTGACCCAGATCACTATCTTCGCGCTAAGGAAGTGAGGCTGACTGCAAAGGGCATCAATGTCCGAATCCGTTCATCAAAAACCCAGTACAAGTCATCGTCTCCAAGAGACATCATCGTTCCGGCGATACCTGGATCGCCCTACTGTCCGCGTCAAGCGTGGAAACAATACGTGTCCATGACACCAATTCACCCCGATGGCCCTGCCTTTCCTGACGATCAACGGATCACCCCTACGTGCAACCGCGTTGCTCGACACCATACGACTGGCCTTGTCCGTGGCAGGCCACCCGGCCCCTGCGGCCATCACCCTGCACAGCCTGAGACGAGGCGGTGCACAAGCCTGTGCCCTGCAAGGATCGACAATCAATAACATCAAACAGCTGGGTCACTGGACCTCCGATGCGGTGCATGATTATGTGCCAAGGCAGTCGGTTTCATCGGCTCCCAGGACACTTGCTCTACTTTTTGGTTAAGTGCCTGTAATCCTTGAAATATCTACGGTCATTGTCATCATCAAGAGTAATGTAACAAGCTAATTAGAAAGAATTAAATTGCCATTTTATACTACTGTCTCGTTCTGTTTTCAATTGTCCATGATGTTCGCAACATGGGTAATTGAATGAACGAGACTGTGAATCTCAGTAGATTAGGCACTGTGGCGCCGACTATATTCTATTCTTCGAACTAATAACTTTGGCTGCTGATCGACGCGCCACCTACATGATACTTCTTGAACTCCTTATTGCGCAGTTAACTTAATTACGCAGTTGGTTTAATATCAGACTGTGGCGACACCTATATTCGAGTTTAGAACTAGAAATGGTCGCCGATTGACCCGCCACCTGTGGGGATTTCCAGTCAAAGCCGATGATGTGGCACTGGATATCTTCACTTCGACCAGACTTTTCAAACCGAGAGGACGTACTTCTTCCGACAAGATTTCCCTCCCACCCACCCAACTAGTATGATGTACCGATAGGGTTAAGTGCCTGTAATCCTTGAAATATCTAAGGTCATTGTCATCATCAAGAGTAATGTAACAAGCTAATTAGAAAGAATTAAATTGCCACTTTATACTACTGTCTCATTCTGTTTTCAATTATCAGTGTCACACACTTGGTTCCCAACACCACAATATTCAACAAACGATACCCCATTATATGATATGCTTTCATGTTAAGAAGCAACAGACCTTCATGATGACATTACACTTTTAGTTCCCAATACCCCAATATTAAACAAAATATACCTCATTATATGATATCATTTCATGCTAAGAAGCGACGTATCTTCATGATGCCGTTACAGACTTTGGTTCCAAATATTGCAATCTTGTCTCGATTCCCTCCTGCTCACCTGCTACCTGTGACGTCACTGAGTATCTGCTCCCAATGGCGAGGTCGGAGGTCAGCTATATAATACTAAGCCTGCTATTTCTGTAGATGCGCGTCTGGAATGAATCCCTACAAATGCAGGAGCAAAAGTTATACATATTGCACTAGTCTGTATTGACCTCTCAGACAAGGAGCCCTAGTCTCAGTTAGGCAGGGGTCGATAGGGTGATTCCACCAGGGCGTGTAGCTAGTCTAATGGTTAGGATGGCTTAGCTGAGCCAAACAAAATGGCCTGGTAAATATGCTCCAAACATATATAGAGGCCAACTAATCTGAAAATAAAATGCAGCCCATAACTGTGATGCATTCAAACGTCTAATACAGTAAAACCTCTCTAAATCGACCGACCATGGGACCGACTTTAAGGGACCGACTTTAAGTGGTCAATTTAGGGAGGCGGGAGGTTTATAGCATTAGAATATCTTTACAATGGTATTGTTGGGACCCACATACATCGATCGATATAGGGGCGTGGTCGATCTGTGGAGGTCATCAGTTAGACAGGTTTTACTCACTAATATTTTCCCCATGTATCGGAGGTAATAAATAAGTCTACAGACTTTCAAAGAGAGTATCTCCTCATATATGACATGACTGATGTTTTTCACTTGTTCAACGATGACCGCGAGAGACGCCACCAGAGTCTGGGTTACAGATTTTCATGGGAGTTGACCATCTTATGATTTTAGTCATGCTCTCTGATTCAACTGTTATGACTTGAATACAAACTATGTGGATTGAGTTATTTATTGGGGAAGTAGGGAAAGAACTATCTATGGGAGAAAATAGGAGTAACTTAGCTGACATGACCGACATTATGGGATGGGAGCTAACTTGGGGGCACCTATTTGCAGGTCAGCAGTGCTATGTATATATATATATATATATATATATATATATATATATATATGAGACTGTTTCAACAGGTGCTAAGCAATATGGGACAAAACTTTATCCATTGTAACGATCAACATATTAACTACTCTTGCATATGCTCAGGATAAACTGATTTGTTTGTTACATGGTGTTTCATAATCTCAATAGAGTACATATTGATTTGAAGCAAATGTCATTGTCTTTTCAGTGTATCTGTTTCTGTGCAGTTTTGTGTCAATCGTTACAATGGACAAAAAAAAAGAAGAGTTATCACCGATTGAGACAGGCTCATATATATATCCATATGGACCAGACGCGGTGGGCGAACTGGATAAGAGCATTGTCAAATGTTATGGTTTCAAATCCGGTTGAAATCAACCAATCACTTCCAAGCGTTGCACTCTGCATTAATTAATAGGAATTGGCATGGATCGGTCAGCTCAGTATTTGGATAATGTGACTGAGTGGGATATCGGGTGATGGTGTTGGTTGCCTGGTCTCCTAGTGGGTAAGCACTATACATTCGCCACCAGAGAGCACAGTCACAAGTTAGTCCTCTTCATGATGTTACATTAGGTGTTGCTTGGATGTAAAACCCCAACAATAAAATGAGCTGTATATCCATATATATTATAATCTCGAAAATAGACATGGCTGCAATTACACGCAAGTGTATGTGTTACTTAATTCACTACACGGATATGAATATGTGATTTACACCCATAACACCCATCCGTATAAACGGATTATTGCACAAGTTTATCATTGCATTATCAAATTTCGAAATAATCAAAGTTGCATATTCCGATGAATTTTCATTTCAGCCATCTTTTTGAGAATAATGCGTTGCAATGAACTTTAACTTACTTTAATAAAACTTGCGAAATTTGGGAGAAATTGAAGGGAAAATATGGATAATTAATTACCTTATGTATGGAGGTTAACATGCTGGACATCAGTAGTAACAGGTTCTATTAATTTGATGTAGTTCTCGCTTCTATACAGATGACCCCCAATACAATAGCCGATGTCCACTTTTTGTACTGGTGGGTCATTAACCAAACAAACAACCAAACCATCCATGGTGTTCGCTGTGGTGGCGGAGTGGTTAGAGTGTCTGACATTTTTCTAGGTCAGACTCCCTAATCTGAAGGTCAGTGGGTCGATTTGCTGTGCCCCCACCTCTGCCAATTTGGATTTCCACCGCTGTGTATAACTTACAGCATCATCAAAGGCCAGTTGCTCTCATACCATATCTATGTGGTGTGGGAGTTTAAAAACCCTTGGGTCGGTAAAAGTGTAGGCTCAAGCTTTCTATCGACAAACGGTCTAATGGTGAGAACAAGCCTATTCAGACTTATCCATGATAGGCAGTATAAATCTTCAAGAAAAAAACAAAAAAAACAGTCTAAACAGCAAGAAATGCATCGTAAATGAATCAGTGCTTAACCCTGCTGGGCCCATATGCATGACCCGGTGTTAGCGGCGTTTGCTGTTACAGCCTGACACCGTTTAGCTATCACTGAGGTGGGGAATCCGGTCATGCGGTATGTAGGGGCGCCTAACACTTTCAGTATAGCTAACATGAATTTATTTATAGATTTGGGGAAATCCCTCTGAGCCTGTTGCTGGCGAGCACCGCTATTTCCCAATATCGCAGCCGATTCGGCGGTGCTGGCGTTAATATCGGTTTAATTTTAGGGTTAATTTAATCAAATTTCACTATATGACTATGTAATTCTGTTAAATATGACAGCATTGAATCGATTTGGGCCTAATCGGTATGTAACACCGCCGGGCACCAGCAAGCCTTATTGCTGAGCCTGTTCCCGGTGAGCACTGCTATTTGACAATATCGCCGCCGATTCGGCGATGGCAGCAGCGGCGATTTGTTTTGTTTATATTCGACGGTATGGATATCGACGCCGATGTAGCTGCCACGTTAATATCACTTCGCATTTAGGGTTAATTTGATGAAATTTCACTTATTGCGTATGTAATTCTGTTAAATATGATAGCATTGAATAGATTTGGGCCTAATCAATACCTAACACCGCCTGTAAACCTGTTATGTATCTGGCTTAGCTTAAGCTAGTTTAAGCTATTGGTGTTAGGCCTATCACTTACTCTTGCATGACACTTTTCGCCGCTAAACGGGGGATTCCCGCCAAACACTGTTTTGGCTTGCTAACGCCGACCCATGCATATGTGCCCTGATGTGGGAGTAAACCTAAGTAAACATTTTGGCTTAGAATTATTGTCCTGTGGGTGATGAACATGGAAAGTAATGTGCCTAAAGCAAAATTCGAGCCCACACTTCTTGCAGTGTGGGGCTAGCATGCTGAAAATTATATAACCTACTCTCCCTGATGCAATCACACACCTGTCTGTGTGGCTCCTCGTCTAGGAGGTCAGCTCAAACTACTACAAACAGATCGGACGTGGTGGCCTAATTGGTAGAATGCAGGCTTCCCATGTGACAGGTCGGGAGTCTGATTCCCAGCCCAGTCAAACCAATGACTTCCAAAATTGATACTTGTCACTGCATAACCTGACCCTCAGCATTATTAAGGCCCTGTCACACTACGACGCTTCCGCCGGCGCGCCGGCAACGCGCAAAATATTTGCAACCCGTCGAGAAACGTCGAACTTTTCGGCGCTTTGGGAGAAAGTTTGACGCGGCGCAGCGTGTTAGTAGCGTGCTACAAGCGCGCGGCCAACGCGTTTCGACGCGCGCAGAACAACATGTCAACGTCCCACCAGCGGGTTCCCAGCGTGCCATCGGCGCGTTGTCGGCGCGTTGTCGGCGCGCTGTCGGCGCGCTGTCGGCGCGTTGACGGCGCGTTGACGGCGCGTTAGTACCGTGTCAACGCGTACATACCCGCCAGCAACACGTTAGGACGCGCCCGCAGCGCGTCGACACTGCGCGGCCAACGCGTCCAGGCACGCCCGCAACACGTCCAACGCGCCGAGATACGCTGGAGCAACGCCAATAGCGCGCCCACTACCCGTCGATGGGACGTTACGGACGCGCCGACGGAACGGTCACATTTTGGGGGAAAAAAAGCCAACGTTAACTGGCGTTGATCAACGGTCTACCAGCGTTCTGCCGGCGCGCCGCTAACGCGTGTCGACGTGTTGCTAACGCGTCCGTAACGCGCCCTCCAACCCGTTGGCGCGCGTCGCCGCGCGTCCAAAGTTTTGTGCATGCACAAAACCTCGACGCGCCGCGACGCGCGCCGACGCGCGCCGACGTTTCCATTCACACGTTGCTATGTACCGACGCGCCGGTAACGCGCCGGTAACGCGCCGGCAACGCGCCGGCAACGTACCGGACGTGTACCGACGTTTTGAACAAAAACCAGACCCGTCGGCACGCGTCGAAGCGCGTTGGTGAGAAACGTCGTAGTGTGACAGGGCCTTTAGGATATGGCAAGGACTGGTTAGCTCCGTCTCAGTATAATGTGACTCAGCGGGATATTGCGTCATGGTACTGACAGCCTAATCTTCCAATGGGGCAGCCATATAAAGTCAGCACAAATGTGCACTGTCGCAATTCGATAACCGTCCTGATATGATGATATATATTGCTAGGACGCAAAACCCAAACAAATAAATGAGGCTACGGAGCTTTCAAAGCAACAACCAAACTGTAAACCATTGGAACCAAATCAACATCAGGCAAACCCCAGTTGGGCAGCATTATAGTTGCAATGCACTGTCACAAGTCGGTACCCGTTCTGATATGACATTAAATGTTGCCAGGCCGCAAAACTCCAACAACCTGCCAATCATCCAACAATATTATTACAAATTCGCTGCCGGACTAACTTGTTGCGCATGCCCGGTGTCGCTAACTACCCAACTGCTTCAAAACAGCTGTGTGGGTTGCGCGCGCACCGGAAGGATGAGGTCAGGTAAGTGAGTCACCTTGCGTAGTAGAATGGGGTTAAACACCTCATTACCCCCGAATGAGGTCACAGACTGGCACACTATGCTACCCCACTTCGTGTCCTGAGGAAACTCCCTGGCGTTAGCAAACTCTATACCAGTTCCTCAATAGTTTATGGAAACATTTGAAAAGTTTAGGCGCAAAACCATGTAAACCCTAATCCAAAGATTTCATTAAAATAAACGATTTTTACATGAAGGTCATTTTAGTTAATCACTAATTCCGCTTTGATTGCGATGAAAAGGTTATGGGGCAATGACACAAAAATAAGAATGTATAATATGAACCTTTTGGGGGTTTGCCTTCAATGTATATCTCAATTTTTGGATTGGCATTTGCAGTGTTTTGCGCCTAAACTCCTCATTGTTTTTTGGCAATGGCGACTGAGCCTGAGCGCGTCCTACATTAATGGACATTGTCATATTGAGGAGGACATGCTGGAACCACAGGTACAAATATCGGCTGCGGGAGATGCCAAGAGCAGGCATGACATAAATGAGAGGAGATCTCTCCTTCATTATTCATTATTCATATTCACATAATACATTATACAGGACATACATGAAGCATTCAGGTGCAAACACTGACAAATGCGATCTGCGCTGAAATGAAACTATGACTGCGTCCAGGCGCAAACACTGACAAATGTGATATGCGCTGAAATGAAACTATGACTGCATCCAGGCGCAAACACTGACAAATGCAATCTGCGCTTTAATGAAACTATGACTGCGTCCAGGCACAAACACTGACAAATGCAATCTGCGCTTTAATGAAACTATGACTGCGTCCAGGCGCAAACACTGACACATGCGATCTGCGCTGACATGAAACTATGACTGCGTCCAGGCGCAAACACTGACAAATGCAATCTGCGCTGAACTGAAACTATGACTGCGTTCAGGCGCAAACACTGACAAATGTGATATGCGCTGAAATGAAACTATGACTGCGTCCAGGCGCAAACACTGACAAATGCAATCTGCGCTGAAATGAAACTATGACTGCGTTCAGGCACAAACACTGACAAATGCGATTTGCGCTGAAATGAAACTATGACTGCATCCAGGCGCAAACACTGACAAATGCGATCTGCGCTGAAATGAAACTATGACTGCGTCCAGGCGCAAACACTGACAAATGCGATCTGCGCTGAAATGAAACTATGACTGCGTCCAGGCGCAAACACTGACAAATGCAATCTGCGCTGAAATGAAACTATGACTGCGTTCAGGCGCAAACACTGACAAATGTGATATGCGCTGAAATGAAACTATGACTGCGTCCAGGCGCAAACACTGACAAATGCGATCTGCGCTGAAATGAAACTATGACTGCGTTCAGGCGCAAACACTGACAAATGTGATATGCGCTGAAATGAAACTATGACTGCGTCCAGGCGCAAACACTGACAAATGCGATCTGCGCTGAAATGAAACTATGACTGCGTCCAGGCGCAAACACTGACAAATGCGATCTGCGCTGAAATGAAACTATGACTGCGTTCAGGCGCAAACACTGACAAATGTGATATGCGCTGAAATGAAACTATGACTGCGTCCAGGCGCAAACACTGACAAATGCGATCTGCGCTGAAATGAAACTATGACTGCGTTCAGGCGCAAACACTGACAAATGTGATATGCGCTGAAATGAAACTATGACTGCGTCCAGGCGCAAACACTGACAAATGCAATCTGCGCTGAAATGAAACTATGACTGCGTTCAGGCGCAAACACTGACAAATGCGATTTGCGCTGAAATGAAACTATGACTGCAATCAGGCGCAAACACTGACAAATGTGATATGCGCTGAAATGAAACTATGACTGCGTTCAGGCGCAAACACTGAGAAATAAGATTTGCACTGAAATGAAACTATTTTATTATTTTTATTTTTGTTGGTCCATTATTTGTTTAAGCCGGGGAAATTTCAGTCATAGACGACTGGTCTTCCTCATTCCACTGCTGGTCGATAGAAAGCCCGAGCCTACACTTTTACCGACCCAAGGGATTTTTAACCTCCCACACCACATAGACAAGGTATGAGAGCAACCGGCCTTTGATGACGCTGTAAGTTATACACAGCGGTGGAAAACCAAATTGGCAGAGCTGGGGGCATGGGGGCACTATGACTACCACATTTGAGCTGAAGCAGCCATCATCCGATATTCAAATCGCATGTTTTATTTTCGCAGAAGCTAACACATTCCACTGTGCAATAACCCACTCGATATGAAATGTATAGATTTTAACTTGATACCACAACAATATATTCTGTTTGATGAGAAACAATTAAATCGGATTAGTCAGTGTTTGCACCTGAGCACTTCATTAAATAAATGTGTAATCGCACCTGTCAAGATTGATATACACTACTCCAACTGATGGTGTCGAGGGGTAAACATAGCAAATTAATTGTCTGAGGTGGGTTCTCAAAGCGCTTAGAGCAGGCATGAATGGGTGACATCCATGTGTGTCGCTTCCTAGCCTGGCGGTCGGTATTAATAGGATAGGGCAAGGACTGGTTAGCTCAGTGTCAGAATAATGTGACTGAGTGGAATATTGGAGCACGGTGCCAGATTTCCAATGGGGCAGCACTATAAAGTTGCCATCAGCGCATCCTATCACAAATCGGTACCCGTCCTGAAATTACCTTAGATGTTGGCAGGACGTAAACCTCGAGCAATCAGCCAATCAGCCAGGCCCTAAGATGCAGCCTTGCACCAATTAATACATGTCATTTCTCAGCACTCAGTCACATATTATAAACTGATTCATTTGAACAACAGAGCCAACTCCCCTATCGGACAGAGTCGGGGGGTGAGGTGACTAGTCAGCTAAACGCTCTACTGGTACACCGGTGAGTGCTACCCCTCTGCGGGGTTTTAGGCAGCCAAGGCCGATGGGACCAGTGTAGTAAGGTCACTATACGTAGAGCTGCTCACACTCTATATTTACTCGTAGCGGTCTATTTTGCAACGGTCTTTGGTTTCCTAAGAAATGGTCGTTCAACAGTGTTTGTACGACGAGGTAGTGTAGGGCTACTCAACCAAGTCTTTGTTTGCGCATGTTTGTATTAATTACATTACGATAACTGGGTTAGTTTGTTTGTTGTTGTTTTACGTCATAGCAACATCTAAGTCAATGATATCACGATGGGTACCGAGTTGTGGCAGTGGGCAGCCGTAGTGACTTTATGGTGCTGCCTCACTGGCACAGCATGCAATTGTCATCATGATATGTTATCCCGCACATTCACATTATCCTGAGACTGTACTAACCGGTGCTTGTTCTATCCTATTAATGCCAAGTACCAGGATATGTCGGGACAAGTATCAATTTGAAACTCCCGACTTTCCATATGCGAAGCCTGCGCTCTACCGACTCGACCACCAGGTTCCGGTCCAGCGAACTGAGGGATATATCCCATTGTATATGTGATGTAAATGAATTATATGAGTATAAATATATGAAGTTTTGTAAACGGCCACCTCAGTCTTTGACTGCCTTGTTCTGCAATTCTACGCAATTCTACACAATTCAACAGGTGGTGCCCTCTAGGTGCGATGACCTCTGTTCCTACTTAGTACCGTCCCTATCAGTCTCACCACACATATACATATATCTATTTTTTAATTTGGTAAATTGCAGCTGATATATATGCTGCTATTAATATGGGAAGAACTGACCTGGTAAATTACTCATATTCCCATAATGCCTTGGGTGAAGTTTCTTTTGGTGATAGTTGATTGTGAACAGTTAGTACACCCACACTTGGCCTCAGGACAGAACCTCCCCCACACAGGCCCTGCCCCCTTTTTTTAACCATCTCGTAACCTATATCTTTGAGCAGTACAATGCTCCTCCTCCCCTCCCTCCCGACCCCCTTTCCCTTCTCTCTACTCAGCTCTCCCTTTCTGCCTAATGGCCAGGTCTTTGACCCGAGACAAATCCTGGCACTACCCTATCACCAGTGTAGAGGATACGGGTCCCCATAGACCAGTTTGTCGGATGCAGGTCTATAGCTAATTAGTGTAGCTCTACATCTGTTCCTCCTAGTGAACCAGGGGGCCTCATCCCCCATGTACGCAGCAACACAGCTGCGTCCCACCTGAGATTACAAATGGTTCTTTTACATTTAAAAATTAAAATATATCATGTTTTATAGCCATTTATTCCATCCTGTTTTATCCCAATGGCATTTTCTGCTATCGGCGAAAAAAGTATGTGTACCACCCGACAATTCCAAAGTAGGACCTGCAAATTACAAATTGTATTGTAATAGGCAAGTAGGTCATATTTTAACTAATTATATATATGTCTTCACGCATATACATACACCTCTCTCTCTCTATATATATATATATATATCTAGAGGTGGTGGGTGGTGTGGCGATGCAGTGATGTGGACATCAATATAAAAACAAGACTCCGACTGCTAAAATGCTATGTGTGGTCTACACTTTTATATTGCTGCGAGACATGGACTTTGAAGAAAGCAATAACAACAAAGCTCGAGGCATTTGAAATGTGGCAATACAGAAGAATGTTAAAAATTCCATGGACAGCAATGATAAGCAACGTGGAGGTCCTAACAAGAATGACAATAAAGAGACAGATAATACAAACAATCAAAAACAGAAAAATTAAATACTTTGGCCACATGATACGACACCAGGAATCACAGAGAAGAATAGTGGAAGGGAAGATAGAAGGGAAAAGACCAAGAGGGAGAAAGAGAACAACATCACTGAGTGGACAGCAATGAGCTATGCGGAATGCGTGAGATGAACGAATGACAGGAAGAGATGGAGGTCCATTGCAGCCAACCTTCTTCGAGAAGACGGCACCCATTGATTGATATATTATATATATTTATATATATATATATATATATATATATATATATATATATATATATGTATGCTTCAACTGGTGATGCGATCACCACAGGATACACTTTTAACTAAATGCATTTGCAAATATATATATATAAATATATATGTATATATATATATATATATTTGCTGATGCAGTTAGTTAAACGTGCATAATCCGATGACACACCACCAGTAGAGTCATGCTTAGTGGAATTATATATAGATAGATCTTGTAAAGCCTAACAAGCAAATACAAAAATGGTAGTCCTTCAGTTAAAACTGTCTTAAAAATGGACGAGAATTCCACATATATTTGAGCATGAATATCCAGTTTCACCCACTACATATTCATTAAATGAATACGCACATATATATATATATATATATATATATATATATATATATGAGACTGTCTCAAAAGGTTCTAAGCAATATGGGACAAAACTGTGTCCATAGTAACGATCAACACACTATCTACTTGTGCATTTGCTCAGGATAAACTGATTTGTTTGTACATGGTGTCTCATAATCCCAATAGAATACATATTGATTTGAAGCAAATGTCCTTGTGTCTTCAGTGTATCCGTTTCTGTGCTGTTTTCTGTCATTTATTACTATGGACAAAACAACGAAGAGTTGGCACCTTTTGAGAGAGGCTCATACACACAAATGTGAACAGCAATACTCTATTTCTTATGCTACATATTCTTTAAATACATAGCCATTCAAGTTATTAAAACAGAGAAACATGGTCTCTGAACCAAGTAACATTTATCTACGGCGATTCCTGCATGTACTAAACTGCAGTAATGACCAATACTACCAGATGTGCCAGTGCTTGCAGCACATGTCAGGTAACCATAAACCATGTACCTTGTCTGGAGTCACCATTCATATTCGGATAGTCAATTATTTAACACATATATACATATATATATATATATATATATATATATATGTATGCAGTTTTCAACGTGAGCAGAGTGTCAGTTGGCTCACTGCGTAGAGGAGGCGGGAAGGAGAGAATGCCCACTCCACGGTGAATAACCCTGGAAGTTTGGTTGGTTAGAGAGAAACAGTAAAGGGCTGCCCTTCCTTATATCCACATAAGAAATTAAATACACATATATTAATATATTTTAAACATATACCAGTCTGATTAGCAGGTAATATTAATCATTGCCAGAAACATCTGCCTAAAGTTGTTGAACCTGGGAACGATCTTTAGATATATATATATATATATATGTACACGTATATGTATTCATATATATATATACCTGTCTATATATACACTCTGAATAATTACTGTCAGAGACCTCTGAGGCCTAAACAATTCCTTCAGTGTTGTAGAGGTTCCGCCTTTGGCCCTGGTCCAGCTTGCGGGAGGTCGGTAGTGGACGCCCAACATTATCACCGGTTACCATGGTGGTGGGGGGGGGGAGGGGTGGTGTGGTGGTGTGGCGATAAAGTGATGTGATATGGTGATGTGGTGGTGTAATGGTGTCGTGGTGATGTGATGTCATGATATAGTGATGTGGTTAGGTGGTAGTGTGGTGGTGGTGTGGCGATATAATGATGTGATATGGTGATGCGGTGGTGTCATGGTGTCGTGGTGATGTGATGTGGTGGTGTGGCAATATAGTGATATGGTTATATGGTGGTGTGATGGTGGTGTGGTGTCGGGGTGATGTGATGTGCTGGTATGGTGGTGAGGCGATGTAGTGATATGATTATGTGGTGGTGCGGTGGTGATGTGTTTGTGGTCGGGTGGTGGTGGGTGGTGTGGCGATGTAGTGATATAGCTATGTGGTTGTGTGGTGCTGATGTCGTTCGGGTAGTTGGGTTGTGGTGGGTGGTGTGGCGATGTAGTGATGTGTCTATGTGGTTGTGTGGTGGTAATGTTGTTTGGGTAGTAGGGTGGTGGTGGGTGGTGTGGCGTTGTAGTGATGTGACTATGTGGTTGTGCGGTGGTGATATGGTTGGGGGAATGTGGTGGTGGGTGGTGTGGTGATGTAGTGATCTGGCTATGTGGTTGTGCGGTGGTGATATGGTTGGGGGAATGTGGTGGTGGGTGGTGTGCTGATGTAGTGATGTGGCTATTTGGTTGTGCGGTGGTGATGTGGTTGGGGTAGTGTGCTGGTGGGCGGTGTGGCAATTTCGGGATATGGCTATGTGGTGGTGCGATGGTGATGTGGTTGGGGTAGTGTTGTGGTAGGTGGTGTGGCAATCTAGGGATGTGGCTATGTGGTTGTGTTGTGGTGATGTGGTTGGGGTAGTGTGGTGGTGGGTGGTGTGGCGATGTAGTGATGTGGCTATGTGGTGGTGCGATGGTGATGTGGTTGGGGTGGTGTGGCGGTGGATGGTGTGGCGATGTAGTGATGTGGTTATGTGGTTGTGCGATGGTGATGTGGCTGGCGTAGTGTGGTAGCGGATGGTGTGGCGATGTAGTGATATGGCTATGTGGTTGTGTGGTGGTGATGTGGTTGGGGTAGTGTTTTGGTGGGTGGTGTGGCGATTTAGTGATTTGGCTATGTGGTTGTGTGGTGGTGACGTGGTTGGGGTAGTCTGGTGGTGGGTGGTGTACCGGTGTAGTGATGTGGTTATGTGGTTGGGCAGTGGTGATGTTGTTGGGGTAATGTGGCGGTGGGTGGTGGGTGGGTGGTGTGGCGATGTAGTGATGTGAATATGTGGTTGTGCAGTGGTGATGTGGTTGGGGTAGTGTGGTGGTGGGTCATGTGGCGATGTAGTGATGTGAATATGTGGGTGTGCGGTGGTGATGTGGTTGGGGTAATGTGGTGGTGTATGGTGTGGCGATGTAATGATGTGAATATGTAGTTGTGCAGTGGTGATGTGGTTGGGGTAGAGTGGTGGTGGGGGGTGTGGTGATGTAGTGATGTAGCTATGTGGTTGTGTTGTGGTGATGTGGTTGGAGTAGTGTGGTGGTGGGTGGTGTGGCGATGTAGTGACGTGGCTACATGGTGGTGTAGTGATGTAGGTGATGGTATACTGGACGTGGTGGTGTGGTGGCATTATGTTGTGGCAGTGTGGTGGTGTGATAGTTTGGTGGTGTATTGATGTGGCGGTGAAGTGGTGTGGTAGCATTGTCTTGTGGTGGTACAATGGACGTGGTGGTGTGGCGGTGTGGTGGCATTATGTTGTGGCAGTGTGGTGGTGTGATAGTGTGGTGTTGCAGTGATGTGGTGGTGTAGTGGTGTGGTGACGTTGGGGTGTGGTGCCACTATGTCATGGTAGCTTGATAATGTGGTGTTCCCCGACACTAATCCTCTTACTGGTTACCGGCAGTTCTCAATGTATACGCCTATGCTGGCCTGATAGTGCTTCCAAGTGTAGACTCCATGCTGCTGTGTGGATGTTGGCAAATAGTTGCTCTCCACAACGGCAAAGGCAATGCCAGCTACCTAGTGTTCCCAATCTTGGACCGAGAAAAACACCAACCTACCAGGCCCACAATAAAACCCACACATGTCTAACTAAGATCACTAATTCTGTTGTTCCGGTTATGTCCGTCGTACAATTGCAACCACCCGGACTGAATTGACCACATACACTAAAGAACAACAACAAAAAACTATTCCACGACACTACATTAGCACCTCCAAATCACGTCCAAATTACTTTTCCTGCATCCAGAATATCAGTTTCACCAACAGTAGTGGTCCAATTTGCTGAACATAATGGACCAATCAGTAGCGATCTCATATATCAGTCTAAACGCATTTGCTCTGAGGCAGGTCCACTTGGTTTCAATGACCTGATGTAGCTATCAGTCGCCTACCTTAATCCTGACCGATCACTTATTACTTTCGCTTCTATATCCTGTTATTATTATATATATTTATTTTATTGGGGGTGGGGTTAATGTGATGTTTATTCCTCATCTGAATAGGCCCTTTTCGGAGGGAAATTGCTGGCCATAAACGAGTACAGTTGTTACTCCAGGCGTTTGGGAATATTCCACCTGTATGTTGGGGTTTTATGTCCTGGCATCATCTAAAGTCACATAATGACGGGTAGCGACTTGTGACAGTGCCCAATCATGGCGACTGTATAGTGCTGTCCCACGGGTATACCGGGCTGTCAGCAACATGAACCAAATTTCCTACTCAGTCCTATTATCCTAATACTGAGCTGATCATTCCTTTCCCTATCCAGGGTAATACCGAATGACAGGCTAGGTAGCAACATGTATCAATCTTGTAAGTCATTAGTTTGACTAAGCCAGGAGTCGAACTCCCGACCTTCCGCACGGAAAGTCTGCGCTCTTACCGATTCGGCCACTGCTCACGGTGCGTCTGGTAATACGTGACACTAACAGAACAGCATGACACTATGGTAGAGTATCCACAGCTGAGCTTGGTAATGACGCAATACATCACAGACACCAAATTCAGCAAACAAAGCAAGGTTACTCTATTCCTCCATCTCATAGAGCGCTGCTTCTATAATGATTTGCATTACCTGGACAAATAGGAATCTCCCAGAAAAGTATTCATATGAAAGAAATAAGTCTGAATGAATGAGGACCATTTCCTTCAAATTGTAAACATCATTATATCTCTTCTTTTCTGCTAATTTAGTCCAGTTGTATCTATGTTTAACCATGTCTATAATCGGCGTAACCTCAGTACGACTGGGCCCCACTGTTCTCACCACAAATGCCAGGTTTAAGCCAATTGGACCAAGTACTTTCGATTGGGATCCATGCCCATGGTGGCCCCACTTTAATGTAATGTACTTCTGTAGAAGAAAGAAGTTCAGTGACGATAGAAGCATGTAAATCATTAGCCAAAAGGGAGTTCAATGCACTACAATGCACTGATGTACTAACTACAAAATAAATTATGCAAACATAATTATGAATACAGAATTAAATAATAAAAATAGGGAAAATAACTATAGGTAACCAAACAACTAACCATTTGTAGAATTAACAGACTCACAGAAGTTAGGGACTTCTGGGAGAATGCTTACAACCGGATATACAAATATACAGATTTTTGGTTTGGATTTATATATTGGCAGAAAACATTGTGACATAAGCACCTATGTGGAAATGTAATAACGCATAGCGACCAAGATTGTGATGTGATGTTCATACTTAAGAGACTGTTAATAATTATGGAAATGTTCCCTTCATGCACCAGAAAGAGTGCAATTGGAGGAGAGAATCATTGATATATGTGTTATTGTAACTGTTGACAACTACGTGTTACCATGGGACCGATGGACAAGCACACCAAGCCATCCTGCATACCCTATGGACACCACCTGCAGCTGGGGTTGAGGGACAGCCGCCCCCTATTAGGGCATCGCCTGCCCTCCAGGCTGTGGAGGGTGTTTGATTGGGTGGCTGTGTGAGTCCAGTCACCTTGTATTCCTTACACCTGCCATGCACACCCCATACTGGGCACTCTTTGAGGCCACTCCACTCTCTACACTTCAACTAGTAGCACATACACTTAAAAGACACTGAGCTGTTTGTGACACCCATTGGACTCAGGTTCAATGGGCTGTAGGCACTAATTCTGTAGACTCCAACAGGAGTATGTGGATGTGTGTGTGCAGTTGGTAAGGAGGTAGGGTGATAGGTCACTAGTAGGTGAACAGGCATTGATGCCAATAAAGCGCAACCTCTTCAGTGTCAATCGTGCATGACTTGTCTCCCGTTCTTTCTTAATGAGCTGTTTAGAGTAACACTGTAGGTGGGGACTGACAGACAGTTGTCAGGACACACCTGAGGAGTGTGTAAACCTAGTCAGTTTGGAAAGGCCAGTTCGCACAAAGTTTTTACAGAGAAAGAACGCATGCAGTAAATATCTACACAATAACTGAAAATACTAAAACAAGGGGAACCATGACACGGTCTAGTGGCGAAAACAATTCATGAGACTTAACCGTTATGGGCAGCATAAATCCACCACCACAAAAAAAACCCACAATATTAAAAGCTCAAGAAATACCACTTTAAAACAAACGTAATTGAATAAAAGACAGTTTAACAAATATAAAATTAATTAAATATTTTGTATAAATCATTTCACTACCACATTGGCTGGGACACTTGGGGTGTTGTTGCAAAACATGTTCCAAATTGGGCCCTGCGGTTCCTATGGCCAGCCCTGCTTGCCAGTTATGTAAACCTTGCTGTGCGGGAGTCCATTTGTAAAGTCGTCGTCTGGCAGATGTAGTTGTGTAGGCATCACTACAGGCAAGTATAAGAAAGGCAGAGTATAAAGTGTGCAGGAAGACAGAGAGCTTGCACCCTCAGGTTTAATATTATATAGTGGTTGATGGACTTGATATGGCACATAACCATCCAATCAACTTCAAGCATTTCTAGGCCCACCAATCAACAGTAAGCATTCTAGTATCACCATGCCAACTGTGATCTACCCACTACCACAAGCCTTGGCTGCCTTGGCCTCACCTGCCGTGTTGTGTCTGTGTGCTTGGTGATCCGTGACTAACAGTTGGGGGGGAGGCAGTTGTGAGTAGAGCTCTTGAGCTCCTTCCACACTAACAGTAGTGCCCCTCTCACACTATCTATAGAATACACAATGACTATTTAATATAAGTAAAGGATCACTACATAAGTACAATACTGCCCCTGGCTCTATACATCATTTACCTTTATAGACCATTTGTAATCCCTTATAGGCCAGTTCACATTCCCCACCAATGTGTTTTATCGGAATATTTTACACATTGTTCTGACTCTGATGCACATCATAATAGACTCCGCCAGTTAAGCTAGTGAGATCTGTCGGCAAAATCTGGAACCACTATAGTGGGGTACATTCCCTGACTGCCTATGACTTCATATGTTATACCTCCGTAAAGAATGCTTGGAAAAATAAGAAAATGCCTGATTATATTCAGATATTCATATTACACCAGGATTCTAAAAAAAAGTCAGACACTCTAAGCACTCTGCCACCGAGAACACATATATAGTTTGGCACATAGATAGTTTGATATGTAGGATGAAATTTAGATGATTGTTGTGCTTGGTTACCTCGGACTGTGAAGATTTAAGGCACCATCCGATTGGTCATCATCGATCAAGGGAAAAGTGGTTGCAGACCAGACCCAATATTGAAACTAATCCTAGATCAGCTTTACGCATACAGTGTGGTCAGACCGATAATTAAAATGCCCTCCCCCTACTTAAAATAATCTCCTGGCTCCCGGCGGCTAAATGAGCCCCTCAGGAGTGTATTCTGATGCCACAACTGTGGCAGGCCTACTTGAAGACCCCACACAATATCGTCCATCCATTGGGTTCCCATAAGAATTTAGATGTGTGGAGTTCAGAAGCAAAGTAAATGGGCCAATCCAAAAATTCATTGTTTAAGCCCCTGTTATTTCTGTTCATTGTCCCATAAGGTTGGCACCATAAACAAAGTGGAATTACTGAGAACTGAAATGTTATATTATTATTATCGTATTTGTTATACTTGCGCTTATAACATTGGCAGACTCCGAGTTGGCGGAGTAGACATATCAATGCATCTGAATCAAGAAAAACTACTCTGGGAATGGATGGTGTGGGGCGCGGGTGGCGGGGGGGGGGGGGCGCCGAATGGGGCACATGGGGATAGGTTGAGGGGTGCGCTGGAGAGGTTGAGGGAGGCGGCTGGGTGGGGGGGGGGGGTTGAGGAGGGGGGATGTTTAGGGGGCCGGGGGGAACGAGGCTCCAGGCACCTTTTCATAGTCGCCATTCTCTAGATTTCTTTCTCTTCCAAACTTCTATCCAGGTCATTGCCTCTGCCTGCACCGAACCGCTGTCTTAGTTCAGGATGTATACACATTATACCGGGCGGTTATCGCCAACATATTCAACTGAATGTGTTTACTTGCTTGTTAGGCTTGCGGCGCGCGCCTCTAGCGGTATTATAGGGAACTAGATCTACATCCTGAGACTTGTAGTGCCTGGTTGTGTATGAGTGTGGATTGGTGGTATTTGTGGTGCTTGTGTGTGTGGGGTGAGGGGTTGGAGTGGGTGGGTGCTACTTGTGGTGCATTTGTGTGTGGGTAGGTGGTGCATATGTGTGTGGGTGTAGGGGGGGTGGGTGGTGTGAGGGTTTAACAAGTAACCAGGTATGTCTGATTCTTGTTGGCACCCATATGTACAGTTGACAATATAACAGGCATTGCCACAGCATGACCACTTAAAATAGGCCACTCAATTATCCAAGATAAATTGACTTTGTATTCATAGTCAACCACTTTGATGGTTTTGAATGTCCGCTATACTATTTAGATATATATATATATATATTATATTGATAGGTATAATCCAGATTATTTCAATTAAAGTAACTTTAATGAATAAATTACTAACTTCTGAGATATTGCAGATGAACATTTACCAGATTAGTATTCTATGCCATTGTTTTTATTACATTAGATTCAACACCTTCATGTGAAGGTTTTATTTAAGTTGCAGATTCCGGTGGTTTTGAATTTCTGTATTTTTTCTGATATAAATATATTAGATCCACTGATATAAATATATTACATTAGTTCAAAGTTACTTTTGAGATATTTTGAGTGCAAACATGGACAATTTGTTTTGGCATGCTTGCTAAAACTCTGACACAATAGAATTCTGCAGTAAGAGGTTTGGTTAAATTGACTCAGTATTGCCTTCTATGCAATAAGTGCTCCAGTATATAAGTTAGATATGTGAAATAAAATCTAGATAATTGGTTTCGTTTTGAAAATTTTATATTTCATCGTACTATGCAGCTTTAATGTCAATGAAGTGGGATAAAGAAGAAGAAGATAAACACATGGTGAATGATCACGGTAATTTTTAAAGGTAATATCTAGATATATGCTTAGTTAAGAATATATATCATTGCTCACGGACACAGCAGACTCAGAGGCATGAGTGGGTTAATCAAAGCTTTTATTCGGGCGCTGCCTGCCCGGCGGCATGTACATTGACTGTGTATCTTCGGGCAAGAAGCAAACGAGCGAAGGCCCCGATATATTGGGAAAATGAAATATGATGAGGGCATATGAGTCATGTGAACGATTTAACAAACGAGTAATCAATTAATTTAAAGTACAATAGCAATAGTTAATGATAAAAATATGAGATAACAGTAGAGGGTAAATTATCAGAAATGTGACATTTAAGTAGGTGTGATCTGTCAACTGCACGGGTGTCAGTCGCTCATTAGATGGTATTCTTAATTTTTTAGTTTAAATGCTTGATTGGTATTTGGTTTTGGAGGTGGGAAGTGGTCAGTGCGGGCGTTTGGAGAAGACTGGAAGACCCCAGGATAGTGTCTGGCCGTGATGTCTGGCAGGAGTTGTTATATAGGCTGGAGGGGGGAAGATGGCTTCTCCCCCCTCTCCCCCCCCTCCCCTTCATCACCCACTCCCCCCCCTCCCCCCACCACTACCATAGTAGTGGCAGGGGGGGAGGGCTTCGGCCTTGAGCCTGCCATGTCCAGCAATGACACCGAATGAGCGACCTCGCTCATTCAAGACAATGATTTCATCGGAATATGGAACATTAAAAAGAATGATTCATATGTGCGATAATATGTAAGGCTTCTTAATTATAGTATATTCTGTGGAACATAAGGACATTGCTGTCTGTGCTGATTTGTTATCTGAACTTATCCTTGCTAGTGCAGATTTAGTAAACGTCACCTGGCGGACATGATCATAGTACAAGATGCATATTACAAGGAAAGTATCAAAGTTTCGACAGTAAAGCACTTAGCTAAATTTAATCCGAGAAACAGTATAACCTCGTTAAACGAAGCTTGGTTAAACTAAACAAATCTGTTAATCCAAACTTTTTTTTGGGCGGCCCTGCAAAATACTGCCATTTATCATTTAAAAAATTGGTTAAAGCAAAGTCTGTTCATCCAAATTATCGGTTAATCCAAACAAAATTGTCGGACCGTGCCACTTCCGGTACAGTTAAACCAAACTTTCATGTGGTTATAAGGTCAACCCCCACCTACTTTTTTATATGATAAATGGTAATATTTTGGCGGGCTGCCGAAAAAAGTTTGGATTAACCGATCATTTGGTTTAACCAACCTTAGTTTAAAAGGGGTTATACTGTATACACATAGAAAGCAATAATCAGAGTGTCCACATACATTGTATATTACATTTGGAATACACACTTACTGAAAGTCAAAGTCAAAGCCAAACCTTGATTAACCCAATGATCGGTTAATCCAAACAAATTTCTATGGTCGCTTCAAGTTTGGTTTAACGGGGTTATACTGCACTCATCTTAGTTATGGAATTCTGCTACAATTTGCCAACTGCCAAACTGCCAGTAGTTACTGTCAAATTAGCCTCAAGGTATTTTCACTAAAGTGCTAGAACTGTAAAGCAGCAGGCAGATACAAATCGACTCTGGTAGGTGCATTGGTGGTCGCAGGTGAGGCGGAGCATCAACCTGTGGTGCCCTGCGAGTGTATTTTGTTTACATATTGTGGTTTTGTGTAGTACTTGAAGGTAAGTACTTATATTTTCAGAATTTTTCTGAGTGGTGTTTTAGATCTTGGCAAGATGAGGACTGCTATGAGAAAGCGCACGGCATTGTGGTCGTGCAAATCAATATCAAGCACACTGTGTTATGCAAAGAAGACCATTACCATTACCTTCCGCATGAAGATGTACATGACCATGACCCATAGCCAAGCTTGTGCCATTGCCATGTTACTGATCATCTGAAGGTTGGTGGTTCGATTCCCCATGCCCCCCACCTCTGCCAATTTGGATTTCCACCGCTGTGTATAGCTTACGGCGTCATCAAAGACTGGTTGCTCTCATACCATGTCTATATGGTGTGGGAGGTTAAAAATCCCTTGGGTCGGTAAAAGTGTAGTCTTGGGCTTTCTATCGACAAACTGTCTAATGGTGAAAACAAGTCTATTCAGACTTATCCATGATGGGCAGTATAAATCTTCAAGAAACCAGTGTGCACATATCAGGATTCAATATTGAGAATAGTGTAGAACTGTGCTCATTGCCCAGCCTAGCTACTTGTCACAAAGTGCACTTATGATGATGTTATAGTGCAGCCCCACTGGGATGCCAGGCCGCCAGCACCATGAGCTGATATGCCACTCAGTCAAATTATCCTGACACTGAGATAACCAGTCCTTGCCTTATACTAATAATACCAAGCACCTTGTTAGGAAGACACAAGTATAAATTTTGTAAGTCACTGGTTTGACTCGACCAGGAATCAAACTTCCAATATTCCACACAGGAGGCCTGCACTCTATCAATTCGGCCACCACTTAGGGTCGCCCAGCAATACATCGCAATGTTAGCGGGTTTGTGTCCGCATCCGCATACATATTAGCAAGCCGACTGAGTACAGTATCCCTTAAAGGTGTCATAATGGTGTCCATTGCATGGTATCTCAGTGGGGCAGCACTATACAATCACCACATGTTTTGATTGATTGAATGGTGGTTGGTTTACGCCGTGTCGGCAGCCTAGGCCATATTCGCGGCGAGGTTGCCACAAGTAGCTCTCCACCCAGAAGTTAAAGTCGCCAGCTATCCGCCGCGTGGAAAACAAACGAACTCGGAATAGTTCAGATTTGTGCCACAGGGTGGCCTAATGCGCCGGCGGCGGAGGCGATTTGTATATTGGGGTGTAATCGATTATTCAACTCGGGTCACTCGAGCCACTGTTTTGCTTACACTCGGCGATTCGACGCTGATCGAGCTCCAAAGCGTGCGTGGGTTAGCTAACGCTTCAGTTATTTATAGATTTGGGAAATCCCTCTGCGTTTGTAGCCATATATTAGGCTCAAATATATTAAATGCGACCATATTTAACAGAATTACATACTCAAATCGTGAAATTTCATTAAATTAACGACGAAGGTACAGAAAACAAACCGCCGGCGCCGCCAGTATGGAACGCGATGTCGATGCGGCGGTTGCGGCGATTTGTTTACATTACATTCGTTGATTCGAAAATATAACTATTAATATCGCCGCCAATGCGGCGGTAGCCTTAATAACGCTTCGAATTTAGGGTTAATTTAATGAAATTTCACAATTTGAGTATGTAATTCTGTTAAATATGATCGCATTCAATAGATTTCGGCGTAATCGGTCTGAAATTTATTGCCGCCCATACTGGGAACCAGCAAATCTTGTTACTGTGTGAGCCTGTTGCCGGCACAATTTCAGCCAATCACAGCGCAGCTTTTGCATTGCAAATGGCCGCCGCCTATGGGGGCGGCCATTTTGAAGAAAACAAACTGCCTTTGCAGTTCAGACTAGCAGTGCCCTGGTCCCATACTCTCCCCACACATACTTGGTTCATTTAAACATAAAAACTAAACAAGATTGTGCTTGGAGAGCATTTGTCGGAGTACGCGCAGTGTCCCAGCGAGCTATAGCTGGTCCCTTTAATGAACTCAGGGCCAGTATGCATGAACAAGTTTTTATCGGCTACGGTGTTAAGGACCACCGCTGGGGTAGCTAACACCAGTGTTGGGAAATGGGTCACGGGGTATTACGGAGCCAAAGCATGGTGGCATTAGCTAACATATCAGTTATTTATAGATTTGGGAAATCCCTCTGAGCCTGTTCCCGGCGAGCACCGCTATTTGACAATATCGCTGCCGATGCTACAATATTTACATATGTGGAACTAATCAATTATAATTAGAACTGACATTTCTAAATAAATATGCCAATACCACTCGTTCGTCGAGTAAATGTATATGTATAATTAAGTCTAGATAAGTGTGTAAAGACTTATCTAGACTTTGAAATAGCAGTGGAACCTTGCGGTAGCGGTGGCGGTGGCGTTAATATCGCTTCGATTTTGGGGTTAATTTGACCTAAGTTCACCTTTTGAGTATTTAATTCTATTAAATATGATAGCACTGAATAGATTTGGGCCTAATCGGTACCTAACACCGCCCGTAAACTTGCTACGGAGTGGTGTTAGTGTATCCGACCTTAAACTTGCAGTGTTTCCATAACACCGCTCCATGCATAGCGATTTCTCGCCACTAAACTAGAAATCCCGTCCAAATCCAGTTTTGCCTCGCTAACACCACCCAAGTGTTCACACCTAACTTCAATCAGTCAGTGAATCAGGGTAATAGTCACTTAATCGTCAGATTCAGTATATATGCACTGTGTCTTGGGTTAAAGTTACATGGTCTTGGGTTCCTGTCATATCAGGCTGATCATTATAATCTACCTGACTTTAGTTTGAAGTAACTTTATTGTAAATGGCTAACTTTGGAGATATTTGAATTGCAAACATGTGAAATTAATTGTTGGCATGCATGCCAACACCCTGACACGATAATCTTCTGCAGTAAGATGTTCTATTAAATTGACTCATTATTTCCACATATCTTGTCTGCATTCAGGGTACGTCTCGGTGATGTCTTGGTGACATCGCGGCGATGCTTTTTGGTCTATTTGCGTTCAGGGTGCATCACGGCGACGTCTCGGCGAAGCCTCCCTTTTCAGATAGGAGACAAAAAGCATCTCGAAAATGGCTGCCGTATCCAGTGGTTTCAACCAATCACAGTGCAGCTTTACCATTGCAAACAGCCACCGCCTATGGGGGTGGCCATTTTCGAGACAACCAACTGCTTTTGCCGTTCAGACTGGTGTGACGTCATGCCCGTGGCCGAGGCGCCACCGAGACGGACTCTGAACGCGGCCCTGGGAACACATGTTTAATAAGTGCATCAGTATCTAAGTTTGATTTGTAGAATCAAATCTAGGTAAGTGTTTGGGTTTTGAAAATGTTATGCTTTCATCGGAATTCAGGGGTTTAAATTCAATCAGTCATTGAATCAGGGTAATAGCAACTTAATAGTCAGATCCACTATATACACTGTGTCTTGGATTAGTGTCTGGTGTTGCAGTTTCCGTGGTATGCCAGTTTGCGAGGTACACATATATTCAAATGCATTGTCAATGGCCGTGAGCAATCTTCATACAGAAAAAGTCAAATATCTCTCAAATTACACCATCTAGAAACAAACCACTTGGCACAAATACAGAAACTATATTCAACAAACAGATTCTATTAAATTTATAAGGTTAGGGTTCTTTATTGCTATTAATTTTGAATAAAACTAATGTTTTGCACTGCGCATACCGTCAAACTCAAGGCATTGTCAATGGTCATGAGCAATCTTCATACAGAAAATACACAAAACGTGAAATATCTCTAAAACGACACCACCTCGAAACAAATCGCTTGGTACACATTTAGAAAATATCTTTACCAACAAGATTATATTAAATTTATAAGGTTAGTGCAGATACTGTTCGATTTTGACTCATGTGCAGAAGCGATGTGTCCCTCGCAAACTGGCGTACCGTGGAAACTGCAACACCGGTATATATTATATGCAACTATTATTATGAATGTTATCCTTGCGCTACTACCTACATTAAGCCTAAGACTTAGGGAGGTGTGGCGTGAGCGGCCTAGATAAACGGGGAGTTTGCATGCAAGCATCCAAATCTCTTGTCATAAAAATTGATAATTATTGATTCTTGGCTAGGCGCTCACCACAAGTAGGATAGGGCAAGGCCTGATTGGCTCAGTGTCAGGGTAATGTGACTGAGTGGGATATCAAGTCATGATGCTGCTGACCTGGTCTCTCAGTGGGGCAGTACTATGAAGTGGCCATGAGTGTGCACTGTCAAAAGTCAGTACCCGTCCATTATATGACTTCAGATGTTGGCAGGACATAAAACTCCAACAACCAAATGATATCTGTATATAGATATGTGATGAATAAGGATTATCCGAGTACAAAACCTTGGAAGGGAATGTTCCCTATATTATCACCCATATGTTGTGTACTGCTTTATGGGTGACCCCTTTTCACAGTTGGGACAGGGGGTGACCCCCCCCCCCCCCCCCCCCCCCAACCATACCAGTGTCGCGAAATACTGGCACTCGCGCACTGGAATAATTCCTTGTTTTTTTTTATAGATATATTTGCGTATCCAAAGTAAAGCTCCAACAACCAGCCAACCAATCAGTGTAGAAGACAAGTGACTGCTTTTCAATGCGCATGTCAACCACAGAGCATAATGGCCTAGTTTTCGGACACGGCATACCTGTGGGTGTGGTGGAGCGTAAGACCACACTCTCACACCCTGCAACTGAGAGTAAATATAATATCAGCACCATCCACCCTTGCATCACTCAACACAAACACCTCCCCACTTGTCGCATAACTAGACGCTGTCGACTGTGTGTTTTTTCTACTCTAGTTTGTGTTTCTTTTTTTATTCCACAGGGGAGTATGGAAAATGCAATCCCTATTTACAGGTTGAGGCATAGCATCGTAAAATAACACACACTTGAACCGCTGCATGGGAGAGCCGTAAGTATATATGCATTTAAATGAGTAGATGTCCATATGATTTATAGGTTATTCATCAAGTTAATGCGCTATTTATCATGTTATTTTCATCTATTTATGGATATATTTTATTAAATGTATGCATACCTTGATGTAGACATATTTTGATATATTGATGCATATGAAGAGCTCTTTTCCAAAATGCAATAAACGCACATCCAAAATATGAGCTTGCAATACCAATGCAAAGCTCATAGCTTGTGCTTTGGAAAAGAGCTCTTCATAGATGTAAATGAAGACCTCTTTAGATATATATGAACAGCGCTTTACGAAAGTACAAGCTACAAACTTGGTATTGGCATTGCAAGCTGATATTTTGGATTGGCGCATGTCGCTTTTGGGAAAAGAGCTCTTCATATATATATTTCAACATTTTTATTGGTTATGATAACTGAATCAATAAGAGTACTGGTTGCTTTCCCGTGGGGGAGATCATGGGCTCGAACCCCGGCCGAGTCAAACCATTGACTTAACACATTGATATGTTTTGCTACATAATCTGGCGCTCAGCATTCATATATTAGGGCAAGAACTGTTCAGTATTGGAAATAAGTGACTAACTGGGATATCAGGTAATGATGCCAGCAGCCCAGTCTCCCAGCGACACTATAAAGATGCCATCAATAAAATGTAACACTAATGCTATTTGCAGTCTCTAACCCATTCAGGGTGATTATTCAGATCTTTTAATGCCACAGTGCTGATTGCTATCGCATTTCTGAAATCTGAAATGATCTGAATTCTTAGGCACAATTGGCGCCACAGATGTTCGATAAGGTGTTCTATCTATGCATATTTATCTAAAATACATTTGTTTTAACACTCTTCATCAGACAGGATTACCAAATCATTTACACACCTGCTTCTCATGTGACACATCGTTGAATCTGAGTCAAACTAATGATGTAAACATCCATACATAGCTACATCGTTCCTACAATTTCTTCTATTGTCAACAGCTTATGTTTGTATACTGTATATATAAATTGTGAAGAAGACATGTCTATGTCTAGGCCTACTTACACTGCAAAGAACCACATTGTCACGTGGCAGGAATATCACTCACCCAGCGCTGACAAATTACTTTATTCAATGACTAAACTCTATTTGACAGAAAAAAGAGAACTTGTCACTAGCTATCCTGGCACTCTGCATCAGAAGGACAGAGAACATGGTGCCGGTGAATGAGGAAGTTCCCACTTCCAACTGTTTAATGTTTATTTGTCGTTGTTTGATGTCCTAAGATCATCTCAGGTAATATCAGGAGGGCCAACTTCTTAATTAATCCCCACTTGTGAAAAGATAACTAAAATACTGACAGTACCAAGAAAAATGAAGTTTGTGAATCCAGGTTAGAATAGTATAAAGAATACCACTACTACCTGTTCATTGTCTTGAATGAGCGAGGTTGCTCATTCGATGTCATTGCTGGACATGGCAGGCTCAAGGCCGAAGCCCTCCACCCCTGCCACTACTGTGGTGGTGGTGGTGGTGGTGGTGGTGGTGGTGGTGGTGGGGGGGGGGAGCGGGGGGGAAGCCATCTTGCCCCCTCCTGCCTATATAACAACTCCTGCTAGCCATCATGGCCAGTCACTATCCTGGTGTCTTCCGGAGCCACCGAAGCTGGTCAGTCTTCTCCAAACACCTGCACTGACCACTTCCCACCTCCAATTTTACCCACCCACCCACACCTGCAGTTGATTGTGCCCACGACAATCAACAAAACCAAAAACCAATCAAGCATTTAAAACTAGAAAATAAAGAATACCTTCTAATGAGCGACTGACACCCGCGCAGTTGACAGATCACACCTACTTAAATGTCACATTTCTGATAATTTACCCTCTACTGTTATCTCATATTTTTATCGTTAACTATTGCTATTGTACTCTAACGTAATTGATTACTTGTTTGTTAAATCGTTCACATGACTCATATGCCCTCATCACATTTCATTTTCCCAATATATCGGGGCCTTCGCTCGTTCGCTTCTTGCCCGATGATACACAGTCAATGTACATGCCGCCGGGCGGGCAGCGTCCGAATAAAAGCCTTGATTAACCCACTCATGCCTCTGAGTCAGCTGTGTCCGTGAGCAATGACTACATATATATCTACTTAATCTAGCAACATGTGCTATATCCATAAGCGCTGAGCTACCTATCTACAATGTAATGAAAATGGCCGCAATACCAGTGCCTCAGCGCTGAACAAAATGGATGTTCTGATGAATAAACTGTTTTACCAGAAAAAGTTGTTAAATGATTTTGCATACACATATCCTGGCAATGCATTTACAAGTAGACACATAGAAGAGACTCACCATACAGTGCATATCATGGCCCAATGCTGGTGATGGAACCAGTCTTATGGGTGGCTGGTATAATCATGTAGTGCATCCTGCATAGAGTGAAACCCCAATTAGGTTCCACGTATTCAAAGGTGAGCATCCTAACCAGTAGACTAGCTAGAGTTCCTGATGCAATCACTCTCTCTGCGTATACCTGTCCATGTAGCTCCTGGACTGAAACGTCGGACTAGCAAAATGGTGTCAAGGACAGATGGTAGGTAGGACGACCGACTGAGTTGAACGACCACTTCCCCTGCTGCAGGTCATATAATGTCAACCCTCTATCAGTCAAGCTGGTGGCTTAAAATGTTACCCGTGTCGCTACCTGGCACGGCATTTGACATTCCTAGCATATAGCGAGGGGCATTGGAATAAGGAAGCCCAATTGTTCGCGATTTAAATTCTAACTATGTCCTATCAATGAATGTAACAACAAATACTGCACAAATCAATGTAGTTTCCTTGTTGCAGGTTATAGAATTTCAACCGTGTGTCAGTCAAACTGATAGCTTAAGCCCTGGTCACATAGCCGTCAGTGGACATAGTGATCCGTAGGATAGATTAACGTGGGTCAAACATGGTGTTAAACTACATTGAAATATGTGAAGGTATGGCATGTTTTGGTTGATGAGCCACTGAATGATATGGATAAATACGTTACGGTATGGATGCTGGCACATTCAACTACATTCAACTAAGTTCAACTACTTTCAACTACGTTAGCCTCCACTATATTCAACTACGTCCACTACCGGCTATGTGAAAATGACATGTGCAATGTGGAATGGCCACGGTTTTGTGTGGGTCAAAGTACGCTAGAGTACATTAAGAGGTAAGTTATACTATGTTAGACTTCGCCACAGTATGTTAGCATCGCGGATGCAAATTCAGCCTCTAACATACCGCTCTTTTGAAGATGACCAAAAATTAAATCGGAGATCACAGCTCACCCACATTATTGAAAAGTTAACATCAAGAACAAGTATGGATGCTGGTACGTTCAACTACATTCAACTATGTTCAACTACTTTCAACTACATTAACCTCCACTACGTTCACCTATGTCCACTACCGGCTATGTAACCAGGGCTTTGACATATTACACTTGGTGCTACCTAGTCTGGCCCTCAGCAATACTAGGATAGGGCAAGGAGCAGTGGAATGAGCCAAACTAATTATCGGTGGTGGAAACCCTCCCTGCTAGATCAATGAATGTAACAGAATAAACCCAAAATCAAGACAGTATCCATGTGGCATATTATAGAATGTCAACCCTATATCAGTTAAACTGTTAGATTAAAATGCTACACTTGTTGCTAACTAGTGAAACACTCGGCATTACTAGGTTGATTGATTGATTGATTGGTGGTTGCTTTACGCCGTGTCGGCAGCATAGGCCATATTCACGGCGAGAAATGTTTGTTTTTTGTTCAAACCATCGCTTTTACATGTAAAAGCAGACAATCAATTATGTGCCAATAGACACTAATTAAATTAGAAAGCTCACAATCATATATCTGTGGTCAAGGGAAACAAATTCCCATAGAAAAAGAAAAGTTTCATTAATAATTAATAGAATCCATTTAGTAAACTATATAAGGTGGTACAGTCCAGCTGCCCTCAAAAAGGCTAAAATGTTTTACTAGGAGAAGGCAATGAACGTAAAGAAGCAAGATCCGAAACCCAACGAGTACATGATAGTAACTACTTTATTCTCCCTTGCTAAATTAATGTAACCAGAAATATCCCCAACCTCAACGGAATAGCCGACAGCATCCCTCCCTAGCAGACGACATACATCAGGCCGGGATGCTATAAACGTCACTTATTGTTACGCATAATTCCCGCGCGCGCAGCCAACCAATCAGCTCTCGGGGGCCACCATTACCTGGGCGTCACAACGTGACACTAAGTGACCACACTAATGGCGGCATGACAGCCTACATACCAGGCTCAGGAAATATCC
This sequence comes from Branchipolynoe longqiensis, assembly GCA_030323885.1. Taxonomy (NCBI): domain Eukaryota; kingdom Metazoa; phylum Annelida; class Polychaeta; order Phyllodocida; family Polynoidae; genus Branchipolynoe; species Branchipolynoe longqiensis. The sequence continues at coordinate 25,168,209 of CM059190.1, read as the reverse complement.
AAGATGGTGACTCTGTTCTCACCCACGGAAACTGTTTTCACCAACTGGCTTGGACGACAGATATTTGTCGTCTGCCATAAAATAATGCGAACAAATTGAAACAGGGCACCCCCAAAGGTGTGTGGGTTTGTTGGGATTTTATGTCCGAGCAACGTCAACGGCCATATATTTTTTATTATGGGTACCAACTTGTGACAGTGCACACTGATGGTGACACCATTGCATGGGCGTGACCACGTGACACTGAGCGACCACCCCTAATGGCGGCATTACAACCTACCTACCTACCAGGCTCACGAAATATCCAACGAAGATGGTGACTGGCACGACCAGCGGATATTTGTCGTCTGCCATAAAACAACAGAAATAAAGAAAAGGACAGCCCGAAAAGTTTATTTATTTTCTTTTTTTTTTAAGTCTTAGCAACATCTATCGCCATATGGGAATGGACATCAACTTGTGACAGTGACTTCATAGTGCTGCCCAACTGGGGGAACAGGCTGACAACACCATAACCCGATATCCCACTCTGTCTCATTATCCTGATACTTAGCTAACCAGTCATTGCACTATTCCAGGGATACCAAACACCAAGCTAGGTAGCGACAAGTATAAATTGTATAAGTCATTGGTTTGACTAGGTCAGGATTAAAACTTCCTACATTCCGCATGGAATGCAGCGCTCTATCGCTTCAGCCATTGCATCCAGTTCTACCCCCCCCCCCAATAAAAACAAGAAAATAAACAAAGACAAATGGCAAATCTCTTAGTACCTGATAATGGTTTCGCTGATGGATAATTACATCAGTTATTCTGCTGAGTACACTGTCAATGGTAAACCGATTTGGCAATGATGTTAAATCACCACTACCCCATGACGTGATGTGACGTCACGTCATATAGTGCATTCGCTGTGGGGGGGGCGAATTTTGAGTTCCATGTGTACATTCCACAGGATCAAATTAAATATAAAGATATATGTATTGAGGTGCTCTGGCCTCAGAGCTTGTAATGTCACATAAACGGTTAATGCGAAACAACACTAGATTATTGAACGTTACATCAGCTCAATCTGAGACAGAACCTAAAAACACACCATATTATGCAACAGTAAAATCAACTAAATCTGAGGCAGAACCTGAAACAACAGTAGATTATTCAACATTAAATCAGCTAAATATGGGACAGAACCTAAATCTGCACCAGATTATGCAACATTGAATCATCTAAATCCGAGAAAGAACCTAAAATCACATCATATTATGCAACAGTAAATCAGCTACAGTAAATCAGTTAAATATCGGATAGAACCTAAAACTGCACCATATAATGCAATATTAAATCAGCTAAATCTGAGAAAGAACGTAAAACCACACACAGATTATTCAACATTAAACCAGCTAATTCTGCGACAGACCCTGAAACTGTATCACATTACGCGACATCAAATCAGCTACTCCACCCAGCCTGCTCTGTAGGCGGTCGCTGCTGGAGTCTGTTGTGTAACACATGCATGTCTATCGGTTGGGGCCTTGGGTCAATGAAGCGGAATATCGGTGTGCAGCACCATGAATGGCATTGAGCGTCTCACCCCATTCAGCTTCTCCATCACGTGACCCAGGCCCATCCATCCTCCTTCGCATTCAAGCCGATAAACTCTGGTTTGTAGCGACCCACATGAGACTAGCGAAAGTGACATTGGTACATTCAAAGTTGGCACCTGGATATCCTCAGTGTGCCCACAGACCCACATGCGATTCCTGCACAAGGCATGATATTTCCCATTTTTATCACGCCTACAATGCTGTGTAAACAATTCTGATATTCGGCATAGGGGGGAATGCAAATGTTCTATTACTGATCGGTGTACGTGACCAGGTGCATGTATGTATATATATGTATGGATTGGTGGTGCCTGAGTGGGATGTAAATAGACACTCAGGGCCTACCCCCTCTGCTGGGATAGGAATCACCACACTCAAAGGTCAAGGTTGGTGGTGGCCATGGGGGCCATACAGCTCGTGGTGGTGGGCCAGCCACTGGTGTCCATGGGGACCATGAGTGCCTTAATCCCTGTTGGTGGGGCCAATAGTGGTTGTTTCCCATGTAGCCATATGGGTATTAAACCAGAGGGTTTGACTCTCTCTTCTTCTTTCACACTTTATACCCTTCCTTTCTCTTTGTCTGTATTGATTTCACCATAGCCTTCCTACACAGCCACACATTCGAGCATTGGACTTTACAAAACTGGTGGCCACAAGGAGACTCAAACTCCTCCTGAAGGTCTGGCGTTCGTATCCACCACGTACGCCATGACCAGGATCCTGTTCAAGCTACACACAATATGGTTGTTGAACGTACCCTCTCTATGTATACATGCAAGTGCATTGCCTGGATGTATGTAATTGTAAGTATTGATATTAATAATCATTTAAAAGACTTACAATTCCAGGGGCACAATTGTAAGAGTCTGCAGTTTTAACTCCTGAAACAATTAAGCTAATATTAGGATATTTCCTGACTTGTGACAGTACGCACACTCTGAGCAACTAACTAGTGTTGCCCCACTGGGATATCAGGCCACCGAGACCATGTGCCTTATCCTAGTAATGCAGAGTGTACCGATATGATGCAATGACTGAATGTACCCGATGATTGAATATACCAAATGCATGTATTGTGGAAATATACCGGTGGAAATCTAACTGAATGTACCGAGGGAATGCAATGAGTGAATGTACCGAATGCGATGTACCAAGTTAATGCAATGAATGGATGTGCCAACTAGGATGTGCGGATTTGATGCAATGACTGAATGTACCGAATTCATGTATCGTATAAATACAGAGGTGGAAGTGATGAGTAAATGTACCGAGGGAATGCAATGAGTGAATGTACCGAATGCAATTCACAGGGTTAATGCGAAGAATGAATCAATGTACCGAATGCAATGTATCGAATCAATGCATTGGACTAGTGCTGTCCAGCGGTGAAAAGAAGTGTTACCACACTTACCCGTTATGAACAGGGTAACTAAATTCATCACCAAAAAACAAAACCATGTACCATATTGATATTGTAGTAGTCTGTATATGAGCCCCGCTACCACGCAGTTGTGCACACCTGAGCAGTTACACTGAACTGCACTAGGTGGCGGCAGGTTAGCCACCGGGCAGACCCCCGATGGGTCTGCCCTCTACTGCGTGTGGGTAGCTCACCCCCAACCGACCTATAGAGGCGATGTGGGACCTGGCGAGTTAGGGGGCGGGTCAGTTTACTGTTGACGCCGCGGAGAGCAGACATGTTTTGTAATAAACCAGGTTGAAGCATACTGATACTGAATCTTGGCGTTCTTCTGCGAGTGCGTGGCAGTGTGGGGGAAGACCGTGGGGCATCACAATATCCTGGTGACAATACTGAGTAATTGTACCACATGTGTGTACTGAGTAGCTATTCTGGTTTATGCACTAACTGGATGTACCGATGCTTGCACTGAGTGATCTACCGACATCCTGTACCGGGTGAATGTACCGCGTGAATGTACCGAGCTGGTGTGATATGCGGGCGCAGAGCGGGAGCTTGTGATGCTAAGTGGTTAATGCGGGGACTGTGCTCGCTGCCAGAAACCTGTGTACCACGTGACAGCCGGTAACTTTTATTTACCACTGCCAAGCTTGGGATTTTCAGGCAGTGCACAGACTGACTCATATGCCATGGGAATAACATGCGATGAACTAAAATGCTACCGCTACAAAACATGATAGACGCGAAAAGCTCTCTAACCAACCACCTCCACAGATCGACCACTCCACTACATCGATCGCTTCATAGGGGTCCTAAACAATCACCCATAGAATACCATTGTGTCCATAACAAATACTCCCTGTACCGACCACCTCCCTAAATGGAACATTTAAAGTGGTCCCAATTTGGTCGATTTAGAGAGGTTTTATTTGTCTTTGTTATTTCAGGGGGTATATGCGTTAGTCTTTTTATTGGGGTTTAACTTTCTAGCAAAATCTAAGGTCATATTAGGACAGGTCCTGACATGTGGAATTGTGCAGTCATAAGCTACTATCAGGACATATACTGACTTGTGACAGTAGGCAAACTCTGGGCAACTAAATAGTGTTGCCCCACTGGGATACCAGGCCACTGGGACCATGTCCCGAATCTCCACTTAGCCACATTATCCTAATGCTGAGCTAACCCGTCTTTGCATTATCCTAGTAATGCATTGCGCAGTCATGACAACATTATAATGCTGCCCCACTGCGAGACCAGGCTGCAGGAACCAAGACCCGATATCGCACTCAGTTATTTATTTATTAATTTTTTTGTAAATATAGTTTATTCATTGAATAAAGTCTTTTGTCAGCGCCATGGCACTGGTCTTCCAGCCATGTGACAATACAGTTATTTACAATAGATGCAGCTAGCCCAAATCAGCTGAAATAACACTATCAAACATTCAAAGACTTACATATGGCATAGTTTGACAATTCACATACAAAAATAGCAGTTATATGTTGTATTCCTACACACCTGATACTTACATGTGTCTTGATTAGACCTTTACATTACGGAGTGGTTAGGTGCATAGTTTCCCTTCATAGGTTTGTGAATTGCAAACATATCATGTTGTTGGAGTTAACATTTTGAGATGGAGTGAGTGTTAGTAGAATGGTTTGTTTATTCTGTTAGATAGAGTGTGGTTAGCTTGTAGGGCTATGCTTAAAAGGTTAATACCTCAGGTGTGTTTTTTGACTACATGAAGTAGGATGAGTAAGTAGATTGTTAGTAATGATGGGATAAACAATGCTTGGAGGATTGTACGTTTCAGTCATTTAGTAGTCTAATGATATCCTGATACTGAGCGAGCCGGTCCTTAACCTGTCGTACTAATGCCGACTGCCGTGGAGAGGAAGCGACGGGTATCAATTTTGTAAGCCATAGGTTTGCCTGGACCAAGATTAGAACTCCAGACCTTCAGGACGGGAAGTCTGCACTTTATCCGATCGGCCTCCCTGTCAGGTCGCGTATATATGCAAGCGAGGATCCTTACTTAGTTTACATTTTTGTTGCAAATTATGTATCCATTGCAATTTATATCTCGGTAGTGATGTGCCGACTCTTCGCACACACTGACCGTTTGCGGGTGAGTTAAAAATAAACACAAGAAAACCTTCCATTATTTTCAAATTCACCGAACAGGGAGGAAATATAGTAAAACCTTACATTGGATACCCAAATATATCCACCGACCATGTGACCAACTTTAAAAGATCCATTTAGGGAGGTGGCTGGTTTAGGGAGTATTTTGTATTGCTACACTGGTATTGTCTGGGTGCATTTTTTTGATCCAAATAAAGCGGTTGATCTGTGGAGGTGGGCCGTTAGAGAGGTTTTACTGTAGTTATATTTAGAGTGGTTGAGACTTGTTTGGATTGGAAGGATGGCTGTTTCTAAGGGAAGCTTAGTACAGTGAGACCTCGTTATAATGCCACTTCCGGTTTTTTTCGCGATGACCTTTAATGAACCCAACGGTCACGTTATAACGTGGTCTCACTGTAGTTAGATTGCAATTGAGTTAGTTGTGGTTGCTTAGGAACTGGGAGGGCAATGTATGTGGGTGGTCAGAGAAAGGTTAAATGAGCAACGGTGGCTGTGATGGGAGGGGGGGGAGGATGGTGTGTGGAGGGTAAGGGCGCGGGGAGTGCGGGGATGGGGTTATGTATGTGTAAGGAGGTGAGTGTACTGGGAGGGTGAAGGGGTGTGCGGTTTGTGAGGGGGGGTCGGGATGGGGGAATGTCTGTGAAAGGAGGTGAGTGTACTGGGAGGTGGAGGGGGCGTGGGGATATGGAGTCTGGGAAGGAGGGAGTGTGGAGATGGTGGTACGTCTGTGTAAGTAGGTTATTGGGCGAGGGAGGGTGAGGGCGTGCGGTTGTGGGGGGGGGGGGTGTATGGGGATGGGGTATGTCTGTGTAAGGAGGTGAGTGTACTGGGAGGGTGGAGGGGCGTGGGGATATGGAGTCTGGGAAGGAGGGAGTGTGGAGATGGCGGTACGTCTGTGTAAGTAGGTTATTGTGCGGGAGGGTGGAGGGGTGTGCGGTTTGTGAGGGGGGGTGTGGGGATGGGGGAATGTCTGTGTAAGGAGGTGAGTGTACGGGGAGTGTGAAGGGGTGTGGGGAAATTGAGTCTGGGAAGGAGGGAGTGTGGAGATGGCAGTACGTCTGTGTAATTAGGTTATTGTGGGGGAGGGTGGAGGGGTGTGCGGTTTGGGGGGTGTATGGGATGGGGTATGTCTGTGTAAGGAGGAGTGAACTGGGAGGGTGGAGGGGCGTGGGGATATGGAGTCTGGGAAGAGGGAGTGTGGAGATGGCGGATGTCCTGTGTAAGTAGGTTATTGTGGGGGAGGGTGGAGGGGTGTGCGGTTTGTGAGGGGGGGTGTGGGGATGGGGGAATGTCTGTGTAAGGAGGTGAGTGTACGGGGAGTGTGAAGGGGTGTGGGGAAATTGAGTCTGGGAAGGAGGGAGTGTGGAGATGGCAGTACGTCTGTGTAATTAGGTTATTGTGGGGGAGGGTGGAGGGGTGTGCGGTTTGTGGGGGGGGGTGTATGGGATGGGGTATGTCTGTGTAAGGAGGTGATGTAACTGGGAGGGTGAGGGGCATGGGATATTGGATCTGGGAAGGAGAGTGTGGAGATGGCGGTATGTCTGTGTAAGTAGGTTATTGGTGGGGGGGGTGGAGGGTTGTGCGGTTTGTGAGGGGGGGTGTGGGGATGGGGGAATGTCTGTGTAAGGAGGTGAGTGTACGGGGAGTGTGAAGGGGTGTGGGGAAATTGAGTCTGGGAAGGAGGGAGGTGGAGATGGCAGTACGTCTGTGTAATTAGGTTATTGTGGGGGAGGGTGGAGGGGTGTGCGGTTTGTGGGGCGGGGTGTATGGGGATGGGGTATGTCTGTGTAAGGAGGTGAGTGTACTGGGAGGGTGGAGGGGCGTGGGGAAGTTGAGTCTGGGAAGGAGGGAGTGTTGAGATGGTGGTACGTCTGTGTAAGTAGGTAAGTGTACGAGGAGGGTGGAGGTGTGTGTGTTTGTGTGTGTGGGGGGGGTGTATGGGGATGGGGGTATGTCTGTGTAAGGAGGTGAGTGTACGGGGAGCATCGAGGGGTGTGCGGTGTGCTGGGAGGGGAACTGTGGAGATGCGGGGATGTCTGAAAAAGAAGGTGAGTGTACAGGGATGGGAGGGTGGTTTAGTGTGGGGAGCGGGGGTGTGTGGTGTCTGTGTAAGGTTAAGGGTAATGGCAGGGTGGTGCGATATGCGGTATGTGGAGTGGGTGGATGTGCCGATATAAGGTTGTCTCACTAAGAAGGTGAGTGTACGGAAAGGGTGGAGGGGTGTGTGGGGGATGGGGATGGGGATGGGGAGGGGAGAGAGCGATGTTTGTATGTGTAAGACGGCGCGGTTACGTGAAGGGTGTGTGTGTGGGGGGGGGGGGGGTATCTCTGTGTACCTAACAATGGTATTGTGCGAGCTAGCGGTCATGGCGTAGATCATGATACCGATACTATAATATTAATAATATCAAATATACTAACCGTCATAATATCAAACTCAAAGATACTAACCGTGCTGTCTCGTGCTTCATCATCCATTATCTCTTTATCCCGTGTTCTCCTGTGTGTATATAGGAAGGTGTGGCGTTATCCACAAACCGACAGGGAACGCGGTACAGGCAATGTTATCTACGCGCACACTGAGTGAGTAAGCGAGTAAGTGAGGCTGTGTGGATGTGTGGATGTGTGTGTGTGTGGAGAGCGAGACACTGGCGGTATGTGTGGTCGGGGAAGGTGAGAGTTCTGGCCAATAGGATGCCGTGTATCTGCCCACGTGGGCGCAACCAGCGGAGTAGTTTCACAAGTCGACACCAGGGAGGCAAGAATCCATTTCCCTCTTATTGTCGGTCGACTCACCGAAAATACTATTCCTACGCACCTTGAGGCGTAGGAGTAAATAGTACCCGGAAATATAGTGCACTCTCTAACTGACCTAGTAAGCGGGAATGGGAGTGAGTATACCTGTGAGTGGATGGGTGACGTTTGGTGTTGGTAGTTGGTCGGTTGTTGGACATTTACGTCCTATCAACATCACAGGTCATATCAGGGCGGGTAGCGACTGGTGACAGTGTGCACTCATGGTGACTTTATAGGGCTGGTGCACTGGAATCCCTAGGACACCATGACCTGATATCCCACTCAGTCACATTATCTTGGCACTGAACAAACCAGTCCTTGCAATATCCTAATAATCCTGAGCGCCTGACTAGGAAATGACAAGTATACATTTTAAAATCATTGGTTTGACTCGACAACGGAGGTGGATGCACAACTCATTCGGTCAGCCCGTTTGGTCTGTGTTTTTTTCTTGGCGTTTTTATTTTGCACATATATGTTTTCTTCATGTGTACCTGTGCATTATTTGCCCCTAAGGTGTAAATTGGGATGTGGATGAGGATGGTCATGCTGAGTGAATCTGGGAATAGGTATTACAGTCTGTACAATTCACAACTCAGTGGCGAGTCTGGAGGAAATTCTCCGTATGTAGCTTCTTTCATAGTTACTTACAAGGTAGACGATAATATACGGGTGATGTTGTCGCTATCCTCATCTACCCTACCGTATTTACAATCTGTCACTTCTTCCTATGTCGACGGATGCTTTGAGGACAAGTTATCTAAGTCTTTGTACAGAACCATTACATCTCTTACACTATCAGGTG